>LR738715.1:71450088-71492698 GCA_902687465.1 Secale cereale | reverse complement strand
GCCCCATCTGGCCTTGGCCGCCGCCCCCTAGGGGGAACCCTAGGGGCGCCCCCTCCCCTCTCTCCCCCCTATATAAAGAGAGGCAGAGGGAGGGCAGCAACACAAGTTCGTGCCTCGGCGCTGCCCTCTCTCTCCCACGAATATCTTCGTCTAGTTTGTAGTGCTTGGCGAAGCCCTGCTGGAATTCCTCCACCACCATCTCCACCACGCCGTCGTGCTGCTGGGTTTCTCCGTCAACTTCTCCTTCCCCCTTGCTGGATCAAGAAGGAGGAGGCGTCCCCGAGCTGCACGTGTGTTGAACGCGGAGGCACCGTCCGTTCGGTGCTGGGATCTTCGGCGATTTGAATCGCGGCGAGTACGACTCCATCAACCGCGTTCTTGAACGCTTCCGCTTAGCGATCTACAAGGGTATGTGGATCCGACTCTTCCCTCGTAGATGCATCTCCTAGATTGATCTTGGTGAGCGTAGGAAAATTTTTGTTTCCCATGCAACGTTCCCCATCACCTAAAAATCGGGCCCAAGCCCGGCCCGAACATACAAAAGCCCGACGGGCCTCGGGCCTCGGGCCGGGCTCCTTCGCTAATGTGCAAAAATGACGGGCCCGGGCCCGGCCACCGGGCCTGAAATCTAGGCCCGAGCCCGGCCCGTGGACAAGGTCGGGCCGGGCCGGGTCGGGCCGACCGGGCCGGGCTGCCCATGGCCAGGTCTACGTAGGTTCACGAGTTCACGTACGTGCTCCTCCGTAGCACCATCGGCTGGATGCTGCGGGACACGGCTGGCAGGGGCATCGTCGTCGTCACCGGCAGAGAGCATCGCCCCAACAGGCAAGCCGCTCGCTCCCCTCTCTCTCTGTCATCATCATGGTGCAAGACGTGTCAACTGTCAAGTTCTGGTTGTCAGGCTGGTCATAAGAGGAGTAATTTATACTAGTGTCATGCATATTAGCATACGATACTAGTCTAAGTTACTACCTTCGTAATGCAAAGTACTACCTCCGTTTCGATTTACTCGTCGTGGTATTAGTCCCTCCGTTTCGATTTACTCATCGTGGTTTTAGTTCAAATTTTGAATTAAAATCACGACGAGTAAATCAAAACGGAGGGAGTAACATAATAGTAATGTCATATGTGGCTTCATTATATAGACTCATCTAGCTTATAATGTCATATGTGGCTTCATTATATAGACTCATCTAGCTTATAGACTAATACCGTTTCTCATTAACTATTTGCCACATAAGTAAAAAAAACCTCGAAGTTCGCTATGTTACTATCTAAATTACTCCCACTATGACTAGCCTCAGAAGATTATGTATGACATATCATTCATTCAAATTCAACACGGGAGACTAATGATAAAGTATACCAGTAATCCAGTATATGGAGGACCCTTCAATTTGTCCTCCTACACAACCACCGACACAACACAGGTCTCATCTCTTCAGTTAACTTGGAACCCCTACAGAAACACCACGTCCAAAACTGGCGATATGCATGAGTAAAATCTGCACCAGCACAATAAGATTCGTCCGTTGTACAACGTCATCTGTTAACCAAGCAACACAGATTAATCACCGACTCTACTCTCGTTCGCATGGTCTCCACACTGTGCCGGTAGGCTCGTCCATCAGGGCGATGCCTTTGCCGGCGAGCTCCTTCCTGATCTGGTCCGACACGTCGAACTGCTTGTTGTTCCTCGCGGCGATCCTCTGCTCAATCTGCTCCTGCAGCGATTCCTCGGTCAGCCCTGCCCGCTTCAGTGCCTTCTCCTTGAGCTGCTTCAGTACCTGCATTGACTCGAAATTTGACCATGTCGCACACAATCATCATCCTAGGAGAAAAATTACATGTCTAGATAATGCGGCTTTAGTCCATACCTCTGCCAAAGGAGATGGTGGCATCAGACCAAGGATGGATAGCTTGTGCTTAATTTCTGCACCCAGTGCATTCAGAGCTTGAATGTGATCTTCTGGCTGCTTCTGTGGCCGCTGTTGCTTCTGCTGCTGCTTCTTTTGCTGCTGTTGCTTCTTCTTCTGTTGTTCCAGTTTTTGCTGCAGCTTCTGAAAATAGAAAATGCGTTTGATGAACGACTGTGAACTGGACATACACTTGCTCCAGTATTCAAAGCATATTCTTGCTTCAACATACCTTCAAGTCATTTAAATTGCCGTTTATTGCCTTCAGCAGCTCCATGAAGCCATCCAGCACATCTGTAGTTCGAAGATCATCTGACATTGATTCCAAAAAAGCTTTATTATGGTCGTCAACCAGTTTTTGCTCCTCGGCTGGGACTGGGACAGATATATTCTCTTCACGATGCAGAGACACGACTTCATCGCAGTCATATAAAGTCTGCATAAAATGTATATCAAGTAAGATGATCAAACATCAAGGGTCTGGTTCAAAATTCTAGTTTGCTGAAACAGAAGTATGTCGAATGCCTAAACTTTGATTTGAAACCAAATCATGACTAATATTATTGAAGTTAAGTAAATCACCTGGTAAATGTAGTACACACGATCAGATGCAATCTCAAGTGCTTTATCAGAATGATTCGCGTCTGATTTATAATGTGTGCGCATCAGGAAAAATCTCAGCGCCAAAGGATGATACAGAGTTATAATCTGAATAGAAGAAAAATGTGAGATATCTCAGGAAACACCGTACGGGTTTAAATGAGAATTATTAAAAGGTGTCAGGTAACCATCTCCTTACATCTCTGATCGTGAAGAAGTTATTAACTGATTTTGACATTTTCTGATCATCGATGTTAATAAAGCCATTATGCATCCAGCATTTGACCTCACTTTCTGGATAAGCAGCTCGGCTTTGTGCAAGCTCATTCTCGTGATGAGGAAATATCAAATCTTTCCCTCCACCATGAATATCAAACACATGTCCTAAATAGTGAGCACTCATTGCACTGCATTCAATATGCCATCCTGGTCTTCCCTGACCCCAAGGGCTCTCCCAAGAAGGCTCACCTTCCTTAGCAGCCTGGACACGGTAATTCAAGCATAAGAAGAAAGTGGCAGTGGGCAAGAGTAAACAGCACAACAATGTATCAAACATACCTTCCATAATGCAAAGTCTGCAGGGTTCCGCTTTCTTGTATCGACAGCAACACGTGAACCAGCACGATTGTGATCCAGTATCCTACCAGATAAACTGAGATATTCGGGAAAATTGTCAACTGAGAAGTAAACATCACCGTCTACAACATAGGCCTTGTCATTCTTGATTATCTGTTCACAAACATACACAAAACGGGAAGAATTTTACCAGTGAAAAAAAATCTTGCAGTGTGAGATATAAGTGACAATAGAACAATTTTAAAGGACAATTGTCACATACAGATGTTACACATGATTGACAATGATGGCAGGTGAAATAGGGTGCATGAGAAACTGTGGATGGGTTCATTTATACTTTATAATCCGAATGGTGACAAACAGACGCAGGCAGCCATCTTTTCTAAAAAGCAACAAGCTAGAAAAATATCATGGCATCATAGCGTTGGAGGTAATCCTGAACTGTAACCGATATATGGAAAATACCTCTGTGATTAACTTTATGATATTTTCAATATGCTCTGTCACGCGTGGCTCGTGAGTAGGTGGCAGGCACTGAAGCTCAGCCACATCAGCGAGGAACTCAGCGATAAACCGACTGCTCAAGCTAGTAACAGTTTCACCATTTTGATTTGCCCGTTTAATAATCTGCAAAACCGTAGCAAGTTCTGGAATCATTACAACAATACATGCTAACAAATAAGTTAATATGGAAAAAATAATCAGAATAAGTCCATAAAATTGCATCGTGCTGGAAAAATGAACAGAGTGAAGTGTTGATCAAAACAGGAATAATAGAATGACAGCAACATATAAATGCTAAGTCATCAATTTTCACAAAAAAAAACACCACCCAAACTCCCCATGAATCATGCACCCATGCCCGCAAGGGTAGCTGATAGTCATGGATGACAGCAACTATTACCTCTGGCGAAAAATGGTGCATATCGAGTGCAGACATATTTATTGAGCTTCGTTCAGAACAAAGGAAAAGTGACTTAGGGCTACTTTGGTTCAAAGGAGAAGTGGAGGGAAAATGTAGGAATAATGAATTTTTCACGTTGGTAGTATTCATGACTTTGGTTCAAAGGAATGAGTCAAAGGAAAAATGGAGGAAAATTTCAAAGAAAAACGCAGCAATTCTAACATCCCCTTGGACCTCCTTTTCAAATTCCTGTGCACGAAGAACAAGACTAAGATCCTTAGTTGCATAATAACATTCTAACTAGTAACTACACATTTTAATGTGGTTTGACTTTGATTGACCATGTTTATTAGAATTCCTTTGTTTTTCCAATTCCCATGAACCAAACACCTAAGTTGACAAAATTCATATGTTTACCAACCCTCCGTTTTATGCCGTGCATTCCTATCATATTCCTGCGTTTAGAATCCTCTGAGCCCAAGGAGCCCTTAGAAAATATCTTGCACATCAGAACCAATATCCAATCGAGCTAACAACATCGGTTAGAGAAATTTTAGTATGATCCGAGACTTTTTACCAATCCCACCGAGTGGCTGACAAACTTCTTTACCAGCCATATGGCGATCCCAATAACAAGTTATATGTTTAGAAGAAAAGAGTGTAGTCCTTGTAAAAAAAACAGATTGTTGAACGCATACAGATATTAGTTTACACGCGAGGCATTCAGCTTATATAAAACAAATAACCTTCCATTTTCTCAACGAGTAAGTGCACATCTGGAATGTTCTGCATGGATTATTACCTTATCATCGATGTCAGTGAAGTTGCGCACATATTCAACTTCATACCCCAAGAACTTAAGATACCTACATCGAATCAAGGACCAATATTAAGTATTTTAGCAAAACATTAGACACGAAAACAGCAGTAGAAAGTAGAAACCGTTTAATGCCATTGTTATTTTGCTCAATTACCGTATAGTCTTCTAGAAAATGTATCAAAAATTGATTCTAACAAACTGGATAAACCATGAGTCTGCTCAATTACCATTCTAACAAATTGTTATTCTGCTCAATTACCATTGTTGCATCAGCTAAACTAAGCTGATAGACATTAAGCACTGCCGCACTTCAAATGTATAAACGTAACTTATGACAACTGCGAAAGGTACAAAAGGCAAGAGAAATGACCAGAAGTGAAGGGTTTAAGCTATCGCACAAGTCAATAAACACATAACCAGATTCCAGAAACTATTGGAACATATGCTGGTAAAACATTGTTGAAATCCGTGTGAAGGGTACTGAACATACCATATCAGAGCAAGATGGATAAACCATGATTACACAACATTTCACTGGAGTTAAGTGGACCAATTACCATTTGCGAGCATAGATCAAATAATCCTAGATCCAAGCACCCACCTGGTTCTAGCGCTAAGCTAACCCCCCTAGTCCCCACGCACTTCGAAGCACCAACGACCCGGCACCGGATCGGAGCAGCGAGGTACCTGTAGAGGACGTCGAAGGCGACATAAGCGCGGGCGTGGCCGACGTGGCTGAAGTCGTACGGCGTGACGCCGCAGACGTACATGCCGACCTTGCCCTCGACGCGCGGCACGAAGGGCTCCTTCTTCTTCGTCATCGAGTTGAAGAGCTGCAGCGGCGGCGGCGACGGCGTGCCCGCTGCCGCCGACGCGGGGGCTGAGGGGAGAGCGGTCGCGGCCGGCGTCGCCGTCGTGTCCTCCGCGACAGTGAGACTGGAGAGAAGGGCGGCCGCCGGCTCCGGCGTGTTCTCGGCCATCCCGAGACGGAGGGGAGGGAGGGACAGGCGCGCTAACCCTAGAACCGGCGGCGGCGGCGGCGGGGCAGCGAGCAGGGGAGGGCAGCACTGGTAAGCGAACGGGAATTTGCGGTGCGATCCCTGCCTTTAATTTGTGGAGATTACTTGGATAAATTTTAAGACGCTCCTCTCGGAGGGGAGGAGATTTAATCCTCAATCCCTACCAATCGCCTTTAATTCCCTGTCAACTCAATGTGCCCTTACTATCTTTATTAAGAGCATCTCCACCATAAAAATTGAAATTGTGGGGTTTAGAAGAAAAAATGACTCCTCAAACTATATATATGGGAGAAAAACATTTGGGTATTAACTTATCCAAACCAAAATATAGGTCTCCCTACCATAATATCGAAAATAAAAACGCTGAACACTAGTCGCCTGACCTGAAATTCGACAATGTTACATCTACTAAAACTTACGTTAAATTTTACGTAAATAACCAGGTGGTAACATGTGATTGGGTAGAGGGAGGCGGGCTCACCATCCTAGAAATCAGGGGGGAGAATGTGATAAAGGAAAGTTACGTAAAAGCATCTCCAACAGCCGTGCGATATAGGCGCCGCGCTGGAAAAATGCAGTTTTTTTTTTTGCACGCGCAGCCGCTGCGGGTGCTCCAGCAGAGGCGCAAAAAATGCGCGCGCGACATAAGTGGTTCAGCGCGCGGGGCGAAACGGCATCGCGCGCCACTTATCTCGTGCGCCCGCTCCCGCGCGCTGCACGCTCGAGCGCTCGCGCCGCAACCTCTCCACCGCGCCGCTTTCGTCGTGCCCGCGCCGACATGCCCCTCACCCTGCCCTACACCCGTGACCCCTCCGCCGCCGCAAACCCTAGCACAGGTAGCATTGGCTTCGCCTCCTCCGGTGCTCCTCCAAGCACTGGTCTGGCGCGCGGCCTTTTCATGACGCCACAGCCGACCTCGGCGGGGGCGGCATGGGTGGCATGGGAGGCATCGCTACCATGGGTGACATGGGTGGCTTCGGAGCTACCATGGGAGGCATGTGTGGCTTCGGAGCAACCATAGGGGGCGTGGGAGGCATGGGTGGCTTCGGAGCTACGATGGGAGGCGTGAGTTTTACGTCTCTCATGAGAGTCATGGGAGCACCTCCAAGTGACATGGGTGGACGCATGTCTTCCGGTGTGCCACCTTCGATTGATGTCGTTGGAGATCTTGCGAACACCTTCCGAGCTTCCCATGATGATGCAGCACGAGACAATGAAGAGGAGGAGGAAGAATCGTCTTCGGATGATGATGAAGAATCGGAGGAAGAGGAGGACGAAGATGAGGATGATGCATGATTTTTGATGTGCCATTTGTTTGTGTGAACTTGTATGTCATGAACCTGTTCGATTTTTTTGAACTTGGTTGGATGATGATGTGGGCATGATTTTGTACTTTGATTATGCCATGGACTTGTTTGGGTGATTTTAAACTATGCTATGTCTTGTTTTGATATTTCAAATATCGTCACATTGTCTTCAAATGAACATATTGCAAGCGTTCGTTGCTCGCGCGCGCTGCAGTTAGCGCTTCTACTGGAGCGGCTCGCGTGCGCTATATTTTCATGCGGCCGCTGGAGCCAGTGCTTCGCGGCGCGTAAAAACTCACGATTTCGACGCTGTAAACGGCTTTTTAGAGCACCGCTCGTTGCGCGGCTATTGGAGATGCTCTAAGGCTTCGTAACATCTTCATAGATAGGGATGGCAATGGGTACCCATTACCCATGTACCCTGCGGGTAAAAACCCTATTAGGTAAGGGTATGAGACAAAACGTTACCCATGGGTATATAAATAGGCAAATCTTAAACCCACCGGGTAGAGCGGGTACGGGTATGGGATCACATAACCCATACCCGCGTACCCATGTACCCTCATAAAATCTAACGAATATGGAAAAATTGCCTCTATACTTTCTTGTGAGTTTGTAAATTTAAAATGCATGTCTATGTGCTACTTTTTATGACCATGTCTTGATGTTTTATTGACAAGTGTTTGTTTTTTATAGAATGTGTTGTTTTTTCAGGATGTGTTGTTGTTTATAAGTATGTATTGATGTTATTATGTGTTATTGTTTATAAATTATGATTATATATTGTTGTTTATAATTATGTTATGCTCAAATTAATGTTATTCAAACGTGGGTATTTTTACCCGCGGGTACCCATTTACCCTGTCGGGTGACGGGTATGGGAAAAAATTGTACCCACTAGCGGGTATGGGTATGGGTGATGGGTCAGCTCAAATGGGACGGGTAAGGGTATGGGGTGGCTCCACCCGTACCCATACCCTGCGGGTGCCATCCCTATTCATAGATGTAGAATTATTGCGTGAAATTTCCTCATCGCTGATACGTCTCCAACGTATCTATAACTTTTGATTGTTCCATGTTGTTATATTATCATTCTTGGATGTTTTACAATCATTTTATAGTTATTTTATATCATTTTTTTGGTACTAACCTATTAACATAGTGCCAAGTGCCAGTTGCTGTTTTCTGCATGTTTATTCCATCACAGGAAATAAATACCAAACGGAGTCCAAACGCAGCGAAACTTTTTGTGGGTTTTTTTACAAGAAAACATCCAGTGGGCCGGAGAAGCACCTGGGGGTGGGGTGCTTCGAGGGGAGCACAACCCACCAGGGCACGCCAGGAGGCCCAGGCGCGCCCTGGTGGGTTGTGCCCACCTCAGGTGCCCCCCGGACCGCCTCTTTGCTCTATAAATACCCCAATATTCCAGAAACCCTAGGGGATTCGACGAAAATCAATTCCAGCCGCCACAGAGTCCACAACCACCCGATTCAATCTAGACACCATCACGGAGGGGTTCACCACTTCCATTGGTGCCTCTCCGATGATGTGTGAGTAGTTCTTTGTAGACCTATGGGTCCGTAGTTAGTAGCTAGATAGCTTCCTCTCTCTTATTTGATTATCAATACAAATGGTCTCTTGGAGATCCATATGATGTAACTCTTTTGCGGTGTGTTTGTTGGGATCCGATGAGCTTTGAGTTTATGATCAGATCTATCTTTTTATATCCATGGAAGTTATTTGAGTCTTCTTTGATCTCTTATATCCATGATTGCTTATAGCCTCATATTTCTTCTCCGATATTTAGGTTTTGTTTAGCCAACTTGATCTATTTATCTTGCAATGGGAAGAGGTGCTTTGTAGTGGGTTCGATCTTACGGTGCTTGATCCCGGTGTCAGAAGGGGAATCGGCACGTATGTATCATTGCTACTAAGGATAAAACGATGGGGTCTATTTCTACATAAATAGATCATGTCTACATCATGTCATCGTTCTTAATGCACTACTCCGTTTTTCCATGAATTTAATACACTAGAAGCATGCTGGATAGCGGTCGATATGTGGAGTAATAGTAGTAGATGCAGGCAGGAGTCGGTCTACTAATCTTGGACGTGATGCCTATTTAATGATCATTGCCTGGGTATTGTCATGATTATTTGAAGTTCTATCAATTGCCCAACAGTAATTGTTCACCCACTGTTTGCTATTTTTCTCGAGAGAAGCCACTAGTGAAATCTACGGCCCACGGGTCTCTTTCTCATATTATTTGCCTTTGCGATCTATTTTCCTTTACTTTTATTTTCAGATCTATTAAACCAAAATCCAAAAATACCTTGCTGCAATTTATCTTATTTGGCGTTCGATCTATCAATATTTACAACTCTATCATGTATGTTTCTCGAAAGAGATTGACAACCCCTTTTACACGTCGGGTTGCGAGTATTTGTTATTTGTGTGCAGGTGTCGTTTACGTTGTGTTGCTTGGTTTTTCTACTGGTTCGATAACCTTGGTTTCATCACTGAGGGAAATACCTACCGCTGCTATACTGCATCATCCCTTTCTCTTTGGGAAAATACCGACGTAGTTCTAGCAAGCTATCAAAAGGAATTTCTGGCGCCGTTGGTGAGGAGGATCTTCAACATATATCAGGTTCCTAATCACAAATCTCATCTCCTCGCAATATACATTATTTGCTATTTTCCTCTTGTCTTCATCTCCCCCACTTCACAAAAAAATGTTATTTTTATTCGCCTCTTTTTCGTTCGCCGTTTTCCGGTCAGATCTATCGCCTACTCATGTTCTTGTTTATAATTGCTCAAAATGACGCAAGAGAACACTAAGTTGTGTGATTTTTCTAGTACCAACAATAATAATTTTATTGGCACTCTGATTTCTCCTCCCGCCACTAGTGCGGATTCTTGTGATATTAATACTACTTTGTTGAATCTTGTCATGAAAGATCAATTTCCGGCACTCCTAATGAGGATGCCGCGTCCCATCTCAATACCTTCGTGGAACTATGTGATATGCAAAATAAAAGAGATGTGGACAATGATATTGTGAAATTGAAATTGTTTCCATTTTCTTTGCGAGATCATGCAAAAATTTGGTTTTCTTCTTTACCTTGTAATAGCATTGATTCTTGGAAGAGATGCAAAGATGCTTTTATCACTAAATATTTTCCGCCCGCAAAAATTATATCCCTTAGAACCCAAATCTTGAAATTCAAGCAACTTGAGCATGAGCATGTTGCACAATCTTGGGAAAGGATGAAAATGATGCTAAGGAATTGCCCAACTCATGTGTTAAATCTTTGGGTGATCATACAATTCTTTTTATGCGGGATTGGATTTTGTTTCTCATAATCTTTTAGACTCTGCCGCTGGTGGTACTTTTATAGAAATTATTTTGGGTGAAGCCACCAAATTGCTTGATAGTATTATGGCGAATTATTCGCAATGGCATACCGAAAGGGCGCCTACTAGCAAAAAAGTTTAATTCGGTTGAGATTGATTCTTTGAGTGAAAAAGTTGATGCTCTTATAAAATTGGTTGCTAGTAAAAGTGCTCCTATTGATTTCAATGATATGCCTTTGTCTACCTTGATTGAGCAAAATAGTGATGACATAGATGTGAATTTTATCTCTAGAAATAATTTCAATAACAATGCTTATAGAGGTAATTTTAATCCTAGGCCTTTCCTAGGAAATTCCTCTAATTCCTATGGTAATTCCTATGGTAATTCTTCTTACAATAATAATAGAAATACCTATGATCTAGAGAACAATGTTAAAGAATGTACTAATACCCAAAAGGTGTTCAATGCTTCCATAGAAGAAAAGTTGAATAAGATTGATGATATGTCTAGGAGTATTTATAGAATTTCTCATGATGTGGAAAATCTCAAGTTGAAATTTTTTGTGCCTAAAGTTGATGAATCAATCAAAGCTCTTTATGTTTCTATGGATGATAGTAAGAAAAGAATCACTATGCTTAGAGCTAAAAGAGAATTTTTGGAAAAGGCGTTTTCTAGTGATTGCTTTCATAAAAATGATAAAGAACTTAAAATGATTGGTGTTTCTTCTATTGACTCCTTGTTTAGTAAAGTTCAACTTGATGAAAAAGGGACTAGAGAAGAGTCAACTTTAGTTAGAAGGCGTCCTGATAGTTCGGAGGGTGAAAATCTTGTTGAGAAAATTGATCAAAGTGGGTTTGGAGAGGTCAAGACTTTAACTAGTGATGTGCCCACTCTTTTGGATTACAAAGACTTTAATTATGATAGTTGCTCTTTGATAGATTGTATTTATTTGTTGCAATCCATGATTAATTCACCCCATGCCTATGAACAAAATAAAGCTTTTACTAAACATATCGTTCATGCTATGATGAAAGCTTTAGAAGATAAGTTGGAATTGGTAGTATCAATCCCTAGAAAGTTGCATGATGAATGGGAACCTAATATCAAAATCAAAATTAAAAATTATGAGTGTTTTGCTTTGTGTGATTTGGGTGCTAGTATTTCCATAATTCCGAAATCTCTTTGTGATGTTCTTGGTCTTACCAATATTGAAGATTTCTCTCTTAATTTGCATTTGGTGGATTCTACTATAAAAAAGCCTTTGGGAAGGATCAATGATGGTCTTATTCTTGCAAATAGGAACTATGTACCCATAGACTTTATTGTTCTTGACATCAATTGCAATCCGCCTTGTCCTATTATACTTGGTAGACCGTTTTTGCGCACTATTGGCGCCATGATTGACATGAAAGAAGGGAATATTGAATTCCAAGTTCCCTTGAGAAAGAGCATGGAACACTTCCCTAGAACAAAGATCAAATTGCCTTGTGAATCTATAATGAGGGCAACATATGGATCGTCCAACAAGGATGACAACACTTGAGATATTTGCGTTATGCCTAGCTAAGGGCGTAAAACGATAGCGCTCGTTGGGAGGCAACCCAATTAACTTGTATCTTTTTGCTTTTTGATTTCCTTGATGTTCTAAATAAAATACCCATTAATACCTCTGTTTAGATGTGTTTTTGTGGTTTGAATAAATGTTTGTGCCAAGCAAAGCCTTTAGGATCATGTTGGCTATTAGTAGATTTGATCTTGCTGAAAAACAAAAACTTTTGCACTCACGAGAAAAATTCTCATTTGTAACAAAAGAGTGTTTTTGAGTTGATTCTTTTTGGTGAATATTAATATACAAATTTTTCACGTGGTCCTAATTTTTCACAAAAATAGAGTTACAGAAGTATTCGAAATTTCCAGATTGCTACAGACTGTTCTGTTTTTGACATATTCTGTTTTCTTTGCGTTGTGTGCTTGTTTTGATGATTCTATGGTTTTCTTTGATGAGTTTTGCCATAGAAAAGTTGGAATACAGTAGATATATGTAGCGATCAGACCTCAAACAGTCTGATCTCTGTGCAACAGTGTCATCCCTGGATCAGTAATGCTGACACGCACAGTACTTGAAGGATTTATAGCAGAGTAGCAATCACACACTTATTACATCGATAGTCCAACGATGAATTTATTACAAATAATATGGCTGAAGGCCATCTAACACGATAACAGCGGAAGGCTTGGAAGATAAGTGAGTCCATCAACTCCAGTGGCATCACTGAGTATAGAACCACGACCTAAAAGGGCATCTTACTCGTCGTCTGAAAAGTCTGCAACATGAAACGTTGCAGCCCGAAATGGGTCAACACATGGAATATGCTGGCAAGGTAACACAAGAGAATGCAATGAAAGTAAATCTATACTATATGCATATTTGGCTGGTGGAAAGCTCTATGGTTAAGTTTTTGTGTAAAGCCAATTTTTCCCTACTTCAAAGGAATGCATTTTAATTTACTATCATGGTAGTTGAAACATCGTTGAGAAGATAGACATCCTCTCAACCCCAATTAAAGTTCATCAATAAACCCAACAAAATTAAATTAAAGTAACATGTTGAGATGCACATGAAAATCCAAGTACTAGATACTCAAGACGTCCATAACCGGGGACACGGCTAATCATGATCAGTTTGTACACTCTGCAGAGGTTTGTGCACTTTTTCCACAAGACTCGATCGCCTCCGTTTGGTTTTCTCGCACTGCATGGTGTTTGAGAAACGGATGACCGAGACATAGTCTTTCAGAAGCGCTAGCACCTTACGATCGGGCGGACCGTACCAACCTACATCCCCTACATCTGCTAGTCCACCACTGTAAGAGTTCGCACGACTTACTCATACTATGCTAGAGCCCATAATAGCATTGTGGCTGCACACGGAAGTTTCTAGTATGAATAATCTCATGATCCCTTTGAGCCTGGGTGGCGGTCCAAAAGAAAAACAGGCAATCATGGAATACCCAGATGCCTCAATCCACCCAGATGTGTATTAATGTTGCCACCTTAAGTTGAACCATTAATTAAACAATCTCACATCTGTCATGGATTTCACTCACCCAATCCACGTCTACGAGCATAGCATGTCCTAGCAGCAAACGTAGAAGTAACTCCCAAAGGTTTGAATGTAATGCAGGTAATAGGTTCTACCTCAATCTACTTCCCAATCCCAAAAATTAATTGATCCTACTCATGCAATGTGTGAGGGTTTGACTAATGCAATGAAAACTGGGTAATTGGAAAGTATGATCAAAGTGTTACTTGGCTTGCTGATGATCCGCAAAACCTAGAGACTCAAAGTAGCAAGCGGCGCACTCCGGGTACTCTATCGCAATCAAACAAGCATACAATAAGTACTTAACTAATGCACGGGTAAAACTCAAATAAAAGATCTAACCAGAAAGTTCAACTTAAGAACTCCGGTTTGCAAAAGAATCAACTCGAAAGAAGCAACGAAACTCAAACTGCGAAAGAAACGAGCTCTGGTTTACTAGTTGGCCTAAAGTGAAATTTTACAGTAGCCAAAACTTTGTTCAAGTTGATCTAACGTAAAGAGGGCTTCGAGATGAAGATCTGGGATTTTGAATCACCCGATTCCGACTCTCGAGCGAAAAGAAAAACGAAAAACAAGATCAGAGCAAAAATCGCGATCGGAATAATCGCGGATAAATACCCCGAAAAAGAAAAACGATGAACAGGCTAACGAACGAACGTTCGCTGTCTGCGGTTAACTAACGAAAACCGTTCGTTAAAACGAACGTACGGACGAACGTCCACTAAATAACTTAACCGAAAAAATCCGAACCGATCTATTAAAAAAACAGATCTAGGTTTTCTAAAAAAACTGCTCGGTTAAACGAAAAAAACTACCTCTTCTCAACCAACTCCGGTGGAACTCCGGCTGGGCGACGCGGGGCGGCGGCGGGCTGGCGGGCTGGCGGGGCGGTGCGGCGCGGCGCGGCGGCGGGGCGAGGCGGCGGCGCGGGCTGGCGGCGCGGCGGCGTCGGGCGGCGGCGGTGGCTAGGGCGGGCGGCGGCGGCGCGGGCTGGCTAGGGTTCGGGCGCTAGGCTGGGGCGACTTGGGCCGGCGGCTGCGGCTTATAAAGCGCAGTCTCCTGGTCCTTCACGAGTCTAAGTCGGTTTCTGTTTTTTTTAAAAGAGTCCCGGCGCAGAAAAACTAACGAAATAAATAAATTTTCATCGTCCTCTAATAATATTTAGGACAAAGTGAACATTTTTCCCGGACCTAAATGCAATTTTGAAAAACGCGTATTTTCCTATGCAAATAAATCCGCAAATAAATCCAGAAAAATACCAAAAGTGATTTTAACATTTTTTCCTCCAATATTTCTGTTATTTTGGAGAAGTCATATTATCTCCGCTCATATTTTGTTTTTAGAAATATTTTTAGGAGAGAAAAATAATTAGAATCACACTGTCCTCGTACCGGTATTCGAGCGAACTCAAATACGAAAACGGTAAAATCCCCAACTCTCTCCGTAGGTCCTTGAGTTGCTTAGAATTTCGAGGAACTCCACGAACAAAAAAGCAAAACATGAAATGCAATTATGATCTATGTATAACATTCCAAATTAAAATTTTGGGATGTTACAAACCTACCCCCCTTAGAATGAATCTCGCCCTCCAGATTCGACTTGGCTAGAGAATAGGTGTGGGTGGTCCTTGCATAGATCATCTTCTCGCTCCCAGGTGGCTTCTTCCTCGGTGTGGTGACTCCACTGAACTTTGCAAAACTTGATAACCTTACTGCGAGTAACTCTACTCGAAAATACGAGAATCTTCACAGGCTTCTCCTCGTAGGTCAGATCACTGTCCAACTGAATTGCTTCCAGGGGTACTGTGTCTCTAAGCGGTATATCGGCCATCTCCGCGTGGCACTTCTTAAGCTGCAAAACGTGAAACACGTCGTGCACTCCTGACAATCCTTCGGGCAATTCCAACTTATAGGCAACCTCTCCCATGCGTTCCAAAACACGGTAAGGTCCCACAAATCTCGGGGCTAACTTCCCTTTAACTCCGAAACACTTAACTCCTCGCAGAGGCGATACTCTCAGGTATGCTCTGTCTCCGATCTCATAGGTTATCTCCTTGTGCTTCGAGTCTGCATAACTCTTCTGCCTGGACTGAGCTTCCTTCAGTCTATCTCGGATCAACTTTACCTTCTCCTCAGACTCTTTGATTAAGTCTCGTCCAAACAGTTGTCGGTCTCCAACTTCATCCCACGACAACGGTGTTCGACATCTCCTTCCATACAATGCCTCGAATGGCGCCATCTTCAAACTGGCCTGGTAACTGTTGTTGTATGAGAACTCCGCGTAGGGCAAGTTGTCATTCCAACTAGATCCATAATATAATGCACAAGCTCTTAGCATATCTTCCAGAATCTGATTGACTCTCTCCGTCTGTCCATCAGTCTGCGGGTGAAATGCTGTGCTAAATTCTAGTCTGGTACCCAAGGTTTCATGTAACTAATTCCAGAACTTCGAGGTAAACTGGGTTCCTCTATCTGATACAATACTCCTCGGAACTCCATGCAGACATACAATTCTGGTCATGTATATCTTTGCCAACTTTGCACTGGTATATGTGGTTTTCACAGGAATAAAGTGGGCTACCTTCGTCAATCGGTCTACTACTACCCAGATTGAATCATATCCTGCCTTGGTCCTGGGCAATCCGGTGATAAAATCCATGCCAAGCTTCTCCCACTTCCATTCGGGTATTGGCATAGGTTGTAACAATCCTGATGGCTTCTGATGTTCTGCCTTTACTCTCTGACATACATCACAAACTGCTACATACTCCGCAATATCCTTCTTCATACCGGTCCACCAGAAAATATCCTTCAAATCCAAATACATCTTAGTATTTCATGGGTGAATCGAGTATGGTGAATCATGGGCCTCCTGTAAAATCAACTTCCTGATCTCTGGGTCATTGGGCACATAGATTCGATCCTCAAACCATAGGGTGTCGTGCTCATCCTCATGAAAACCTTTAGCTTTTCCTTCGCTCATCCTCTCATTTATAGAGACAACCTCCTTGTCAGCTTTCTGAGCTTCTCTGATTTTATCCATCAGGGTAGACTGGATTTCTAATGTTGCAACATAGCCTCTCGGAACTATCTCCAAACGTAGTCCTTGTAGGTCCTCGGCTAACTCCTTTGGAAACTCCTCCATCATTAGGGTATTGACATGGCTCTTACGGCTTAGCGCATCAGCTATTACGTTAGCCTTACCGGGGTGATAATGCAATCTCATGTCATAATCCTTAATGAGTTCCAGCCATCTCCTTTGCCTAAGATTCAGCTGCTTCTGCGTGAATATGTACTTCAAACTCTTGTGATCCGTATATACTTCACAATGGTTTCCAATGAGAAAATGTCTCCACGTCTTCAATGCATGCACTACGGCTGCTAACTCCAAATCGTGGGTGGCATAGTTCATCTCATGAGATTTTAGTTGCCGTGAAGCATACGAAACAACTCTTCCTTCCTGCATAAGAATATCTCCAAGTCCTTGACGTGAAGCGTCGCAGTACACCTCATAATCCTTATGTTGATCTGACAGAATCAACACAGGGGATGAGACCAACCTTTTCTTCAACTCCTGGAAACTAGTCTCACATTCTTCGGTCCAACATAACTTGGTGTCCTTCTTCAACAACTCCGTCATTGGCTTTGCAATCTTCGAGAAATTCTCGATAAATCTCCGGTAGTATCCTGCGAGTCCAAGAAAACTCCGGATCTCTCCAACTGTTGTCGGTGCTTCCCAATTGGTCACAGTGTCCACCTTGGCGGGATCTATTGCTATTCCTTCTCCGGATATAACATGTCCGAGGAATCCGACTTCCTTCAACCAAAACTCACATTTGCTAAACTTGGCATATAACTGATGTTCTCTGAGCTTCTCCAATACCAAACGCAAATGTTCTTCATGCTCCTCTTCATCCTTCGAGAAGATCAAAATATCATCTATGAACACTAAGACGAACTTATCCAAATACTCCATAAACACTTTGTTCATCAGGTTCATAAAGTATGCCGGTGCGTTTGTCAGACCAAACGACATAACGGTATACTCGTACAACCCATACCTAGTGGTAAAGGCCGTCTTAGGTATATCTTGCTCTCGGATCTTCAATTGATGGTACCCTGATCGTTGATCGATCTTAGAAAATACCTTAGCTCCTTGCAATCTATCGAAAAGATCATTGATCATCGGCAATGGGTACTTGTTCTTGATCGTTACTTCGTTCAATCCACGGTAATCAACAACCATTCTTAACGATCCATCCTTCTTCTCCACTAGAAGTACTGGCGAACCCCAAGGCGAAGAACTTGGGCGTATGAATCCTTTATCCAGTAACTCCTTAATCTGCTTCTTAATTTCCTCCAAATCCTTTGCAGGCATCCTATATGGTCTCTTAGAAATTGGCCCGGTGCCTAGCAAAAGTTCAATCAAAAACTCTATATCTCTATCCGGTGGCATGCCGGGTAACTCCTCTGGAAACACATCCGGATAATCCTTCACTACTGGCACTTCCTCCTGAACAACTCCTAACAAGGAATTTAACCTACTCCTTTTTGACGCATGCCTGGATACATACTTGATCCTTCTTCCTTCCGGCGTAGTAAGCAAAATGGTCTTACTGGCACATTCAATATTCCCTTCATACTTAGATAACCAATTCATGCCTAATATCACATCCAGTCCTTGAGATTCCAATACTATTAGGTCCGAAGGGAATATGTAATTACCAATCCTTAAGGGCAACTAATCACACCATGACTTAGCCATATACTCTGCCCCTGGTGAGGTTACTAACATGGGCGATCTAAGGGCTTGGGTCGGCAGTTTATACTTATCCACGAATCCCCTTAAAATATATGAATGCGATGCACTAGTATCAAAAAGAACGAGTGCAGTAAAGGACTTAACTAAGAACTTACCTATAACTGCATCTGGTTGCTCTTCTACTTCCTCCACAGTCACGTGGTTCACTTGTCCTTTGTTGAATGGGTTGGGCTTCTTCCCGTCGCTTCCATTGCCGTTCCCATTCTTAACTTATGGGCATTCATTAGCATAATGTCCAGTCTTCCCGCACTTGTAACAAGTGACTTGGCTAAAATCCCTCTTGGTGGGTGTGGACGGTGTAGGGCGGTTCTGGTTTCCATTGGCTCCATTCCCATTTCCATTCTTGGTGCCATTGTGGTTGGGCGAGCTACTTCCTCCATGGGTAAGCTGAAACTGTCCTACCGCTTTAAGGGTAAAGCGAGGCTTCTGCTGAGCTCCAGAATTATACTTTCCTTGCCCATACTTCCTCTTGCGACTCTCAATCTGTTGATGCTTCCTTTCAATCATCAGGGAGCGGCCAACCAACTCCTGATAATTATTGAAATTTGCCACCATCAACTGTACACTCATCTCATCATTCAGCCCTTCCATGAATCTCTCCTGCTTCTTGGCATCTGTGGCCACCTCATCTGGGGCATAACAAGATAGGGTACTAAACTCATCCACGTACTGGGCCACAGTACGGTTCCCTTAGCGCAAATTGCGAAACTCCTGCTTCTTCATACTCATTGCTCCAGTCGAGACATGGGCGGTACGAAAAGCTTGCTGAAACTGATCCCAAGTGACATTGGCTACGGGGTAAGTGGCTGTGTAATTCTCCCACCATGTCGCGGCTGGTCCAGACAACTGGTGTGCGGCAAATCGCACCTTCTCAGCCTCCGAGCAATTGGCGGTGGTCAAATCCCTTCCAATCTTGCGTAGCCAGTCATCAGCCACAATTGGTTCGATGCTGCTAGCAAACACGGGTGGTTGCAACCTTAATAAACGTGTCAGGTTGTCCACAGGTGGTGGTGGTGGAGGGTTGTTGTTGTTCTGGTTGTTCTGAGTGTTCTGGACAAGAAATTGCATCAGGGTGTTCTGCTGCTGGATCAACTGGGTGAGCTCAGGGGGAAACTCGAATTCACGTCTTGGAGGCATCTGATGGGTGTAGAGGGAAGATATTAGAATAGAAAAGGGATCTAAGAGAAAATCACTACCCATATGCACATGAGACAAACACACAATCATATCACACCAATCAATTTCAAACAAAGTCTTACAAATCTAATGATCGTTACAAAGGTGTTCTAAAACTAATACTTGGTGGTAAACTACTAGTCACAGGGTGGTCATCTAGAAATATTGATCGGCAGAGGATTCCATAATATCTGCTCCAGCTTCATCTTCATAGTCTTCATCCTTGCTATCCTCAGCTTCCAAATCCGTGTCATCTATAATGATATAGTCCTCCGGTGGAATCTCCTTGGGTTCTTCTTCCTCGTCTTCTTCTCCCATGAGTATCCCTAACTTCCGGGTCAAATCATCATTCTTCTCCACAAGTATCTTCATCTCCTCCTCATATCCGTCGCGTGTGGACTTGAGTTCTTCCTCTAGCTCCAAATTCCTATTTAGGGCCTTCTTCAAATCTATCATCCCAGCACACATCTGGTGCTCCTGGCGACGAATGTGGTGGTTCAACTCCTGGATGAATGCTGCAATGGACATACCCTTCCGAGTGTTGATCATATCCCAATTCTCATTTCGGCGTCCACAAATCTGGTAGATGGTGTCCTTTAGCTCCTGCTTGTAGACTTCTCCAATCCTTCCCATATCAATGTGGGCTGCCATACTCCTTCCTAGGCTCCATGTAGGTGCAGTAAAGGAAAATGCTATGAGTGAGGTGACGGGTGCGAACGTCCTTCCTGGAACTTGAGCTTGAATCAACCAACGCTCCTCCTCAGGTACAGTGGCATTGTAGGTTCCAGTGAAACTTGGTAATCCAATGTTGAGATATCTTGTGACTTCCTTCAGGTGTCATCCAAAGGGTGTTTCTTCATTCGGTTGCATGAACTTGTGCTTTGCTTCCATCATCCTAAAGAGTAGAAAAGATGAGGAGCCAGAAAGAGAAGAGTGAATTGTGCTCAAGGGCTTGTCTTAGGGGTCGTGTCCTACAGTCAGCGTGTGCCCTGATACCATCTTGTAGCGACTAGACCTCGAACAGTCTGATCTCTGTGCATCAGTGTCATCCCTGGATCAGTAATGCTGATACGCATAGTACTTGAAGGATTTATAGCAGAGTAACAATCACACACTTATTACATCGATAGTCCAACGATGAATTTATTACAAATAATATGGCTGAAGGCCATCTAACATGATAACAACAGAAGGCTTGGAAGATAAGTGAGTCCATCAACTCCAGCGGCATCACTGAGTATAGAAACACGACCTAAAAGGGCATCTTACTCGTCGTCTGAAAAGTCTGCAACATGAAACGTTGCAGCCCGAAACGGGTCAGCACATGGAATATGCTGGCAAGGTAACACAAGAGAATGCAATGAAAGTAAAACTATACTATATGCATATTTGGCTGGTGGAAAGCTCTATGGTTAAGTTTTTGCGTAAAGCCAATTTTTCCCTACTTCAAAGGAATGCATTTTAATTTACTATCATGGTAGTTGAAACATCGTTGAGAAGATAGACATCCTCTCAACCCCAATTAAAGTTCATCAATAAACCCAACAAAATTAAATTAAAGTAACATGTTGAGATGCACATGAAAATCCAAGTACTAGATACTCAAGACGTCCATAACCGGGGACACGACTAATCATGATCAGTTTGTACACTCTGCAGAGGTTTGTGCACTTTTTCCACAAGACTCGATCGCCTCCGTTTGGTTTCTCGCACTGCATGGTGTTTGAGAAACGGATGACCGAGACATAGTCTTTCAGAAGCGCTAGCACCTTACGATTGGGCGGACCGTACCAACCTACATCCCCTACATCTGCTAGTCCACCACTGTAAGAGTTCGCACAGCTTACTCATACTATGCTAGAGCCCATAATAGCATTGTGGCTGCACACGGAAGTTTCTAGTATGAATAATCTCATGATCCCTTTGAGCCTAGGTGGCGGTCCAAAAGAAAAACAAGCAATCCTGGAATACCCAGATGCCTCAATCCACCCAGATGTGTATTAATGTTGCCACCTTAAGTTGAACCATTAATTAAACAATCTCACATCTGTCATGGATTTCACTCACCCAATCCACGTCTACGAGCATAGCATGTCCTAGCAGCAAACATAGAAGTAACTCCCAAAGGTTTAAATGTAATGCAGGTAATAGGTTCTACCTCAATCTACTTCCCAATCCCACAAATTAATTGATCCTACTCATCTAATGTGTGAGGGTTTGACTAATGCAATGAAAACTGGGTAATTGGAAAGTATGATCAAAGTGTTACTTGCCTTGCTGATGATCCGCAAAACCTAGAGACTCAAAGTAGCAAGCGGCGCACTCCGGGTACTCTATCGCAATCAAACAAGCATACAATAAGTACTTAACTAATGCACGGGTAAAACTCAAATAAAAGATCTAACCAGAAAGGTCAACTTAAGAACTCCAGTTTGCAAAAGAATCAACTCGAAAGAATCAACGAAACTCAAACTGCGAAAGAAACGAGCTCCGGTTTACTAGTTGGCCTAAAGTAAAATTTTACAGTAGCCAAAACTTTGTTCAAGTTGATCTAACGTAAAGAGGGCTTCGAGACGAAGATCTGGGATTTTGAATCACCTGATTCCGACTCTCGAGCGAAAAGAAAAACGAAAAACAAGATCAGGGCAGAAATCGCGATCGGAATAACCGCGGATAAATACCCCGAAAAAGAAAAACGACGAACAGGCTAACGAACAAAGGTTCGCTGTCTGCGGTTAACTAACGAAAACCGTTCGTTAAAACGAACGTACGGACGAACGTCCGCTAAATAACTTAACCGAAAAAACCGAACCGATCTATTAAAAAAACAGATCTAGGTTTTCTAAAAAAAACCGCTCGGTTAAACGGAAAAAAACTACCTCTTCTCAACCAACTCCGGTGGAACTCCGGCGGAACTCCGGCGGGGCGGCGGCGGGCTGGCGGGCTGGAGGGGCGGCGCGGCGCGGCGGCGGTGCGAGGCGGCGGCGCGGGCTGGCGGCGCGGTGGCGGTGGCTAGGGCGGGTGGCGGCGGCGCGGGCTGGCTAGGGTTCGGGCGCTAGGCTGGGGCGACTTGGGCCGGCGGTTGCGTCTTATAAAGCCCAGTCTCCTGGTCCTTCACGAGTCTAAGTCGGTTTCTGTTTTTTTAAAGAGTCCCGGCGCAGAAAAACTAACGAAAGAAATACCAAACGGACTCCAAAATTCCCGAAATAAATTTTCACCGTCCTCTAATAATATTTAGGTCAAAGTGAACATTTTTCCCGGACCTAAATGCAATTTTGAAAAACGCGTATTTTTCCTATGCAAATAAATCCGCAAATAAATCCAGAAAAATACCAAAAGTGATTTTAACATTTTTCCTCCAATATTTCTGTTATTTTGGAGAAGTCATATTATCTCCGCTCATATTTTTTTTTAGAAATATTTTTAGGAGAGAAAAATAATTAGAATCACACTGTCCTCGTACCGGTATTCGAGCGAACTCAAATACGAAAACAGTAAAATCCCCAACTCTCTCCGTAGGTCCTTGAGTTGCTTAGAATTTCGAGGAACTCTACGAACAAAAAAGCAAAACATGAAATGCAATTATGATCTATGTATAACATTCCAAATAAAAAATTTGGGATGTTACAATATAATGCAAGAATAAAATATGAATTGGTTTGCTACAATACTTATAGTAGTGATTTTCTTTCTTATACTAACGGATCTCACGAAAGTTTTGTTGAGTTTTGTGTGATCGAAGTTTTTATGTTTTGGGTTATCTTATGATGGATGAAGGAATAAGGATTAAGAAGAGCCTAAGCTTGGGGATGCCATTATCCAAAGAGAATCAAGCAACTAATCTTGGGGATGCCCCGAGTGGCATCCCCTCTTTCTTCTAACGACCATCAGTATTTTACTCGAAGCTATATTTTTATTCGTCACATACTATGTGTTTTGCTTGGAGCATCTTGTATGATATTAGTCTTTTCTTGTTTTGTTTTGCTTTTTAAGTATTGAATCCTTGCTGTACACACCTATTTGAGAGAGCCATAATTATGCCATGACTTGTTAGAATAGCTCTCTTTGCTTCACTTCGATTTTTATGAGCTATGGATTTGCTCTAGTGCTTCACTTATATCTTTTTGAGAATGGCGTACTTTAATATTTTTGAAGAAATACTCTCTTGCCTCACTTAGATTCATTTGAAAGTTAGTAAAAGAATTCAAGAAATTCTCTCTTGCTTCACTTAAATTATTTTGAGAGAAAAGGAAAAAAATGTACTCATGATCTTCACTTATATTTGTTTGAGCTTATCAAAAGCAACACATGAAAATTAGTCCCAAAGTGATAGATATCCAAGAAGAATATAATATAAACTTTCATGAAGATCATTGGACAAAATAAACTTGATTCCTTGTAATAGTTTTGAGATATGATGATGTGATATGCGAGTCATGTTAATGAGTAATTATGCTTTAGTAAGAATATTGGTGTTAAGGTTTGTGATTCCCTATGCAAGCAAGAAAGTCAATAGTCATGCAATGAAATTACATCCTACTTGTGGTGCATTATTCGGTGTTAATTATTCTTAATGCTCACTTATGATATTATTCGTTTCTTGGTTGGTCGCTTCTCAATCTTTTGCTAGCCTTCATTTTGCACTAAGTATAATCACTACTTGTGCATCCAAAATCCTTTAACCCAGTTTTGCCACATGTGTCCACCATACCTACCTATATGTGGTATTCCTTCGCCTTTCTAAGCAAATTTGTATTTGCCATCTCTAATTTTCAAAATAAATTTCCCTTTTGTGTGCTCGTACCGCTCGCGAGGCGGTGAGGGCTGGCTAATATTTTCCATGCTAGATGTGTTATTGTCACGATGAGTGTTTATCGACACGAGAGTAAGGCAAAGGTATTAGGGATGCCCAACCCTGAAATGAAAACAATGAATTTACTTTATGTTGTCAAATAATAAATTCCTTGGAAAGTGTTGGTATGGAAGGCACCCGTGGATACGGTTAAAAAATGGCTTGTGAAAGTTTGGTGGAAAAAGGAATAAAGTTTATTTTATGTTTGGGAACCGCCTATGATATATCTAGCATGGAAAGTGTTGGGAACTCTAAGTTGTTTTCGTTGGTGGGAAAAGTATGCCACCAAAATAATTTTATCTCTCAATTTAAGTTTTGAGCTCTAGCACCTCTACAAATCCCTACTTCCCTCTACGAAGGGCCTTTCTTTTACTTTATGCAATTTTTATTTTGAAATTGAGTCTCCATCTTCTCTTATAAAGCACCAACTAGGAAGCACCATGATCGTACTTGAGCATTGGGTGTAGTTAACATGCGAGTGTGTTTCATGAATGGATCAATGGTTGAGCATGATGGGCTAGGGATAACTTATTTTAGCATTAATATTTTGAAAGACATGATTGCTCGTTCATATGTGATACGTCTCCAACGTATCTATAATTTTTGATTGTTCCATGATATTATTTATGATGTTTTGGATGTTTAATGGGTTTTGTCATACACTTTTATATTATTTTTGGGACTAACCTACTAACCCAAAGGCCCAGTCCAGATTGCTATTTTTGCCTGTTTTAGGGTTTTACAGAAAAGGGATATGAAACGGAGTCCAAACGGAATGAAACCTTCGAGAGAGATATTTTTGGAGAAAATCACTCACAGGAGACTTGAGAACCACGGAGTAGGGGCCACGAGGTGCCCACGAGGGTGGGGGCGCCCCCCCTGCCCAGGGCGCGCCCCCCTGCCCAGGGCGCGCCCCCTGCCTCATGGGTCCCTCATGAGGCCCCCGGTGTCCTCCTTCCTCCTATATAAGCCTACGTACCCCGAAACCATCAGAAGAGGAGAGAAAACCATAGTTCCACCGCCGTAACCTTCTGTTCCTGTGAGATCCCATCTTGGAGCCTGTTCCGGAGCTCCGCTGGAGGGGGGATCCATCACGGAGTGCTTTTACATCATCATCATCGCCCTCACCATGAGTTGTGAGTAGTTTACCACAGACCTTCGGGTCCATAGCTAGTATCTAGATGGCTTCTTCTCTCTCTGGATCTCAATGCAAAGTTCTCCTCGGTCTTCGAGGAGATCTATTCGATGTAATCTCTTTTTACGGTGTGTTTTTTCGAGATCCGATGAATTGTGAGTTTATGATCAAGATTATCTATGAGAAATATTTGGTTCTTTTCTGTACTCTTTATGTGTGCTCATAATATCCTTGCAAGTCTCTTTGAATTATTGGTTTGGTTTGGCCTACTATATCTATAGTTCTTGCAATGTGAGAAGTGCTTGGCTTTGGGTTCAATCTTGCGGTATCCTTTCCCAGTGACAGTAGGGGCAGCAAGGCATGTATTGGATTGTTGCCACCGAGGATAAAAAGATGGGGTTTATATCATATTGCTTGAGTTTATCCCTCTACATCATGTCATCTTGCTTAAGGCGTTACTCTGTTCTTATGAACTCAATACACTAGATGCATGCTGGATAGCGGTCGATGTGTGGAGTAATAGTAGTAGATGCAGGCAGGAGTCGGTCTACTTGTCTCGGACGTGATGCCTATATACAATGATCATGCCTAGATAGTCTCATAATTATTCGCTTTTCTATCAATTGCTCGATAGTAATTTGTTTGCCCACAGTAGAATATCGCTATCATGAGAGAAGGCACTGGAGAACACTATGGCCCCCGGGTTTATTCTCAACATATCAATCTACATCTACTTTACTTTTTCGCTTTTACTTTCTGTTCTTATAAACAAAAATACCAAAAATATATCATCTCTATCAGATCTCACTTTCGTAAGTGACCATAAAGGGATTGACAACCCCTTATCGCGTTGGCTTCGAAGTTCTTATTTTTTTGTGCAAGTGCGAGGGACTCGCGCGTGGTCTCCTACTAGATTGATACCTTGGTTCTAAAAAAACTGAGGGAAATACTTACGCTACTGTGCTGCATCTCCCTTTCCTCTTCGAGGGAATACAACACAAGCTCGAGAAGTAGCAAGAAGAATTTCTGGCGCCGTTGCCGGGGAGGCTTACGCAAAAGTCATATACCAAGTACCTATCACAAACCCTTATCCTTTGCATTACATTTTTTTGCCTCTCGTTTTCCTCTCCCCCACTTCACCCTTGCCGTTTTATTTGCCCTTCTTCTGCCGTGTATTTATCGTTCGCTTGCTTCTTGTTTGCTTGTGTGTGTTGGAATGCTTGTGAAAGGATCGATATGGTTGACTAGAGGGGGGGTGAATAGGCAACTAACAATTTTTAACTTTTCTTAACCACTTTAAATTAAGCGACAAAGTAAGTTGTCTAGATAATCTTCTAAGATGACAACTAGAGGAAAGAAGGATAACAACTACACATGCATGCTATAGGAGTTGAACAAGTAAAGCATGCAAAAGTAAAGGTAAGAAATAACCACAAGTGGAACCGGTGGAGACGAGGATGTGTTGCCGAAGTTCCTTCCCTTTGGGGGGAAGTATGTCTCCGTTGGAGCGGTGTGGAGGCACAATGCTCCCCAAGAAGCCACTAGGGCCACCGTATTCTCCTCACGCCCTCACACGATGCAAGGTGCTGTGAATCCACTAGTGGTGCCCTTGAAGGCGGCAACCGAACCTTTACAAACAAGGTTGGGGCAATCTCCACAACTTGGAGGCTCCCAACAAACCACGAAGCTTCACCACAATGGAATATGGCTTCGAGGTGACCTCAACCGTCTAGGGTGCTCAAACACCCAAGAGTAACAAGATCCGCAAGGGATTAGTGGGGAGAATCAAATATCTCTTGGTTGAAGTGTAGATCGATGCCTCCTCAAGCAATCCCGAGCAAATCAACAAGTTTGATTGGCTAGGGAGAGAGATCGGGCGGAAATGGAGCTTTTGGAGCAACAATGGAGTAGTGGGGGAAGAGGTAAATCTTCTTGGAGAAGAAGACCCCCTATATATAGTGGGGGAACAAATCCAACCGTTATTGGAGTTTTCAGCCCGCAGAGAGCGGTAGTACCGCGCATGAGGTGCGGTACTACCGTTGGGTGAGCGGTACTACCACTTTGAGAGCGGTACTACCGCTTAGGCAGAAGAGTGCGACATGATTGACAACCACGGATGAAATAAATTACATCCGTGGCTACATCCGCAGGGAAAACGGTAGTAGCAAAATGCGACACGGTACTACCGCTTAAGTTAAGCGGTACTACCGCATTGGATGCGGAAGTAAAAATTACTTCCGCATCCACTTCTGTACTTAGAATCAGCGCCTGGGCCAGATACACGGTACTACCGCTCTGGAGACGCGGTACTACCGTCAGAGCGGTACTACCATGTCGGCAGGCGGTACTACCGTGTATCCGCGCGGTACTACCGCTAGGTTGAGTGGTACTACCGCTTGCCAGGCAGATGATCAGTTAAGAAGTCACAGTTTTGCATATACGACAAATAACCGGTTGGACCTCCAGAGAAGCAAGGAAAGGAGGTGCGAGAGTAGGATGTGTACGTGTTGATTCTACCCAAACCTTTCCGACGCGGACCCCCTCTTAATAGTACGGCTTTCCTATTACTCAAAGCCACCGACAGGGAGCAAAAAGAAAACACCATCTTCCATAGAATCCGAGGGGCAAACAATCGTCTTATGCCTAGGGAGATATACCTGTATGAGCTTAGAGCACACGATCAGTCCGCAAATGCATTGTCATCAATCACCAAAACTACTTAGGGAGAAATATGCCCTTACAATCTCCCCTTTTTGGTGTATTGATGACAATACTTGATTTGCACAGGGAAGAAATAATAGAGTATGCAATCCAAGCCCTAGAGTATAGGTGAGCTCCCCCTGGATGTGTGCCTTCACAAGATTGTGCTTTGGACTGCACAGCACACATACTAGGTACAATGCTCCCCTATAATCTACACACGAGATACTCTATATACAAACTAACTGCTCTGGATAAACATTAAAGACATAATGATAAGTTCAACGATAACGGGGCATATGTCTTACACCATATGATAGTCTCACGCACACGACACAAACACGCAAATAAACCAGAGTTCAAAGAAACACAAGAGCACACGAGCACAAGATGCAAATCACTCTCCCCCTTTGTCATCGAGACACCACAAAGGGGAAAGAGGACACTAAGACGGGTGGCAGCCCGGGAGAAGCTCAGTCGTCATACTCATCATCAAACCCCTGCTGCTCCTCCTGATACTCCTCATCAGACTCTGACCACTTGTACCCCTGGCGAGCCATCCAGGTAGCCTCAGGGGTGATGTTATCCTCGGACCCATTGGATACTTCCTCTCCATAGACTGTCAGAATCTTCTTGTCACGCTGGCGTGTCTTCTTGTCAGTCACATGAGCCCGATATTGCCCCTTAGCCTGCATGCAGAAGAGGGCCTTCATCTTCTGCTTAAGCTTTTTAGCCCAAGAAGGTTCCTCCACAGCAGAGGAAGAAGAAGGGGCAAATCTGCCAGGGCGCACATCAGCAGTCTCCTCCACAGGCTCCTCATCAGTGCCCATCTGGGCAGTAGCAGCCTGAGCACGAGTGGTGGTGTTGGCCCATCGAGTCTTGACGGGAAGACGGATGGGATCATGACGGAAGTAGTCGGCCTCGAACTCCTCCTCTGGGTACAACTTCTCCCAAGTCTTGGAGATCAGTAGAAACAAGTATGGACCATAGATGGGTACCTTGCGAGAGTAGATGGCAAAACGGAGCTCATTCCACATGATGTGGGAAATGTCAAGTGGTGCAGTCTGGGATGAGCGAGCCTCTTGACACATCAGCAACATGTCAACCAGGTAGGCATGGACATTGTCCTTATCTCCAACACGAGGGAACAGAGTGTTTCGAAAGATCCGATACATGATGTCCAGGAAAGGGTTCAACACCCATGTCTGTTTGCCACTAGCAAGAGCCTTTTCCTCATAAAATGGAAGTAGCCTGTCTTTGTTAGCAGATTCAGGATTGGCGTGAGGCCGAAAACCAATTGGGTTGTGGAGACCCTCATCAGGAATGTGAAGAAGATCCATGAACTCCTTCCAAGAAGAAGTCATCTTGTGACCATTGGTCATCCATGTCATTGGGCGATCCTCCTTGCACTGGAAATTGACAGAAGCATAGAACTGAGCAATAATCTCTGGATCAAAATCATTCTGGAATGTCATGATGTGCTCCAGGCCCAGCTGCTCGATCAGATCAAGAGCCTCTGCAAAGTATGCCCGGTTCTTGTCCTTCCTCATGTGATCCACATCCACCCAGTGAGCATCCACATAAAGGTTGGTCTTGGTCTTGAGCACCTCATGATAGATGCGAAACTGCTGCTTGGTCCAGAAGATATCATCTCCAGGAAAGTGCTCACCGGGTTCTCCATATGGGTTGAGCTTCCTTCGTGACATGAACTCAGCAGCGGGCATCTCCACCATGGACATTGAGGATTCCTTACGCTTGTTGGCTGAAGTCTTGTACCTGCGCTGGGGATTGGAGCCCTCTGGCACATCACTGGGGGTACGCAGACGCTTGGATCCGGTGTCGAGGACAGGGTTGGTACGACGACCCTCAAAACCGGAGCCACCACCTAAAAACACAAACACAAGACCACGACAACACAAACACAAGAAGAATCAATGCCAAAGCCTCGATAAACACAAGAAACCAGGAGAAATAGGAAAGTGATCATGCTACGAAGAAAATATGATACAAGCGGTAGTACCGCTAACCCTACGCGGAAGTAAAAAATTAGTACCGCAGGGTAAGCGGTAGTACCGCATGACGGATGCGGTAGTACCGCATACGCTGCGGTAGTAATATTTTACTGCCGCAAGAAGAAGCGGAACTAAAAAAATTAGTACTGCAATGTAAGCGGTAGTACCGCATATGGATGCGGTAGTACCGCATACGTTGCGGTAGTAATATTTTACTTCCGCAAGAAGAAGCGGAACTAAAAAATTAGTACCGCATATGGATGCGGTAGTACCGCATACGTTGCGGTAGTAAGATTTTACTTCCGCAAGAGGAGCGGAAGTAAAAAAATAGTGCTGCACGCGGAGCGGTAGTACCGCTCGGCAAGCAGCACTGGATTTTTACTTCCGCCCGAGCGGTAGTACCGCTGAGGACAGCGGTAGTACCGCTCAGGTCAGATCAGATCTGGACCAGATCATGCGGTAGTACCGCGGTTCTCCAGCGGTAGTACAGCACAAAACAGATCTGAGAAGAGCAGATCTAGAAACGGCCAAAGAGATCAACTCACGGTACTACGGCTGATCATAGTAACTTCGTAGCAACAAATATAATCGTATTTCTAGTGCACAAACACTCTCCCACATCCTAAGCATCCATGGACAAGATCACGAAGAACACAAGAACACTAAGCATCTCCCCTAACCCTAAAAACACAAGCAAGGCAACAAGAAGAGGGGAAAAAGGGAGAAACCTTCATCCATGGCAAGAAGGCGTGGTGGGGATCGATCCCACCGGTCGGAATGCGAGGAGAGTGGCCGAGGGAGGAGATCCGGCGAGGTCCTCAGGCGGCGTTCTTGAGAGAGAGAGACAGGGACGACGTGGGGGTTAGGAGTGAATGGGTATGGGGGAGATGGAACTCCCCCTGCCTGCTTATAACCCCCACTCGTTCGGATATGTGCGGTAGTACTGCGGTCATCGCGGTAGTACCGCTTGCGCGGTAGTACCGCTCGTCAGGCGGTAGTACCGCCCTACCAGCGGCAGTAAAAAATTACTGCCGTGCTGGATGTGCGGTAGTACCGTAACCGATCACGGTAGTACCGCTCCCCCAAGAGAATGCACGAAAAGACAAGAGGCTTTAAGCACTAGAGAGAGTAAAAGAACCACGTGCACAAGCAAAACAAGTAACACAACTCCTCATAAGAGGGCGGTGGCCGAGGCCACCTATGTTTGAGTTTTATAGATATGGCACCGCGAAGAATTATCCTTGGGCCCATGATCAATACTCGACTTGAAGCATTTAAGCCAACTATGTATGGCAAATGATAAAGATTTGGTTAGTTTATGCATAATAGGGGGAGAAATAGTTCATTGAGAGAACAATACTCCCCCTAAGTCCATGCCTACATCTAGACAAGATAGCTATCTCGAGTGTGAGGAGTGTGTGCACAGATTCAAACCACATTGCTCAAATCGATGATATTTAGCTCATGCCTTAACTCGCGAAATCTTGCTTCATCCAGAGGCTTCGTGAAGATATCTGCAAGGTTATCATGAGTGTTGACGTAGTGAAGCTCGATTTCTCCTTGCCTTATGTGATCCCGGATGAAGTGATACCGAATCTCAATATGCTTCGTCTTGAAGTGAAGCACCGGGTTGAGAGAAATCTTGATGGCACTTTCATTGTCACACCAAAGAGGCACTTTGTCACAAGTGACACCGTAATCCTTTAAAGTTTGCCTCATCCATAAGAGTTGAGCACAGCAACTGCCAGCGGCCACATATTCTGCTTCGGTGGACGAGAGAGATACACAACTTTGCTTTTTGGAAGACCAACTAACAAGAGAGCAACCAAGAAATTGGCACCCTCCCGAGGTGGACTTCCTATCCACTTTGTCTCCCGCCCAGTCAGAATCAGAGAAACCAACAAGGTTGAAATTTGCTCCTCTTGGGTACCATAAGCCAAAGTTTGGGGTATGAGCCAAATATCGAAAGATTCGCTTGACAGCCACAAAGTGACTTTCCTTAGGTGAGGCTTGAAACCGTGCACAAATTCCCACACTCAACATAATATTCGGTCTAGATGCACAAAGGTAAAGCAAGGATCCGATCATAGAGCGATATACCTTTTGATCCACCGCTTTACCATTGGGATCAATGTCAAGTTGGCATTTGGTTGGCATCGGAGTAGTCGTCGGCTTGACATCACTAAGATTGAACCTCTTGAGCATGTCTTGAGTATACTTGGATTGTTTGATGAAGATGCCTTCTCTTCGTTGTTTGATCTCAAATCCAAGGAAGTACTTCAACTCTCCCATCATGGACATCTCAAAATGTGTGGTCATGAGTGCGGCGAACTCATCATTGAAAGCTTTGTTTGGAGAACCAAAGATAATATCATCAACATATAGTTGGCATACAAACAACTCCCCTTTGACCTTCTTAGTAAAAAGAGTGGGGTCGATTTTCCCAATTTCAAACCCACGATCTTGTAACAACTCGGTAAGGTGCTCATACCACGCTCGTGGGACTTGTTTAAGGCCATAGAGTGCCTTATCAAGTTGATACACATGATTGGGGAACTTAGGATCCTCGAACCCTGGGGGTTGTTTAACATACACCAACTCATTAATGGGACCATTAAGAAATGCACTTTTCACATCCATTTGTTGCAATTTAAAGTTATGATGGGAAGCATAGGCAAGCAACAAACGAATGGATTCAAGACGAGCAACGGGGGCAAAGGTTTCACCGTAGTCGATACCCTCGACTTGGGAGTAGCCTTGAGCCACCAGACGTGCCTTGTTGCGGATGACAATGCCATGGGCATCTTGCTTGTTCTTAAAGATCCATTTGGTTCAAATGACATTATGGTTCTCCTTTGGTCTTGGCACCAGACGCCACACTTTGTTGCGCTCGAAGTTATTGAGTTCTTCATGCATGGCTTTGAGCCAGTCAGGGTCTTCGAGCGCCTCATAAACCTTCTTAGGTTCAACAAAGGAGACAAAAGCTTGATGAGCACAATAGTTTGCTAATTGTCTACGAGTGCTTACCCCCCTTTTGATGCTTCCTAAAATGTTCTCGATGTGATGCTCGTTGGAAGCAAGCCTGGAGGCAACTTTTGCAGCACGACGCTCTAATTGCTCTTCAAGTGATAACTGAGGAGCACTGAGTTGATCATCTTGAGCGTCGTCAGGAGCTAGATCTTGATCTTGAGCTTCCTCTTGACCTTGATCTTGCTCGGGGGACTGAACTTGGCCTTGTGCATCAATTGGTGGTTCTTCACCAACTTGAGATTGATCTTGCACTTGGCCTTGTTCATCAGGTTGAGGGCCTTCACTTTGTTCTTCGGAAGCGTGTGGGTCTTGGGTTGGTGATGGTTCCACTTGAGTGGAACATTGTCCTTCTACTTCGGCCACAAGGGGTTCCTCAACGGGTAGGATATATCCAACACCCATTCTTCTTATGGCTTGAGGAGGAATTTCATCACCTGCATCACAAGTACCACTTTGCCCCACTTGGGAGCCGTTATTTTCATCAAACTCTACGTTACTCGTCTCCTCTATGAGTCCAGTGGACTTGTTGAGGACACGGTAAGCATGAGAGTTTGTAGCATAACCAACAAATATGCCCTCATGAGCTCTAAATTCAAATTTAGACAAACGAACACCTTTCTTGAGAATGAAACACTTACACCCGAACACCCGTAAGTACTTGAGATTGGGCTTGTTACCGGTAAGAATCTCATACAGAGTTTTGTTTAAGCCTTTGCGGAGATAGAGACGATTTGAAGCATGGCAAGCGGTGTTGATGGCTTCGGCCCAAAAGTTGTATGGAGAGTTGAATTCAGCCATCATGGTTCTTGCAGCATCTATTAAAGTTCGGTTCTTTCTCTCCGCAACACCGTTTTGTTGAGGGGTATACGGGGCTGCATATTGATGTTTGATCCCCTCATCACCAAGAAACTCATCCAAGGTGTAGTTCTTGAACTCGGTGCCATTGTCACTTCTGATCATCAAAATCTTTGCTTCATGTTGTCGTTGAGCTTCATTTGCAAAGTTGATGACGGTTTGTTGGGTCTCACTCTTATTCTTGAAGAAGTATACCCAGGTATATCTTGAGTAATCATCCACAATCACCAAGCAATACTTCCTACCCCCAAGACTATCAAAAGTAGGAGGCCCAAAGAGGTCCATGTGGAGGAGCTCTAGGGGTCTCTTTGAATAGATGATAGTCGTGGGAGGGTGAGCCTTCTCATGTAATTTTCCTTCAATGCACGCCCTGCAAGCACGATCTTTGGCAAAGCTAACATTTGTTAGTCCTCGGACATGGTCCCCCTTGATAAGACTTTGCAAAGATCTCATATTGACGTGGGCCAAACGGCGATGCCAAAGCCATCCCACATCAACTTTAGCCATTAGGCATGTCGCGACCTTAGTGGGTTGCTTCGAGAAGTTAACCACATAAAGGCCGTTTTCAACATGCCCAACGTAAGCTACTTTAAGAGTCTTGCTCCACAAGAGGGCCACAGTATCAATATCAAAGAATGTAGCAAAGCCCATGAGTGCAAGTTGGCGAACAGAAAGTAAATTGTATGCAAGGGACTCAACAAGCATGACTTTCTCGATCGTGAGATCATGAGAGACAACAACCTTGCCAAGTCCCAATACCTTAGAAGATGAAGCATCACCCCATTCGACGTTGGTGGCCATAGATGAGCTGAGATGCATGTCCACCACCAAGTCTTTGCTTCCGGTCATATGATTTGTAGCTCCGCTATCGAGCAACCATGATCCCCCACCGGAAGCAAACTCCTACAATAGATCAATGCTTGGATTTAGGTACCCATTTGGTAATGGGTCCTTTGAGGTTAGTAACAAGGGTCTTAGCAACCCAAATGGACCATTCAATGTATTCGTAAGAAGAACCAACAAATTTAGCAAACACATGGCCATCACTGGCACGGCATAAAACATATGAAGGATTAAAATCGCCGGCCATGTTTGATGGTATGGTGGAGTTTTTCTTGACACCACCACTTTTCTTCTTGGTCGACGTGCCCTCTCCTTCTTTCACAAAGGATTGTCGGAGAGGGGGTGGTTGCTTGGTCTTGTCATTCTTCTTCTTCTTGGGCTTAGGAACAAACCCAATTCCTTCCTTTGCCACAACTTCCTTTTGACTACTCAAAAGGGCGTTGAGGTTCTTCTCACCTTGTATGCAAGTCACAAGGCCTTTCTCAAGTTGCTTCTTCAATTCGGCATTCTCTTCAACAAGATGCACATGCTCACAACATGGGTTAGTAGCATTTGCATTATCAATTAAAACCATGCGAGGAAAGATAGCCTTTTCCTTGGTTAGCGAAACTTGGAGTTGATCATGAGACTCCTTGAGAGTAGCATGCATTCCTTTCAAGGCCTTGTGAGCCTTGTCAAGTATGTCAAACTCCTCTTTGAGTTTAGCATGGTCAACCTCAAGTTTTGCCTTCTCGGAGTTAAGGACACGAGAGACAACTAAAGCATGATCAAGATCTTTCTTTAATTTAGCATGATCATCGTTGTGTGACTCCTCAAGAGTCAAACGAAGACCACGCTCTTCCTCTAGGGCGTTAGAGAGATCCGATATCTCATCGGCATAGTCTCGACTATGTCCTTCCATTTTAGTAATGGTTTCCTCGTGAGCCTCGATCATGTCATTGGCCTCACCGAGTTGTTCCAAGAGAGCAACAAAATGCTTCTTGGGTTTGCCCTTGAGATTCTTTATGAACAAATCAAATTCATTTTCTCCCTCCTTAATACCCTCACCCTCATCAATACAATTAGTCAATGAAGGATTAGAAGAGATAGTAGTATTGATGCTTGGGGTTACCTTGTTGGTGGCCTTGGCCATGAGACACTTGGCGGTGGTGTTCTCGTTTGGTGAGTTGAAGAGAGATGAGTGCGGAGTGGTAGCAATTGCAATTGTGGCCATAGTGGTCACCTCATCGTCTTCATCATTATCATCATCCTCCACATATTCTTCTTGAGCCACCAACACTTTCGGAGGAGTCTTCTTGATGAAGTTGTTCTTGTTGGGATAGGACTTTGACTTGTCCTTCCGAATAAGCTTGCCTCCAAAGTCTTCTCTCTTCTCATATGGGCAATCCACAACGGAGTGACTTACATTTCCACAGTTGAAGCATGTCCTTACTCGTTGCTTCCCTTTGTTCCCACTAGAGTTGTTACTGTTAAAGTTGGATCTTGTGTTCTTCTTGCCCCAGAATTGCCTTGAAGCAAGAGCCATGTGCTCATGGTAGGCATATTTGGTGTCCTTGGGGCAACACTCATCATCATCTTCCACTTCCTCCTCTTCCACACAAGCCTTGGCCTTCAGAGCAAGATTAGGCTTCTTGGATCGTTGAGCTCTTAAGACCGCATTGTCGGCGGTCACGTCCAGGATCCTCATGGCAACAAATTCATCCAACACTTCATTTGAGGATAAAGTGTGGAAGTCCGGTCTCTGACGAATGACAGAGGACATGGCCTTATGATAGGGCATCATGGCCTTGAGGAACTTGCGCTTGATCCAATTGTCATCCGTATCCTTACTGCCATGATCTCGAAGAGACACTGGAAGAATAGTTAATCTTCGATAAAGTTCACGAGGATCTTCATCTTCGATCATAGCAAACTCATCAGCTTCATCTTGCACCACTTCATAGTTGGAGCGTTGAATACTGGTGCTTCCCTTGTACATTGTGCCAACATGCTCCCAAGCTTCCTTGGCCACAGTGAAGGGTCGAAGGTGAGCAATGTCTTCAGGAGGGATAGAATCTTGAAGAATGCAAAGAGCGGACTCGTTGAACTGATGATCTGCAGTTTCTCTTGGAGTCATGTTGTCGGGATCATACGGATAAAAACCTTGCTCAATGATTCTCCAAAGCTTAGTGGAACAATGATTAATATGACGTTTGAAACGAAAAACCCAAGTAGCAAAATCAGTATTTTTGATAAACTTGGGAGGGGGCCCAACAGAATTTAAATGTGGTGTGGGAACGGGTCCTCCATAGTGAGTAGGAGGAGCGGATTGGGCAAATTTCCCACTCCCATTCTTAGTGACCGGGGCTTGCTCACTACTAGCTTCTCCCTTGTCGGGATTAGCCTCCGACACGTTGGTAGCGGGACGACCCACTTCCAACGGTGTGGTGGATAATTTAACCCCCTCAAGCAAATCTTTAAAGATGCCTTTGACCTCGCTCGCTAGTGATTCTTTCAATGTGGTCAAGGCCACATTGAACACCTCACGAGAGACCGAGGCTCCCCCATCTGACGTAGGCAAGGACGGATTTCCACCGGAATGGTCCTCCGTCTCGACTACGTTGTCAACCATACTCTTCGGACGGTAAAGTCCTTAAAAAGAGACGAGGCTCTGATACCAATTGAAAGGATCGATATGGTTGACTAGAGGGGGGGGGGTGAATAGGCAACTAACAATTTTTAACTTTTCTTAACCACTTTAAATTAAGCGACAAAGTAAGTTGTCTAGATAATTTTCTAAGATGACAACTAGAGGAAAGAAGGATAACAACTACACATGCATGCTATAGGAGTTGAACAAGTAAAGCATGCAAAAGTAAAGGTAAGAAATAACCAAAAGTGGAACCGGTGGAGACGAGGATGTGTTGCCGAAGTTCCTTCCCTTTGAGGGGAAGTACGTCTCCGTTGGAGCGGTGTGGAGGCACAATGCTCCCCAAGAAGCCACTAGGGCCACCGTATTCTCCTCATGCCCTCACATGATGCAAGGTGCCGTGAATCCACTAGTGGTGCCCTTGAAGGCGGCAACCGAACCTTTACAAACAAGGTTGGGGCAATCTCCACAACTTGGAGGCTCCCAACAAACCACGAAGCTTCACCACAATGGAATATGGCTTCGAGGTGACCTCAACCGTCTAGGGTGCTCAAACACCCAAGAGTAATAAGATCCGCAAGGGATTAGTGGGGAGAATCAAATATCTCTTGGTGGAAGTGTAGATCGATGCCTCCTCAAGCAATCCCGAGCAAATCAACAAGTTTGATTGGCTAGGGAGAGAGATCGGGCAGAAATGGAGCTTTTGGAGCAACAATGGAGTAGTGGGGGAAGAGGTAAATCTTCTTGGAGAAGAAGACCCTATATATAGTGGGGGAACAAATCCAACCGTTATTGGAGTTTTCAGCCCGCAGAGAGCGGTAGTACCGCGCATGAGGTGCGGTACTACCGCTGGCTGAGCGGTACTACTGCTTTGAGAGCGGTACTACCGCTTAGGCAGAAGAGTGCGACATGATTGACAACCATGGATGAAATAAATTACATCCGTGGCTACATCCACAGGGAAAATGGTAGTAGCAAAATGCGACACGGTACTACCGCTTAAGTTAAGCGGTACTACCGCATTGGATGCGGAAGTAAAAAATTACTTCCGCATCCACTTCTGTACTTAGAATCAGCGCCTGGGCCAGATACACGGTACTACCGCTCTGGAGACGCGGTACTACCGTCAGAGCGGTACTACCGTGTCGGCAGGCGGTACTACCGTGTATCCGCGCGGTACTACCGCTTGCCAGGCAGATGATCAGTTAAGAAGTCACAGTTTTGCATATACGACAAATAACCGGTTGGACCTCCAGAGAAGCAAGGAAAGGAGGTGCGAGAGTAGGATGTGTACGTGTTGATTCTACCCAAACCTTTCCGATGCGGACCCCCTCTTAATAGTACGGCTTTCCTATTACTCAAAGCCACCGACAGGGAGCAAAAAGAAAACACCGTCTTCCATAGAATCCGAGGGGCAAACAATCGTCTTGTGCCTAAGGGAGATATACCTGTATGAGCTTAGAGCACACGATCAGTCTGCAAATGCATTGTCATCAATCACCAAAACTAAACCCGGGCATCTCTCGGGCCGGGCCGGTTTCGGGCCGGGCTCTAAAAAGCCCGGTGTTAAAATGTAAAGCCCGAGCCCGTAAAAAGCCCGACAAAAAATCACGTTTACAAGCCCGAGCCCGGCCCGGCTGAAAAGCCCGAAGCCCGTAGCCCGGCCCGAAGCCCGAAAACTCTTGATCCTGATGTACAACAAGTTACAGAAACAACATATTTCAGCAAACAACAACATTATAAACAGTAGCATGGTATATACATTTGATCTTTAAGTAACAACATCATATTTCACAAAACAGCAGCATATACATATTTCACAAAACAGCAGCATATACATATTTCACAAAACAACAGCATATACATATTTCACGAAACAACAACATATACATATTTCACAAAACAGCAGCATATACATATACATGTAATCCATTCATTACATTATTACATAACAGCAGCATATTTCTCAAGTCGAAAGACACAAGCAACATAGCTTGACAAGTCCGCAACATGGTTCGATAAGTCCACAACATAGTTCGATAAGTCCACAACATAGTTCGATAAGTCGATTACATAACAGCATATCAAATAACAAGTCCATTACATAATAAAGATATCAAATAGCAAGTTCAAAGCCACAAGCTGATGACTCCTTTGAATCCATCTCTTCCTTGTTCCATCAAGCTATATCAACTTCATCCTTTTCCTGGATGAAAGCACAAGTTGAAAATAAGAAAAATAGCAATGGCATGAAGCACGGAAGTAAGTTTCATATCAACAAGCAAGACAAAGTAGTAAAGGAGTGCATAAATGGTAAACAAGACAAGATACTAAGTTAGATAGAAATGACATGAATGAACACAAACCGAATCTGAAGATAACTCATCTGCATGAGAACTTGAAGGTGCACCTCCTGTAGTGCTCATTTCTACAAAACAAACAATACAAGAATCAATGGTAATGTGTGCAATGGTGATGTTAATATGAAACAACAATAGACACTTGATTGTACCTTCATTCTGAGACATCTTCCAACGATACCAATCTTGGAGACACATTAAAGCCTCAATGGTCTTAGGCTTAAGTGAAGCTCGGTTAGGTGTTATAACTTTGCGACTCATGCTAAATGCTTGCTCCGAAGCAACACTAGAAATGGGGACAGCAAGAATATCCCGAGCCATTGATGCAAGCTCAGGGTATCGCATAGATGATTTGCTCCAAAATTCCAGAACATCCAACTCATCAGTCAATTTTCTAGGAGTTTCTTCCAAGTAAAGATCCAATTGAGACCTCTCTACATTTGTCCGTTGAGATTGAATGTAACTCTCATAGTCATCGAACATATCAGAACCATCTCCCCTACTTCCCCTACTGTTTGTAGCACCATCTGATGATGTTTGACTAACAGCGGCACCACTATATTCAGCAAACAAATTCTCCAAAGTTTTCTTAACTTCATGCATCCGACGTTCTGCCTCGTCGGGGGCATAAAGTTTTACATAACAGTATTTAACAAAACCAAGCTTGCAACGGGAATCAAGGACAGCAGCACAAGACAAGAAGACATTATAATCAGCCCAATACTTATCAAACTTCTCTTTCATTGGAGCTAGCATTGGTGCCATGAACTCATGTCCTTCACTAGATGCCTTCAAGACACAAGATTGAACCAAGAACACACACTGGAAATACAAATTGGAGGTAGGATACTTTGTCCCGGATAATGTGCATGTCACTTTATAAAAAGTTTTCAAGAAATCATGCATGATACGAACCTTTTCCCATTCATCATGAGTAAGAGAGAAGTTTGACTTGAATATGCATCCCTATTACCAAACCACAGTAATACATCTTTAAAATACAAAGCGTTCTCAAGCATTGTGTATGTTGAATTCCAACGGACGGGCATATCTACTCTCAGCCTTTTATCTTCTTTCAAATGATAAATGTTCTTGGCAGTTTCATAGAACTTGTGAATACGATTGCTAGAAATTTTGATATATTGAATGCCCTCTCTAATCTTGTCAGCAGATTTATCAATAAGTTTCAGACCAGCTTGGACAATCAGATTTAAAATGTGTGCACAACATCGGACTTGAAAAAAAGTTCCAAACAATGGTAACACACCTTTAGGCAGCAATGTAGTTCTCAAAGTGTTGATCATTGAATCATTGTATGCAGCATTATCAAGAGTCATGCACATTATTTTGGTGTCAACCTTCCACTCACGAAAACATAAATGAACTTCATCAGCAATTGTAGCCCCATCATAAGGTGGATTCAACTTTTTAAACCATATTATCCTTTTGTTCAGTCTCCAAGCATCATCAACATAATGACAAGTAATACAAATATAACTAAACTTTGTCACATCTGATTTCCAATTGTCCGTGGTGAAGCTAACTCTACCGGGGCTGTTGCTGATAATTTCTCTCAATTCAGTCCTCTCTCTTTCAAACATTGCCATGATATCCCTTCTAATTGTGTACCGACTAACAATCTTAAACTGAGGACAAGCAGGACCAATCATTTTTTTGAACCCCACTTCTTATATCACACTAAATGCATGTGAACCCCCAACTAGGAACATAGAGATTGCAGATCTAATAGTTTCCATGTCCAACTTTGTGTTCCTAACTGAATGTGAGCCATCCGCATTCTTTTCAGTTTTCAGAAAATAGCTATTCACTTCATTTGTATTATGCGGATGCACTTGAGCAGTATGCCTTAACAAACTAGATGTTCCATTCTTCGAGGGCGCCCTAAGTATAGTATGACAAATATTGCACTTTGCCACTACTTCATCAGGATTAGGTTGTTCAATCCTAGTGAAGTTTTTCCATGCTTTTGACCTTAATTTTGGAGTAGAATTAACCTTTGGTCCTGGCGGTGCCGGTGGCGATGGCGGCTGACTTGCTTCATGTCCCTCGGATGGCTGACTTGCTTCATTAATTCTTGCACGACGTCCCTCTTGGTTCAACCTTGTACGCTTGTTGCGAGGTGCTGCCGTAGCAGTAGTTGATGGGGCAGCACGACGACGAGCAGGATCAGCCACAATGATCTGGTCCAACCTTGCACTTGTGGCAGCATTGTCCTGTTCAACACTGGGATCATAATCTTCCTCTTCCTCTTCATGAACTTCATCACTTAGACTCCACAAACTAGCCATGCCTACCACAAAATACAACACACAAGAGAAACATAGTAGCACAAATATTAATCTACTATGCAGCAAAAAAAACATCCTAAATGGAAAAATAAACATACCAACAGAGTAACAGACTGACAGAGAGAGGAGGACAGAAGGTCACTCATACCTGCCAGTCGCCGGCGTCGGATGGGGAGGGCACGCCGCCGTCAGATGGGGAAGGAGCGCCGCCGTCGGATGGGGAAGGAGCGCCGCCGTCGGATGGGGAAGGAGCGCCGCCGTCGGATGAGGAGGGAGCGCCGCCG
>LR738715.1:71235043-71450012 GCA_902687465.1 Secale cereale | reverse complement strand
GCCGCCAGTCGAGCGGGGTCGAGGAGGGTGGAGTGGTGGACTAGTGTGCGTGCGGGCTGCGGGAACGGGGGGACGGGGGTAGGCATTAGGTGATTAGGGTTAGCTTTGTGGGCTAAAAGGCCAACATGTTGGGCTGGATTGCTGGATCGCCTAGTTGCAGCAAATGCTCGGGCCGGGCCGGGTTTTTGTTCGGGTTAATTTTGGAGCCCGAGCCCGGCCCGAAAATTAGACATGCTCTGTTTTCCAAGCCCGAGCCCGGCCCGAACACAAGCCCGGCCTGGCCCGGCCCGGGTTTTTCGGGCCGGGGTCGGGTCGGGCTGCCGGGCCGGGTTGTCCATGCCCGGGTTTAAGCAAAACTACTTAGGGAGAAATATGCCCTTACAGCTTGCTTGTCATCATGTCTAGCACACCTATCGTTATCAACACTCCCGAGAGTGAGGTCCACAACTTTAAACAAAGGGAGGAAGAAAACTTAAAAGATGCTTGGTATAGAATTTGCAATGCTCAAAATAGATCTAATAGGAAGCTTTCCACTTCCGTGCTTCTTCGCAATTTTTATGTTGGCATAACTCTGTGGAATAGATTTATCTTAGATACCATTACCGGAGGGAATTTCTTGGGTAGCCATACCTTTGATTCTTATAATGCTAGGACTGAATTATTTGGCTCACCACCTCTTATGGTTAATGGGACCGTTTTAACTTTGGAGCATGTTATGCAAAGGTTAGAAATCATTGAAAACAAAGTTGCTACAGTGCAACTGGTAGAGAATTTGGATAGAAAAATCCATAATGAAATTACTCAATATGGATCCAAGGTAGGAGTTGTTCTAAAAAATCTTAAGGAAAAGGAGCCCATAGTTAAAGAAAAGCTAGATCAGGATTCCACTAGAATCAATAAGCTTGAGGATATTATTACTAATGTGGGTTCTGCTCTTTCTGCTATAAAACTACTCCAAATACCTCTACCACTAAATTATCTAAGTACATGTATGTCCCTAAAGACAAGGGTGAAACATCTAGTAAAGGAATTGCGGATCTCAAATCCATAAGTGTTCACCCTAATTTTCTTAATTTTGCAAGAGACCCTTTTGACACTTTAGAATTTCTTGATTTCTTGCCCAAGAGTTTGATTATTAATAGGGATAAAGAAATGCCTGAGAATCATAAGTGCTTAATTAAAGAATTGCCTTCCAAGGATGGCAATACCTAGATTTATCCTTGTATCGTGCCTAGCTAGGGGCGTAAAACGATAGCGCTTGTTGGGAGGCAACCCAATTTTTTTGCTGCTGTTAGGGAATAAATATTGCATCTATCTTCTGTTTAGATGGGGTTTCATATTTTTTTAGTGTTTGTGCCAAGTAGAACCTTTGGGAAGACTTGTGTGAAGTTTATATGATCTTGCTGTGAAAAACAGAATCGTTAGCGCTAGCTAGAATGGTCATCAAATTTTACTGGAGCGTGCTATTTAGTTGATTCTTTTTGCAGATGATTAATAGAAAAATTCCTCACGTTTACCAGTTTAGTTTGAATTTTTTGGAGTTACAGAAGTATGTGAAACCTGCAGATTACTACAGACTGTTCTGTTTTTGACAGATTCTGTTTTTCGTGTGTTGTTTGCTTATTTCAATGCATCTATGAGTAATATTGGGAGGTATGAACCATAGAGAAGTTGGAATACAGTAGGTTTAACACCAATATAAACAAAGAATGAATTCATTGCAGTACCTTTGAGTAGTGGTTTGCTTTCTTATACTAACAGAGCTCATGAGATTTTTGTCTAAGTTTTGTGTTGTGATGTTTTCAAGTTTTGAGTATTGCTTTGATGGACTATGGAACAAAGAGTAGCAAGGGACTAAGCTTGGGGATGCCCATGGCACCCCAAGTAAAATTCAAGAACAATCAAAAGCCTAAGATTGGGGATGCCTCGGGAAGGCATCCCCTCTTTCGTTTTCATCCATCGGTAACTATACTTGGAGCTATATTTTTATTCACCACATGATATGTGTTTTGCTTGGAGCGTCTTGTATAATTTGAGTCTTTGTTTGTTAGTTTGCCACAATTATCCTTGCTGGACACACCTATTTGAGAGAGTAAAACATGGCCTAGGAATTGATAGAACACTCTATGTGCTTCACTTATATCTTTTGAGTTGAATAGCTTTTTGCTCTAGTGCTTCACTTATATCTTTTAGAGCACGGTGGTGATAATATTTTGAAGAAATTGTTGAACTCTCATGCTTCACTTATATCCTTTTGAGAGTCTATTAAAACATCATGGTAATGTGTTTAGGCTATAAAACTAGTCTTCACATGATAGACATCCTATATCAATGTAGTAAAAACTTTCACACTAAGTGCATTGAATTTGATGAGAAGTTGGATGCTTGATAATTGTTTTGGGATATGAGGATAGTGATATTAGAGTCATGCTAGTGGAGTTATTATGAAATTGAGAATTGCTTGTGTTAAAGTTAGTGATTCCCATAGCATGCACGTATGGTGAACCGCTATGTGATGAAGTTAGAGCATGAGGTATTTGTAAAGTGCCAACCTTTGTGTGGAGGTCGGGGGCGCGCGATGGTTAACTCCTACCAACCTCCCCCTAGGAGCATGCGTTGATTGCTTTGTTTTGATGACTCGTAGATTTTTGCAATAAGTATATGAGTTCTTATGACTAATGTTGAGTCCATGGATTATACGCACTCTCACCCTTCCACCGTTGCTAGCCTCTCTTGTATCGCGCAACTTTCGCCGGTACCATACACCCACTATATATCCTTACTCAAAACAGCCACCATATTATTCCTCAAAACAGCCACCATACCTACCTATCATGGCATTCCCATAGCCATTCCGAGATATATTGCCATGCAACTTTCCACCGTTCCGTTCATATGACACGCTTCATATTGTCATATTGCCATGCATGATCATGTAGTTGACATCGTATTTGTGGCAAGGCCACCATGCATAATTTTTCATACATGTCACTCTTGTTTCATTGCACATCCCGGTACACCACCGGAGGCATTCATATATAGAGTCATACTTTGTTCTAGTATCGAGTTGTAATATCGAGTTGTAATGAAAGTGTGATGATCATCATTATTAGAGCATTGTCCCATGGGAGGAAAGGCTAAATCAATAAAGCCCCTCCACAAGAAAAAAATAAAGGCCAAAGAAAAAAAGAAAGGCCGAAAAAAAGAAGAAAAAAAGGGACAATTGCTACTACCTTTTTTCCACACTTGTGCTTTAAAGTAGCACCATGTTCTTCATTGTAGAGAGTCTCATGCTTAGTCACTTTATACACTAGTGGGAATTTTCGTTATAGAACTTGGCTTGTATATTCCAACGATGGGCTTCCTCAAATGCCCTAGGTCTTCGTGAGCAAGCAAGTTGGATGCACACCCACTAATTTCTTTTGTTGAGCTTTCTTACATATTTAGCTCCAGTGCATCCGTTGCATGGCAATTCCTACTCACTCACATTGATATCTATTGATGGGCATCTCCATAGCCCGTTGATACGCCTAGTTGATGTGAGACTATCTCCCTCCTTTTTGTCTTCTCCACAACCACCTCTCTATTCCACCCATAGTGCTATGTCCATGGCTCACGCTCATGTATTGCGTGAAAGTTGAAAGGTTTGAAAGAATAGAGTATGAAAACAAGTGCTTGACTGAAATCGGGGTTGTGCATGATATGAATATTTTGTGTGATGAAGAGGGAGCATAGCCAGAATATATGATTTTGTAGGGATAACTTTCTTTAGCCATAGTATTTTGAGAAGACATGATTGCTTTGTTAGTATGCTTGAAGTATTATTACTTCTTATGTCAATATAGACTTTTATCTTGAATCTTTCACATCTGAACATTCATGCCACAATTAAGAGAATTACATTGAAAAACTATGTTGGTTAGCATTCCACATCAAAAATTCTATTTTTATCATTTACCTACTCGAGGACGAGCAGGAATTAAGCTTGGGGATGCTTGACACGTCTCCAACGTATCTATAATTTTTGATTGCTCCATGGTATTATTTATGATGTTTTGGATGTTTAATGGGCTTTGCCATACACTTTTATATTATTTTTGGGACTAACCTACTAACCCAAAGGCCCAGTCCAGATTGCTGTTTTTTGCCTGTTTTAGGGTTTTACAGAAAAGGGATATCAAATGGAGTCCAAACGGAATGAAACCTTCGGGAGAGATATTTTTGGAGAAAATCACGCACAAGAGACTTGAGAACCACAGAGTAGGGGCCACGAGGTGCCCACGAGGGTGGGGGCGCGCCCCCCCTGACTCGTGGGTCCCTCGTGAGGCCCCCGGTGTCCTCCTTCCTCCTATATAAGCCTACGCACCCAAAACCATCAGAAGAGGAGAGAAAACCCTAGTTCCACCGCCGTAACCTTCTGTTCACGTGAGATCCCATCTTGGAGCCTGTTCCGGAGCTCCGCCGGAGGGGGGATCCATCACAGAGTGCTTCTACATCATCATCATCGCCCTCACCATGAGTTGTGAGTAGTTTACCACAGACCTTTGGGTCCATAGCTAGTATCTAGATGGCTTCTTCTCTCTCTCTGGATCTCAATACAAAGTTCTCCTTGGTCTTCGAGGAGATCTATTCGATGTAATCTCTTTTTGCGGTGTGTTTGTCGAGATCCAATGAATTGTGAGTTTATGATCAAGATTATCTATGAGAAATATTTGGTTCTTTTCTGAACTCTTTATGTGTGCTCATAATGTCCTTGCAAGTCTCTTCGAATTATTGGTTTGGTTTGGCCTACTAGATCTATAGTTCTTGCCATGGGAGAAGTGCTTGGCTTTGGGTTAAATCTTGCGGTGTCCTTTCCCAGTGACAGTAGGGGCAGCAAGGCACGTATTGTATTGTTGCCATCGAGGATAAAAAGATGGGGTTTATATCATATTGCTTGAGTTTATCCCTCTACATCATGTCATCTTGCTTAAGGCGTTACTCTGTTCTTATGAACTCAATACACTAGATGCATGCTGGATAGCGGTCGATGTGTCGAGTAATAGTAGTAGATGCAGGCAGGAGTTGGTCTACTTGTCTCGCACGTGATGCCTATATACAATGGTCATGCCTAGATAGTCTCACAATTATTCGCTTTTCTATCAATTGCTTGACAGTAATTTGTTTACCCGCCGTAGAATATCGCTATCATGAGAGAAGCCACTAGAGAACACTATGCCCCCCGGGTCTATTCTCAACATATCAATCTACATCTACTTTACTTTTTCGCTTTTACTTTATGTTCTTATAAACAAAAATACCAAAAATATAAACTATCATCTCTATCAGATCTCACTTTCGTAAGTGACCATAAAGGGATTGACAACCCCTTATCGCGTTGGATGCGAAGTTCTTATTTGTTTGTGCAGGTGCGAGGGACTCGCGCGTGGTCTCCTACTGGATTGATACCTTGGTCCTCAAAAACTGAGGGAAATACTTACGCTACTATGCTGCATCTCCCTTTCCTCTTCCAGGGAATACAACGCAAGCTCGAGAAGTAGCAATATGATTGAGTATTTAAATCTCATGTCAAAACTAGACTATTGCTTTGAACCATATAAAGTCCAAATGTCCATGCTATAAAGAAAATAATATGATATGACATGTTAGGCAGCATTCCACATCAGAAATTCTGTTTTTTTATCATTTAACTACTCGAGGACAAGCATGAATTAAGCTTGGGATGCTGATACGTCTCCAACGTATCTATAATTTTTGATTGTTCCATGCTGTTATATTATCATTCTTGGATGTTTTACAATCATTTTATAGTCATTTTATATCATTTTTTGGTACTAACCTATTGGCATAGTACCAAGTGCCAGTTGTTGTTTTCTACATGTATTTTACATTGCAGGAAATCAATACCAAACGGAGTCCAAACGCCGCCAAAATTTTTGTGGATTTTTTGGGACCAGAAGACATCCAGTGGGCCGGAGAAGCACCTGGGGGGTGCTCTGAGGGGAGCACAACCCCCCAGGGCGCGCCCTGGTGGGTTGTGCCCACCTCGGGGCCCCCGGACCGCCTCTTTGCTCTATAAATACCCCAATGTTCCAGAAACCCTAGGGGATTCGACGAAAATCAATTCCAGCCGCCACAGGGTCCACAACCACCCGATTCAATCTAGACACCATCACGGAGGGGTTCACCACTTCCATTGGTGCATCTTCAATGATGTGTGAGTAGTTCTTTGTAGACCTACGGGTCCGTAGTTAGTAGCTAGATGGCTTTCTCTCTCTCATTTGATTATCAATACAAATGGTCTCTTGGAGATCCATATGATGTAACTCTTTTGCGGTGTGTTTGTTGGGATCCGATGAACTTTGAGTTTATGATCAGATCTATCTTTTTATATCCATGAAAGTTATTTGAGTCTTCTTTGATATCTTATATGCATGATTGCTTATAGCCTCGTATTTCTTCTCCGATATTTGGGTTTTGTTTGGCCAACTTGATCTATTTATCTTGCAATGGGAAGATGTTCTTTGTAGTGGCTTCGACCTTACGGTGCTTGATCCCAGTGACAGAAGGGGAACCGACACATATGTATCGTTGCTACTAAGGATAAAACAATGGGGTCTATTTCTACATAAATAGATCTTGTCTACATCATGTCATTGTTCTTATTGCATTACTCCGTTTCTCCATGAACTTAATACACTAGATGCATGCTGGATAACGGTCGATGTGTGGAGTAATAGTAGTAGATGCAGGTAGGAGTCGGTCTACTAATCTTGGACGTGATGCCTATATAATGATCATTGCCTGGATATCACCATGATTATTTGAAGTTCTATCAATTGCCCAACATTAGTTGTTCACACACCATTTGCTATTTTTCTCGAGAGAAGCCACTAGTGAAATCTACGGCCCCTGGGTCTCTTTCTCATATTATTTGCCTTTATGATCTATTTTCCTTTGATTTTATTTTCAGATCTATTAAACCAAAAACCCAAAAATATCTTGCTGCAATTTATCTTATTTGGCGTTCGATCTATCAATATTTACAACTCTATCACGTCTGTTACCCGAAAGGGATTGACAACCCCTTTTACACGTCGGGTTGCGGGTATTTATTATTTGTGTGCAGGTGCCGTTTATGTTGTGTTGCTTGGTTCTCCTACTGGTTCGATAACCTTGGTTTCATCACTGAGGGAAATACCTACCGCTGTTATACTGCATCATCCCTTCCTCTTTGGGGAAATACCGACGTAGTTCTAGCAAGCTATCAATCGCCGCCCCCGCATCGGCGCCATCTGATTCTCGTCACCGGTCGCCCTGAGCTCCATCGTCACCCCCCGCTCGTAACGACTTTCATGCCCCTGATGACCTTCGACGAAGCTTAGTATTCCCCTCCCAGAACCATTGATTCCGGTCATCCCGCACACTGTCGTTGCCTGATATGCTCGTCATCGCACTACCACCGCTCGTCGTGGTTGATGAGAGGTACGACCCACAGACGACCCATACGACCATTGACAATGTTATGCCCAATGGGTATCTCACCTTACTGGAAGCCGGCCTAGGCCCCCCTAGGTCGGTTATGTCATGGGCCAATCAACCTAGACCATGGCCCTACACCGAGATGGACCCCAAAGGCTTGGAGTATTATACGTCCATTATGCATCATGTTTTCGTATTGTTATTTATAATATTTTAGATCAGTATTTCTATGATGCCCAAGATGTGATTCTATTCCGATCACGTGATGAACTCGTGATTGGGGCACAACCGCAATTTGGGCACTTAGCAAGATGGATGTCATTACATCGTACCATTTCATACATAGATGGGGATACATACAAGTCATACAAACTTCCACATGAATACAACAATTCATACACAAGACATCCAACTATGGATGAAAACATGAAAAGCACAACGACATCCATCCTACTATCCCAGGCTGCCAACCAGGGACCTATCCCAAGACCGACGAAGAAGAAGAAGAAAGAACTCCAACACAAATAAACATTGCTCTCACGTCAAGTCATCGGGAACCTGCACCTGCAACTGTTGTTGTAGTATCTATGAGCCACGAGGACTCAGCAATCCCATAACCATGGGTATCAAGACTAGCAAAGCTTAACGGTTATGGAAGGTTAAGCGGTGAGGTTGCAACTGCGGCTAAGCATATGTATGGTGGCTAACTTACGAGTACAAGAATAAGATGAGCATCTACGCAAACGGTCGCAAACTAGTAATGATCATTAAGTAATCCTGAACTACCTACGAGTCAAACATAACCCCACCATGTTCTCTTCTCAAAATGAAAAGAGACGGTCACGGTTACTCACGCGGTTGGTGTATTTTATTTTGGATCCTCTGCTAAGTTTTCTACAACCGGACATTAACAAATTCCAATCTGCCACATAACCGCGGGCACGACTTTCGAAAGATCATAACCCTGCAGGGGTGTCCCAACTTAGCCCATCACAAGCTCTCACAATCAGCAGAGGTAAAAACCCCTTATCTTAGGGACAACCTGATCAGACTCGGAATCCCGGTGCACAAGACATTTCGACAATGGTAAAACAAGTCCAGCAAGAACTCCCGGCATGCTGACACCCTGATAGTAGCCGCGCGTATCTCGTCTCAGGCCACGACCGGATAAGGGACGCGTACAGGTAAAACCAATCCTCGAGTTTCCTCGTGGTGGTCCCGAACAGTGCTCTAGTTTGGACCAACACTCATGTGGAGCACTGGCCCGGGTTGTAAATTAAGTCCTCGGGGTCCGGAAAGTCCCTATGCAATTTATAGTTATTAGGCAAATGGTAAAACCAAAGTTGGGCCTTGTTGGAGGAGTTTTATTCAAAGTGAACTGTCAAGGGGGTCCCATAACCCCCAACCGTGTTAGGAACGCAAACTCAAGGAATATAACACCGGCTTATCGGTTCTTAAGGTGGCATGAGTGAAACAAAACACTGAGCAAAAGGCCAAGCCTTCCACCCATTGCCAAGTATATAGGTGCAATAATTTAATTAATAGATATTGTGATATTCCCAAAAATCCAAGTTCTGACATGGAGCAATATTCATCTTCACCTGCAACTGACAACGCTATAAGACGGGCTGAGCAAGCGGTAACATAACAAAACAACGGTTTGCTAGGATGGTGTCAAAGGTTAGAAGTTTCATGGCAACAATGAGAGGCTAACAACAATAGATAGACAGCGCGTCATATAGCGATAGCATCGAGACAACTAGCATAGAAATGATAGTAATGAGATCCAAGGTGACGGTCATCTTGCCTGAGATCCCGCTAGGAAGAAGAACGAGTCCATGAAGAAGAAGAAGCCACAAAGTCGAACCAAGCGTAGTCGAACGAATCCTCACCATCGCAACGAAACAGGAACTAAGGAGATGAAGCAAACTACATGGTAAACACACCACACATGAACAAGACAAGATGCTCAACCAAGTATGATGCATGACAAGGCTACTTGATGCAAAACATGGCAAGAGATGAAGCACAGAAGATCAACACACAAAGCAAGTATAAATGAGGCCGAAAACAACATATAACAATTCTGGTAACTCCTGATATGAAAATTTCGAAATTGGTACAAATCTGAACAAACCTTATGTTGAATTTGTTAAACAACAAGTTAACATGCACCATGATGATCTACTCAAAACTCTAGTCAAGTTACATATAAAGTCCATTTAATTCGGAGCTATGACCCAGAAGATATGAGCAAAACAAGTTAAGCATGGCAAAGATGCAAGATGCATTCAAACATCAAGCAAACACACTCCAAACATATATACAACATGACATGATGCATGTACATGCAAAACCAAGCAAGTTTCATATAGGACATGATCAAAACGGAGCAACGGTTCAACACATACACACGAAACAAGATATAACAACAATCTGTCCTGTAAACAGCAACTATGCACTTTGCAATCATGAAAACAACATGCTACAGGAACACTTCATGGCATCAGAGGGCATGGCAGACATGTACATGTCAAGCACTACAAACATGATCACTGAGCTACTGCTAAACACCACTAGAACATGCTTAAAACATCATGGCAAGATTGCAAATGATAACAGTTTCACAAAATTAATGAAATAAACTGAACATGGCAGCAACAACGACAAATAGGCATGTTTGCAAGCTTGTGCAACTCATCTCAAAGCGTATCATGGCAGGTGAATATAACCAACAGCAAGAAGACATGTTTATGCAGCTACTCATGGCAAGAACATGGTCATAGAATGCATAGAGCACTCGCTATTCACATGGCAAAACTGAACTTACCGATAACAGGCTGACAGAAACATTATCAATTTGAGAGCAAGAAAGAGACAAGCTACATCGACCTATAATTGCAAACAAGGGCATGGATGGATAGAGCATAATATGGACTTCAAGTCATGGTCACCGGACATTCCAAAATTTTCATGGATTTGACTGTAGCATCAAGCAAACATGACATCACAATATAACAGTTTCAGACTTCGCAGTTTTCAACAAGTCTCAGAAATCAGCAAATAGCGAGTAGGCTACTTGCAAGCTTGTTTCACTCACCACAAGGCATATCATGAAAATTGGATTGCACCACATCAAAGATGGCATTATTGTGCTCCTAACACATGTTGACATGATGCTCAAACAAAAATCACACAAAAAAGATATGAAAATGACAAAACAACAAGTTATAACAAGTTTCAGTAGTTAACAACACTTAGCACTTTTTCAACAGAGATTAGCACGACAAGATGAATAGTAACATGCATACAAATGCAACTATCATGTAGAGCATTCAGAGATGAACATTTCCATATATCATATGCGCAAATCGGAGCTATATGCAAGGAGTTATGGCATGATGAACATGGGCACATAATGTGAAATCCCAGGGACTTGGTCAAAAAGACAACCTCGGGGTCTCGGGTGAGGACACTGTTCGGATCCCACAGGACACGTCCGGCCTGGCCGGTGCGGGACGAGCTGGTGCGGATGACGTTTGGTTCACAGGACATCACCGTACCGACACGGAGTCGTGCAGATCTGGAGGTCGAGCCCGACGTCGATGATGAGGAGCTCCGGGGAGCTCGCGGGTACGGAGGGTAGGCGGCACACCGGTGGGGCTCCACGACTGAGATCGGGGCGACAGCAGCCATCCGGCGTCGAGGCAAGGTGGCAGGTTCGTCGATGGGAGGAGCGGGCGCGGAGGCGTGGTCGGCATGACGGCGGCGACGCGCTGTGGCGATGGTCGACGGAGGAACTCCGAGCCAGGCGGTGCTATGGGGAGGGCCGAGCCGAGGCGAGCGGTGGAGGCGCGGTGCGGCGCGGGCGAGGCGGCCCGACGCGGGTCGTCGATGGGAGCTCGAGGACGGGAGCGAGCAGGAAGGCGCTCGGGCGTGCGGGGAGTCAGGCGGCGGAGCGGAGCGGGCCTCGGGCCCAGATCGGGCCCGGGCGGGCCAGCTAAGGGCCCTGGAGGGGCTGGCGGCGGGGTTGACCCAGGGAGGGACGCGTGGCGCTCCACGGTTGGCTGGGCGGAGGGTTCGGTCGGCGGCTGGCCTATGGCAAGGTGCCAAGTGGCAGGGAGGAGGTGGACGGCGGCGGATTCAGAGGTGGAGGAGGCTGTGCGCGGATTTTGAGGTGGGGGCAACTGGGAGGTAGGTGAAGCAGTATGAGCTAGGTTTAGGCCAATTTTGGACAAGGGAAGCTGCTTAAATAGGAAATGGGTCTAGGGTTGGGGGGGTTTTTGCGCCTATTCGGACCCTCGGATGCCGATCGGACGGCGTCGATCGCAAGGGGGCTAGGCAGGCCCAGTGGGCTGTGTAGAGAGGTCTAGTGGGCTGAGAGGAGAGAAGAGAAGAAAGTCCCGATGGCAGTTTCGGAGACCGAAAACGTCCGATGTTTTGTCTGGCGATATTGCCGCTATAGGTTTACGCTTGGGCTATCAAGCGAGCTCCGAATGCGACGAAATTTGGCAGCCGGTCTACCTACAATATAACAACACCACATGTCAAGTTTCACCTCATTCTGAGAACATTTCCCAGCCACTTATAAAATAAATATTCAGAGGTGCCGCGGGCGCGTGTGAGTGTGTCTGGGCTCAGAGCGGACAACGGAGAAGACTGGGGAGCCCGAACGAATGCAATTTTAGAAAACAATGCAGATGGAATGCACATGATGACATGGCAAGATGCAACACACAAGCAAATGACATGGCAACAACGGCGAATAACTGGAAGACACCTGGCTTATCGGACTCGGGGCGTCACAACACTCCCCTACTAACAAGAGATCTCGTCCCGATATCTTAGGAACAAAACGGAAGTGAAAGCGGAAGAAGGTGAAACCAAAGAACCTTGAGAGGTTTAACAACTTGGAAGAAAGTGCAAAAGAGAGATGAAGGAGATTAAGAAGCTCCGTTACAAAAGAGGAAGAAGGAACATAACAAGAGTCTTGACGGTAGAAAGACATGAAGTAAGAGCTTAACGAACGAAAAGAATATGGAACCATACTGACATAACAAGATGGCCAAGGGGCAGAATGAAAGAATTTTGACAGAACTCCGGTTGGAAATGGAAGGGATAGAACATAACCTCGGAAAGATGGACTAATACCTGACGAGAGAAACAACTCAATACCTCCGGAAGAATTGAAAGAGTGAAACAAAAGAACGGATGAGCGAACAACAATTTCCACCATGAAAGAATTCGAAAGAGCATCTTTAGGATAAAGGTTTGGACGGAGTTGTTGATAAAATCAACAACAAAAGAATAAGGTTGTTGTGGACTTATGGAAAACATCCCAAAACTTGAGGTGAGATTATGCCACAACCAAAAGATTGAATAGATGAGCTGAAGGAAGAGATGAAAAACTCCACTTCAAAATAATAGGGAGAATTATTTGCACTCGAGAGGCAAAAGAATAATGCTTGAGATTCTCCAAAAGGATTTTTAAGAGCGCTTGAAGAAAGCATGAAGAACTCCGGTAACAAAAGGATGATGAGATCGGAACATAGGATGAAAAGAATAAGATTAAAGGCTTGCGATGATTTAGATGGGGGTTCTGACAAGATAGCCGATAAAACTTTGAACTCCGGAAAAGAAAAGATGAAAGCACTTGGGATTAGGATTTGTTCCTCAAGAACAAATTCTGAAGGAAGGGATGAATCAACTTGATAAAAAAAGAATAAGAATTATGTTATGCTTATCCTCCACCAATTAAATTGATGAGAAGAAATAGATTTGCATACCAGTTATCCGCGTTGAAATAGATTAAGAGGGATATATCCCGAAACTTGAGAAAGTCTTCATGGACCACCAGTATGATTGAAAAGGAACGAATGGGTTGATTTGATAACAAGGAAAAGAACTTTTGAGCGAACCACCGTAAGGAATTGAAACCGAGTGAAGAAAAGGAACGAACCACCGGGAAGAATTAAAATTGAACGATGAAAGAGGATAAACCACCGTGAAGAATTGAAGATGAGCGAAGAAAAGAGAAGGAATCACCGGAAAGAATTAAACTACGGACGAAGAAAAAGAACAAAGAGATCGCGAGCTGATTAGAGGAAAACTTGAACGAAGAACCGGAAGAATACGGAGACGAACGAAGAGGCATCAATGAAGAATATTTGGAGGATGAAGTTGAAGACTGAGAATGAATAAATCTTCTGAAATGATGGCCTTCGGAGGAACACAATGGAAAGAATTCATGAAATACTCCAGATGTGTATCGAGAGAATTTATCACGATCCGGACAATTGAGGGGATATCATTAAGCTAGAACAACGAATAGTCGAGAGAACGGACAAGATTTAGAGGAAACACTTCTTCAGTTTTCAACTGACGACGAGGAACACAACCATAATTATTGAGATACTCCGAAAGAATGAAAGGAGGGAAGGTTCAATCATACATGAAAGAATTTGAAAGCAATCTTGGAGAAGGCATATGACTGATGGAATCCATTCTTATGCCACACCTAGAAAAGAATTTGAGAATCACTCTGGAAAATTAGAAGTGTCGGGTAAGATCCTGGGAAAATACCTGTGGGTTATGAGCCCACAAAAGAGAAAACACCATTGGAGAGGATTGAAAGGGGGAGATGCTGCGCTGGAACAATTGCAAGACTTGAATGAGGTGACAACCTCGAATTAATTGGAACACAGACGAATCACCTGATATGTCTTCAGAACTCCAGAACAATTAAATGGTGAGAGGCGAATGAGCAAGGGGAAAACACTTGAACCGAGGGAAAAGAATATGATGAAACCGAATACTTGAATTGAATCCACCGGAAAAGAAGAGGAGATGAAGAATGTCGAACGAGATGAGAATTCATCAGAGAAGAAAAGAGATGAAGGATGACGGACTAGACGAGAATTCACAAGTTGAAACAATTGAGGAAAGAAAGCATATCATTCACACAAGTAGGATGGATACTCGATTAAGGGCTCCGACTCCGGGAATAAAAAGGGTGGGCGGGTGGGAAAAAGAAGGACCACTTCGGAAGGGAAACAACGTCGATTGGGAAAGAACTGAGGACTGGTCTTGCAAGGATGAAGAGGATCAAACCAACTTGACAAGAATTGCACCGGATGAAAAGAGCTGACATTGCAACGAACGAAAACTAACTCCGTGATCCTAAAAAATTGAAGGGGAAGAGGAGTAATTCAAGACACCTACGTCAAGATTCCTCACTAGAGCGACGAAGGGGCTGAGGAGTAAAAAGAATTCCTACTCTCTGATATAACTAGAATCCGAAAACAGTTTTTGCTAGACTCGACAACGGCCAAGCTACGATCAATCAAGGGGGCTCCTATGGTCGGTCGGGGCTCTGATACGAACTTGTCACGCCCAAGATGCGATTCTATCCCGATCATGTGATGAACTCGTGATTGGGGCACAACCGCATTTCGGGCGCTTAGCAAGATGGATATCATTACATTGTACCATTTCATACATAGATGGGGATACATACAAGTCATACAAACTTCCACATGAATACAACAATTCATACACTAGACATCCAACTACGGATGAAAACATGAAAAGCACAATGACATCCATCCTGCTATCCTAGACTGACGACCAGGAACCTATCCCAAGACTGACGAAGAAGAAGAAGAAAGAACTCCAACACAAATAAACATCGCTCTCACGTCAAGTCATCGGGAACCTGCACCTGCAACTTTTGTTGTAGTATATGTGAGCCACGAGGACTCAGCAATCCCATAACTATGGGTATCAAGACTAGCAAAGCTTAATTGGTATGGAAGGTTAAGTGGTGAGGTTGTAGCAGCGGCTAAGCATATGTATGGTGGCAAACTTACGAGTACAAGAATAAGATGAGCATCTACGCAAACGGTCGCAAACTAGTAATGCTCGCTAAGTGATCCTGAACTACCTACGAGTCAAACATAACTGTCAGGGATATTACTACCAAGTATAAACCGGCCAGGAGGGTCCGGTTTAAGTTATCAAGATTATATTATCAGAAGCCCAGCGGAGTATGAAGTAAAAGATTGTAGCCCAAGAGGCTTAGAGCCCATATGTTAGGGCCCATGATTTGTAAACCGTCATACTGTGTAATTTGGGATGTAAGATAGAAAGAGCAGAGACCGAGGCGGGCACATTTATGAGCCGGCCTCGGGACTCTGTAAACCGGACCGGGCATCACCTCTTATATAAGGGGACGACCCGGTGACGGTTCAAGGCAGAGAATAACAGCTTGAGACACACGCAAAGCGGATTCGCTCCCTTGTCATCGAAGCCCAAGCAATACCACACCAAACTAGACGTAGGCTTTTACCTTCATCGAAGGGGCCAAAGTAGTATAAAATCCATGTGTCCTTCGTCCGCTTTAACCCCTTTAAGCTAACCCATAGCGATGGCCACACGACTAAGTCCTTTTGCTAGGACATCTGCCGTGCTAAATCCACGGCAGTTGGCGCCCACCATGGGGCTATCGCACGATGGTTTCGAGTTCTTGAAGGGCAGATTTGAAGGACTCAAGGGCTACGCAGTGGGCCAGATGACTAAGAGTCGTCGCGGCCGGATCTACATCAACGATACAGGCTGGGGCCCCGAGGCCGATTCAATTGAATATGGGTACCGGGTCCCCTTCGGCGGCATCCACGTCTTCATCGGCAAGATCAGCGCGAACCGGGCCCTGAGCCGGACATCTTCCCCAACATCGTCGAGTCGGCTCAGCGTGCGGGACCTGCCCGGATTCAGCCCGCCGTGAAACACGTTTTCGTTGGAGCAGTGCATGGAGTACAAGCCGAGGACGGATCGGACTCTGGCGGCGAGACTGTTGTTTATTCCGGCGACGAATCTTCTTCCGAAGAGACCGAATCTCTGTATTTGCTCCAGGATGGCCCGTCTGGGGGTTGTTCCGATGGCGACAGTATTCCGGACCCCCTCGATCCGCCAAACAGGGTTGCTGTCTTCATGGCCGGATCACAATCCATGCAGCAGCCCTCGACGATAGGGGCGTTGACATCAGAGGCAATGGGGGCTAGAGCTGGAGATCCTCCCCCGTCGCCTTCTGACGCTCTATCCATCTTGGTCGACACTTTGACAACGCTTGTAACAGCAGAAGTAGCCCAGGCCGACAAAGAGCAGCACGATGCAGAAGTCGCTCAGGTGAAGAGCCAGATTGAGCAAGCCAAGTTGGACCTGGCTGCTGAGAAAGCTAGGATGACTACAAGGCAGGCAGAGCTGGATGCTCAAGCTTATCGACTTAGGTTAGATCAGACCGCTTCACAAGAGGTAATGATGAGGAGACAACGATCTCGTTTGCCACCGGTTTATGAGGCAAGGAATCTCTTTAGCACACCAGGTGCGGGGACCAGTGACCAGCCAGAGGTAAACCGGAGAGGAGCACCAGGAACAGGCGCGTCGGTTCAGCCACCGGCCGCAGAGCCAAACCGCCAAGTTGTGCCAACCCAACACGTGCCCACCCCTCTTGGTCATTATTCTAATCCGTTGGACAACATAGTTGCTGCCGCTTCATGGCTGGCTGCCCTCCCCATTGAAGGTACGTCCCCCATAGCAGTGGAGGCACGACGGGCCAAGGAGTTGCTGGACATGGCGCTAACTCAACAACAAGCTTATTCATATAGCCAGGAGAGGATCCACTCAACTCCCCGCCCGAGCCGGAGTTATACGAGGCATCTAGATGAACCGGCCGTATCAAGCAGCGCACGGAGACGTCATCGACCAAGGCAGGATAATCCGGCAGGAGAGGAAGCACATGCTCAAGAAGGGGTGGATCAGGCCAGGCAGCGTCAGGGGGCCGAGGGTACAGCACAGCACGAAGCCCGTCAGACAACGCCGGTTCATCCCACCACCACAGTTGAACCGGGGCTCATGTCCAGCTCCCTGGGCGTGCCGTGTCTCATCCCTGCTTTACGGAACGTGAAATTACCCAAGGACTTCAAGGGGCCGCGCAAAGTACCCAATTATACAGCTTATCTTGCTCCGGAGACATGGATTGAGAGTTATGAGATGGCCATGGAGATGCTCGATGTGGATGAGGCAGCATGCGCCAAATACTTCACAATGATGCTTGAGGGCACGACCCGAATATGGCTGAAGGGTTTGCCACCTAATTCCATTGGATCATGGGCTGAGCTGCGGAGCCGGTTTATCAAAAATTTCAAGGACACGTGCAAGCAGCCAATGTCGGTCATCGACTTAGCTGCCTGCGTTCAAGGAGAGCAAGAGTCTACAAGTAATTGGGTGCGTCGAGTGTCAGAGATCTTGCACTCTTCCAATAGCATCAACCCAAGTACAACAGTAGTGACCTTGGAAAGTAACTGCCGGTTTGAACCTTTGAGACAGATGTTGGGACGGCTCAAACGTGACTGCAATGACATGTGGACCCTCATGGGCGCTTTGGTGAAGTATGGAGACTCTGATAACACCAAACATTCAGATACTGATGGAGACAAGTCAGGGAAGGCGAGCAAAAATGGTAAACCGCCGCAGGCCAATCTGGCGAGTCAGGGATTCAATGGCAAGCGTAAAGCGGATGGCAGCTCAGACTTTGTGGCCAACACCAACGCTCAGGAAAATGGGCAACGCCGCAAGGGTAGGCCGCCCCCACGCAATGGGAGGCCGCCTATTAATCTAGAGTGCCAGTTGAACATGCCCTGCCCAAAGCACGGTACGACAGAAAACCCGGCTACGCACCTCTGGAAAGACTGCTTCATTATGCAAGAATTCATGAAACAGACTAGGTATGATCACGGGCCCCCCAGCGGATCAGGCCCCGGTTTTCAGGGTCCGGGTTATCAAGGTGGCGGATCCGGTTCAGGGTACCACGACAATAATGGTAACATCAATGGCCACAATCAACATCATCATAACCAGCAGCATGGTCAGGGAGGATACAACAACCAAGGGAATCAACAACGTCAACAGCAGTAGCAATCCGGATATCGGAATAACCCGAAGGAGCTGAGCAGTGGGCAGTATCACGTCTTCACCACGAGTTTGTGCAAACGGGATCAGAAGGTTCTGAAGAGGGCAGTGCATTCTATTGAATCGGCGATACCATGTTTTTTGCGTTGGTCTGAGCAACCCATTGTGTGAAGCAGAGAGGATTATCCACCCCGGGTTGATAATCTGGGTCAGTTGGCTTTGGTGGTGGCACCACAGGTAGGTGGCTACAAGTTCACCAAAGTACTTATGGATGGATGCAGCAGCATCAACATCCTGTACTATGAGACTTTTCGGCATATGGGGCTGACAGATAAGAAGCTTCGACGGTCCAACACAGTATTCCATGGGGTAGTACCTGGTAAATCGGCTTATCCAGTTGGCAAGATTGATTTGGAAGTCACCTTTGGAGATGAGCATGACTCTAGATCAGAGACTGTAAACTTTGAGGTTGTAAAGATCAAGAGCCCATACCACGCCTTGTTTGGGCGGCCAGTTTATGCCAAGTTCATGGCTAGGACGTGTTGTGTTTATTTAAAGCTCAAGATACCGGGCCACAATGGAACTATTACGGTTCACGGCAGCCGCAAAATTGCATTGGAGTGCGAGGAAGGCGATGCAGCTTATGCTGAGGCGGTTTGTGCAACAGAGAAGCTGAAGTTCTACAAGGACAATGTTGATCCGGCAGATATGTCTCCGCTAAAGAAGCCAACCACAAAGCATGATCCGGTGTTGAAATTCAAATCGGCTGAGGAGACTAAGCAGGTGGACTTTGTTCCCGGTGATTCATCCAAGCAGTTTACTATCAGCGCTAACTTAGATCCAAAATAGGAAAGCACGCTCATCGAGTTCATCCATGAGAACCGGGATATCTTTGCGTGGAAGCCTTCTGACATGCCAGGTATACCGAGGGAACTCGCTGAGCATAATCTTAATATTGATCCTAAGTTTAAACCGGTCAAGCAATATCTGCGCCGCTTCAATGAGGAGAGGCGCAAGGCTATCGGAGAAGAAGTGGCTAGGCTCTTGGCTGCAGGCTTTATAGTTGAAGTGCTTCATCCAGAATGGTTGGCTAATCCGGTGCTAGTGCTTAAGAAAAATGAAACTTGGAGAATGTGTGTTGATTACACAGATCTGAACAAAGCTTGCCCAACTGATCCTTTTGCTCTCCCCCGTATTGATCAAATTATTAATGCTACGGCGGGATGTGAGCGGCTAAGTTTTTTGGATGCATATTCAGGTTATCATCAGATCAAGATGGCGGTTAAGGACCAGGAGAAGACATCCTTTATAACTCCATTTGGAGCCTTCTGCTATGTATCTATGCCATTTGGGCTTAAAAGTGCCCATGCAACCTACCAGCGTTGTGTGCAGAACTGCCTACAAGGGCATATTGGGCGGAATGTTCATGCATACGTCGACGACATTGTGGTGAAGTCCAGGAAGGAGGAAACGCTGATAGATGATTTGAAGGAAACTTTTGACAATCTCCGAGTTTATAAAATGATGCTCAATCCGGAGAAGTGCGTTTTTGGTGTTCCGGCATGCAAGCTCATGGGGTTTTTGGTATCAAACAGAGGAATTGAAGCTAATCCGGAGAAGATCAAGGCGATTACGTCCCTGGCTAAACCGGCATGTATAAACGATGTCCAGCGCGTGGCGGGCCGTATTGCAGTGCTTAGCCGGTTTATCAGCCGTTTGGGGGAGAAGGCAATCCCACTTTATCATATGATGAAAAAGACAGACCGCTTCGTCTGGAGTGATGCAGCTGATGCAGCGTTTGAGGATCTAAAGAGGCAATTGGCAGAGCCACCGGTCCTTGCTGCCCCAGTTGACAATGAGCCGCTGCTGTTATACGTGGCTGCCAATGCCCGTGCGGTAAGCGTTGCCATTGTGGTAGAGCGCAAGGAGGCAGGAAAAGAATATCCGGTTCAGAGGCCGGTTTACTACATCAGTGAGGTGCTTATTGAGTCGAAACAGAGATATCCGCATTGCCAGAAACTGGTGTATGGAGTGTTCATGGCAAACCGGATGCTAAAGCATTATTTTCAAGGCCACCCAATCACCGTTGTCAGTTCGGCGCCGTTGGGAGATATAATCCAGAACAGAGAAGCTACTGGTCGAGTTGCAAAGTGGGCCATTGAGCTTAGCCCGCACGGATTAAAATATGTGCCCCGCACTGCGATAAAATCCCAGGCACTGGTGGATTTCATCAACGATTGGACAGAGTTGCAAGCACATGAGGAGAAGCCGGATCATACATATTGGACTATTCATTTTGACAGTTCAAGGCAATTGGAGGGCTCAGGGGCTGGAGTCGTGTTAACTTCCCCACAAGGTGATAAGTTCTGTTATGTCCTCCGTTTAATGTTCCCTTGTACTAATAATGCTGCTGAGTATGAAGCTCTCCTCCATGGTCTGCAGATGGCCAAGGAGATGAACTTGAGCCGGGTCAAGTGTTTTGGCGATTCAGATTTGGTGGCACAGCAGGTATCTGGCAAGTGGGACTCCAAGGATCCGCTCATGGCAGCATATCGACGGGAAGTAGACGCTGTTGCTGGATACTTCAAAGGATATCAGGTGGATCACATAGACTGGCGGAAAAACGAAGCAGCTGACGCGTTAAGCCGGCTGGGTTCCCAGCGTAAACCGGTTCCACCTAACGCCTTCTTGGATGAGTTGCATAATCCGTCGGTGCAGGTACCTTCAGAGGAGGATTTGGCTGTTCCTGATCTGGAAGCACAATTGGTTGCAGCACTCCATGTCATTCCGGATTGGACGCTCCCTTACTTGGCATATATGAACCGAGATGAGCTACCAGAGGACGAAGTCGAAGCCCGACAGATAATCCGGCGATCTAAATCTATGACTATTGTCAATGGAGAACTTCATCACCGCAGTGTTTCAGGAGCATTTCAGCGGTGTGTGTCACCAGAGGAAGGTTGTGATATCCTTAGAGAGATTCATGAAGGCGATTGCGGTCATCACGCCGGTTCAAAATCTTTGGTGGCTAAAGCTTTTCGTCATGGGTTCTACTGGTTGACGGCTCACGCCGACGCAGAGGACTTGGTCAGAAAATGTGATGCTTGCCAGAAATTCTCACGGCATGCTCATGTACCGGCACAGGAGCCGAGGATGATCCCTCTTACTTGGCCGTTTGCGACTTGGGGGCTTGATATGGTCGGACCCTTCAAAAGATCCCAAGACAAGAAAACCCACCTGTTGGTAGCAGTGGACAAGTTTACAAAATGGTTTGAAGCGGAGCCTGTCAGTAAGTGTGATGTGGCAACAACGGTTCAGTTCATCAAAAAGGTGATTTTCCTGTTTGGCTTTCCACACAGTATTATAACTGATATTGGCACCAATCTATCCAAGGGGGCTATGGAGGAGTTCTGTCAACGAGAACATATTCGTCTTGATGTATCATCAGTAGCTCACCCTCAGTCTAATGGCCAAGCTGAAAGAGCCAATCAAGAGATCTTGAGAGGCATCAAACCCCGACTTATGGTTCCTTTGCAAAGAACACCGGGTTGTTGGGTGGAGGAGTTGCCTTCTGTATTATGGAGCATCAACATTACAACCAATAGATCCACAGGATACACGCCTCTCTTCATGGTGTATGGAGCTGAAGCAGTCCTTCCTAGTGATATCCGTCATGATTCACCACGGGTGGCAGCCTATGTTGAAGCGGATAATGAACAAGCAAGACAAGACGCCTTGGACCGGCTGGACGAGGAACGGGACACGGCAGCAGCTCGATCGGCGATTTATCAACAAGATCTGCGCCGGTACCACAGTCGCCGGGTTAAGACCAGGACGTTTCAAGAAGGTGATCTGGTGCTCCGGCTCATCCAAGACTAGACGGATATGCACAAGCTATCCCCACCTTGGGAAGGACCCTTTGTGGTCAGCAAGAACCTGCACAACGGATCATACTACCGCGTCGACGTTCGAGAACATAAGGACTCACGCACGGCGGAGGAAGAGACCAAGCGGCCGTGGAACATCGCTCTTCTTTGACCTTACTATACTTGAGCCATCGGCTCCGCTTTATGTACAATGTATATATTATGATTAATAAAATAAACCGGCGCCCCCCGTAAACTAGGGAATCAACCATCCTTTTCATAAGAGTATCACATGGGGGCTTCCATGGGCAAGGGAGCTTTCTATGGCCTCTTAAACCGGCGCCCTTGATAAATCAAGGAATCAGCCGTCCTTTCTGTGCAAAAAAGAATCACATGGGGGCTTCCGCGGGCAAGGAAGTTTCCCATGGCCTCTTAAACCGGCGGCCATATGAAGACCATCATTAGATCACTGCTCTGGTTGCTTCGGCAATTTCCACATGATGATGAGGGGCAAAAGAGGGTTTGACGCCTAGCACAACTCAAACATATGCCCCGACGAGCAATGCTCACACACTACCTGGGGGCTCCTGATGCAAGTTCATCAGCGAGTTGAAAACTCTTGTAGTGAACACGGGCTTGGAAGCCCGGTCTATACACCTAAAACCCCGGATTAACCTGCCTGCATCAAGTAAATAGCGTCGTCCAGGTAAACCTGGTATGACCCGTCGAACGTATCACAAGTCAATCCTTCGGGACCCTGAACTTGGTCACGTTAAATTGACGATCATCAAGTGATTACACAAGCCAACATCTTTATGAGATTTTGAACATTGGTAGCATTTGACATTGATGATTTGGTTAAAGATGCGGATCATCTTAACATCCTTTGCTAAAATGGTTAATGACAGTAGCCTGGCAGCTCATAAAAGCCTCGAATTTGGAGCCTGGCAGCTCGTAAAAAGCCTCGACTACATGGTCTTATTTGCCCAAAAACTTTATTTTTCATTTTTTATGTTTTCTCAAATCTTTATCTTCATGGTCATTGGTTTTTCAACCAAGTCCATTGATTCAAGACTGGACAACTACAAAGTTGGTACCACATCTGTATTAATAGAGCTATAGTCTGGGTTATAAACACCAGTACTAGTTTACAGTTAAAACGACGTTCATGGTAACCCGGATCGACCTTCATAATAAGCCGACAGAGAGCGAGGGGAGTCATCAACACTCGTGCCTTGGATCGTTCCTACCGGATTAAGGTTTGCAGATACACTTAATCGCAGGTATGGCACGTGCTTCTATTTTATACACGGTTCAAGTTATTTTACTTAGATCATGTGTTTGGGCAGTATAACCCGTCCGGTGGTAAACCGCCAGGACATTTTTAGCTTTGTTCATACAGACACAGGTAATATAAACTGTCAGAACATTGCAAGCAGAAGATAATTAGGAGTTGTCGAACAAAATAATGCGATGACACAAAGTGCGGGACAAAGATAGTATTTCAACTATTCTATTACAAGGCACCGGCAGGCCCAAAAGAATTATCAGTTTTTTGCACCAAGTGTTCAACATATGAAGATAAATCGGACCGGCTTAAGACTCTGCTTCGGCTCGCTGTGAAGACTGAGGGTCAGCTTGTTCCGGGTCTTCGACGACTTCAGGCAGCTGCTGGAAATCAGGGGTGCTCCAGTCAATCTTGGCAAGGGCGCGGAAATATACTTCATCATTTATAAGTTCTGACGGTTCAATGTCAGGAGCGAAGGTATGCTTACGAACGGGTGGAATCAGATTTTCGATGTCATTAGACGGCCGCTCCACCCGCACATTCTCCAGATCATAACCCGGATGGTACCTTGACAAATCCGCTTCGTCAGCAAGCTTACTGGCAAGAGGCCGCATGTCTTTGGTTAAGGCACGCAGATCTTCAGCGGAGAAAGCTGGCCCGTCTTCTTTCATACTGGGATAGCCATTCATGGCCTCTGCCGGATCAAAATCAGGAACCCATGCCTTGGCCCGGGTTAACGCCATGAGGGAACCAACTCTTGCAGAAGATTTCTTCACTTCAACAATTCAGGTAGTGGATAATTTCTCCAGAGTACCTTGGATGGTGGTTGGCGCCAGTTTATTATGCAAAATAGCACTGATGGCCCTCTGAGCACCAGCATAGAGTTGTTCCACCAAGGTGTAAGCAGCCTTCAACTTCCTCCATACATCATCCCCAAGATGAGTCACGCGCCTCCCTGTATACAAGTGATGAGTTAAGCCGGAGCAGTATAAGATAGCAAGGATAAAGCGTATGAAAACAAGTACTTACTGAAGATGGCAGATGTCATATCTCTATATGCTGCCTTAACCCGGATAACTCCTCCGTCACCGGGTTAAGAGCAGCCTCAGCATCTTTGGCTCTTTTCTCTAAAGCGGCCTTCTGTACCTCCCAAGTGGACCGCTCCGCTTCAAAGTCTTTCTTGAGCTTCTCCATACTAGCTAAAGCAAGGGTAATTTCCTCCTTAGCTTTAGTCAAAGCAGTCTCTTGGAAGGCCAGGTTATTCCGGAGCTCAGTTATCTCCGAAGCCCTCCGGTTCAAATCAGTCTGCAGAGGATAAAAAACATCAGATATTCATGAAGACAGTTCAATCAAAAGTCTCAAGCCCATAACAAGTTATGCACTCGATACTTGGGGGCTAATGTACAATTGAAGTGAAAGAAAGTAAGTTTTTCAGACAAGTCCCAAGCACATAACAAGTTATGTCCTTGACACTTGGGGGCTAATGTAAGGTCATTCTCAAACATAAGAGAAGTCCCGGTTCACCGGCAATAAAGTAAACCGGCCCTTGGGGGCTACACGTGCAAATTAAACTATTCGAGTTGGTCTATCAAAGTCCCGGTTCACCCTAAAGGCTAAACCAGCACTTGGGGGCTACAATGGCCTAATGGCACAATTACAAGATACAAGCAGAAATGAAAGGCAAAGGGGAAGAAGTTACCTCATATTTTTCCTTCATCAAGTTTACCAAACCGGCCTCGTGGTCGCGGCTGGTGAAGAGCCGGTTTAGATACCCAGAATTGAGCTCCTGGGCACTAAGCTGGGCATAGCTAGACATGTCAATTTATGTTAGCAACAAGGGTCAGAGGAATCCAAATAGACCATTCAATGTAATCATATGGAGAACCAACAAATTTGGGATAAACATGCCCATCACTAGCATGGCATAAGACATAAGATGGGTTAAAGTCGCCGGAAGTCTCGGGAGGGATGGCCTTTCCCTTCTTGCCATTGTTACCCTCCACCTTGTTCTTCTTCTCCACATGAGCACACTCTCCTTCCTTGATAAAGACCTTGAGAGGAAGAGGTTTCTTGGTCTTACTCTTCTTCCTCTTCTTGGACTTGGATGCGAACCCAATTCCCTCCTTGGCTACAACCTCGTTTTGATTACTTAAGAGGTCATTGAGGTTCTTCTCACCTTGTATACATGTCACAAGGCCCTTTTTAAGTTTCTCTTTTAGCTTGACATTCTCCTCCACGAGATGAGCATGTCCACAACACGGGTTAGTAGCAAGAGCATTATCAATAAGAACAAAAGGAGGACAAGTAGCAATTTCCTTAGTTAGCTTTACTTGGAGTTGATGATCAGACTCCTTGAGAGAGGCATGAGCACCCTTTAACACCTTGTGGGCCTTTTCAAGTGTGTCAAACTCTTCCTTGAGTCTATCATGGCCAACCCCAAGTGCAACCTTCTCAGATTTAAGCACATGAGTAAGAACAATAGCATGATCAAGATCTTTTTGAAGTTTAGAAAGATCAAATTTGTGTGACTCCTCAAGAGCTAAATGAAGACCTTGCTCTTTCTCAAGAGCAATGGAAAGATCTGCAATCTCATCGGCATAGTCACGACTATGCCCCTCCATCTTGGAGATAGTATCCTCGTGCTACTCAATGATATCATTGGCCTCACCAAGTTATTCCAAGAGAGCAATAAAGTGATTCTTGGATTCTCCCTTAATCTTACTCATGAACAAGTTAAACTCATTCTTTTCACCATTCACCACCTCACTATTATCTACACAATCTAACAAATATGGAGTAGTAGTGATGGTGGTTTTAATGATGGGTGTTACCTTATTGATACCTTTAGCCATGAGGCACTTGGTGATGGTGTTCTCATTGGGGGCACCGGAGAGAGAGATCTTGGAGGGAGTCGACGTGGCAATTGCAATGGTTGTCGTTGCCATTCCTTCTCCACTTGTGTCATCATCATCATCATCATCTGAGGGATACTCTTCATGAACCGCCAACGCCTTTTGAGGCATCTTCTTGATGAAGTTGTTCTTGTTGGTAAGAGGCTTGGCCTTGTCCTTGCGAATAAGCTTGCCACCATTTTCTTCTCGATTTTCATATGGACAATCCGCAACAAAGTGGCTCACATTTCCACTATTGAAACAAGTTCTCATCCGTTGCTTTCCCTTAGAGGCACTTGAGATGTTCATGGAGAAGTTTGGTCTTGAGTTCCTCTTGCCCCAAAATTGCCTTGAAGCAAGAGCCATGTGCTCATGGTAATCATATTTAGTGTCCCCAGGGCAACACTCTTCTTCTTCAATCTCAACTTCCTCTGAACAAGCATTGGCCTTCAAGGCAAGAGTGGGTGAGCTTTTCTTGGACCGCACATGGGCTAGAGCATTGTCGGCGGTCTTGTTCATGATGTTCATGGCAATAAACTCATCCAACACTTCACTTGAGGAGAGAGTGTGGAAATCCGGTCTTTGAAGAATCATAGAGGACATACTACAAGGGGACAGAACTTTGGTAACACCATCTTGTGTTACTACAGGCCCAAAAGTGCGTTACTAGGCCATATAGTAACACAGTTTGAAATGTGTTTGCTACCTCTTGAGCTTGCGTTGTATTCCCTCGAAGAGGAAAGGGAGATGCATCATAGTAGCGTAAGTATTTCCCTCAATTTTTGAGAACCAAGGTATGAATCCAGTAGGAGACCACGCCCGAGTCCCTCGCACCTGCACAAACAAATAAGAACTTCGCAGCCAACACGATAAGGGGTTGTCAATCCCTTTATGGTCACTTACGAAAGTGAGATCTGATAGAGATGATAGTTTATATTTTTGGTATTTTAGTTTATAAAAACAGCAAACAAAAGCAGTAAAAGTAAAGTAGATGTAGATTGATATGTTTGAGAATAGACCCGGGGGCCATAGTTTTCTCTAGTGGCTTCTCTCATGATAGCGATATTCTACGGCGGGTAAACAAATTACTGTCGAGCAATTGATAGAAAAGAGAATAATTATGAGACTATCTATATATAGGAATCACGTCCGAGACAAGTAGACCGACTCCTGCCTGCATCTACTACTATTACTCCACACATCGACCACTATCCAGCATGCATCTAGTGTATTGAGTTCATAAGAACAGAGTAACGCCTTAAACAAGATGACATGATGTAGAGGGATAAACTGAAGCAATATGATATAAACCCCATCTTTTTATCCTCGATGGAAACAATACAATACGTGCCTTGCTACCCCTACTGTCACTGGGAAAGGACACAGCAAGATTGAACCCAAAGCCAAGCACTTCTCCCATTGCAAGAACTATAGATCTAGTAGGCCAAACCAAACCAACAGTTCGAAGAGACTTGCAAGGATATTATGAGCACACATAAAAAGTTCAGAGAAGAACCAAATATCTTTCATAGATAACCTTGATCATAAACTAACAATTCATCGGATCTCGACAAACACACCGCAAAAAGAGATTACATCGAATAGATCTCCTCGAAGACCGAGGAGAACTTTGTATTGAGATCCAGAGAGGGAGAAGAAGCCATCTAGATACTAGCTATGGACCCGCAGGTCTATGGTAAACTACTCACAACTCATGGTGAGGGCGATGATGATGATGATGAAGGCCTCCATGATGGATCCCCCTCTGGTGGAGCTCCGGAACAGGCTCCAAGATGGGATCTCCACCGGAACAGAAGGTAGGCGGTGGAATTAGGGTTTTCTCTCTGTTCACGGAGTTTCTGGGGTACATAGACTTATATAGGAAGAAGGAGGGCACCGGGGGACGCTCGAGGGGGCCATGAGGCAGGGGGGCGCGCCCTGGGAAGGGGGGCACGCCCCCACCCTCGTGGGCCAGCCCTCCGTCCCCTGACATGGTTCTCAAGCTCCGCGTGCGTGATTTTCTCCAATAATATCTCTCGCGAAGGTTTCATTCTGTTTGGACTCCGTTTGATATTCTTTTTCTGCAAAACCCTGAAACAGGCAAAAAACAGCAATCTGGACTGGGCCTTTGGGTTAGTAGGTTAGTCCCAAAACTGATATAAAAGTGAATGACAAAGCCCATTAAACATCCAAGACTTCATAAATAATAACATGGAACAATCAAAAATTATAGATACGTTGGAGACGTATCAAGCATCCCCAAGCTTAATTCCTGCTCGTCCTCGAGTAGGTAAATGATAAAGAAAGAATTTTTGATGTGGAATGCTAACCAATATTGTTTTTCAATGTAATTCTCTTAATTGTGGCATGAATGTTCAGATCCGAAAGATTCAAGATAAAAGTATATATTGACATAAGAAATAACAATACTTCAAGCATACTAACAAAGCAATCACGTCTTCTCAAAATACTATGGCTAAAGAAAGTTATCCCTACAAAATCATATAGTCTCGCTATGCTCCCTCTTCATCACATAAAATATTCATATCCTGCACAACCCCGATTTCAGCCAAGCATTTTTTTCATACTCTATCTTTTCAAACCTTTCAACTTTCACGCAATACATGAGCGTGAGCCATGGATATAGCACTATGGGTGGAATAGAGGTGGTTGTGGAGAAGACAAAAAAGGAGGGAGATAGTCTCACATCAATAGATATGAATGTGAGTGAGTAGGGATTGCCATGCAACAGATGCACTAGAGCTAAATATGAATGAAAGCTCAACAAAAGAAACTAGTGGGTGTGCATCCAACTTGCTTGCTCACGAAGACTTAGGGCATTTGAGGAAGCCCATCGTTGGAATATACAAGCCAAGTTCTATAATAAAAATTCCCAGTAGTATATGAAAGTGACTAAGCATGAGACTCTCTACAATGAAGAACATGGTGCTACTTTGAAGCACAAGTGTGGAAAAAAGATAGTAGCAATTGTCCCTTCTCTCTTTTCTCCCTCTTTTTTTTGGAGGGGCTTTCTCTTTTTTTAAGTAGCCCTCTCTATTTTTTGGGCCATCTCCTTTTTTTATTGGCCTTTCCTTACATGGGACAATGCTCTAATAATGATGATCATCACACTTTTTATTACAACTCGAAATTACAACTCGATACTGCAACAAGTATGACTCTACATGAATGCCTCCGACGGTGTACCAGGATATGCAATGAATCAAGAGTGACATATATGAAAAATTATGCATGGTGTCTTAGCCACAACTACGATGTCAACTACATGATCATGCATGTCAATATGAAAATATGATGCGTGTCATTTAAACGGAACGGTGGAAAGTTGCATGCCAATATATCTCGGAATGGCTATGGAAATGCCATGATAGGTAGGTATGGTGACTGTTTTGAGGAACAATATGGTGGCTGTTTTGAGGAAGGATATATAGTGGGTTTATGGCACCGGCGAAAGTTGCGCGGTACAAGAGAGGCTAGCAATGGTGGAAGGGTGAGAGTGCGTATAACCCATGGACTCAACATTAGTCATAAGAACTCATATACTTATTGCAAAAATCTACGAGTCATCAAAACAAAGCAATCAACGCATGCTCCTAGGGGGGAGGTTGGTAGGAGTTAACCATCGCGCGCCCCCGACCTCCACACAATGGTTGACACTTTACAAATACCTCATGCTCTAACTTCGTCACATAGCGGTTCACCATACGTGCATGCTACAGGAATCACTAACCTTAACACAAGCATTTCTCAGTTTCATAATAACTCCACTAGCATGAATCTAATATCACTATCCTCATATCTCAAAACAATTATCAAGCATCCAACATCTCATTCTATTCAATGCATTTGGTGTGAATTTTTTTACTACATTGACATTGGATGTCTATCATGTGAAGACTAGTTTCTTTAGCCTAAACAAATTACCATGCTGTTTTAATATACTCTCAAAAGGATATAAATGAAGCATGAGAGTTCAACAGTTTCTACAAAAATATTACCACCACCGTGCTCTAAAAGATATAAGTGAAGCACTAGAGCAAAAACTATTCAACTCAAAAGATATAAGTGAAGCACATAGAGTGTTCTAACAATTTCTAGGCCATATTTAACTCTCTCAAATAGGTGTGTCTAGCAAGGATGATTGTGGAAAACTAACAAACAAAGACTCAAATTATACAAGACGCTCCAAGCAAAACACATAACATGTTGCGAATAAAAATATAGCTCCAAGTATAGTTACCGATGGATGAAGACGAAAGAGGGGATGCCTTCCCGGGGCATCCCCAAGCTTAGGCTTTTAATTTTCTTGAATTTACTTGGGGTGCCATGGGCATCCCCAAGCTTAGGCCTTTGCTACTCCTTGTTCCATAGTCCATCAAAGCAATACTCAAAACTTGAAAACTTCTCAACACAAAACTTAGACAGATATTCTCATGAGCTCCGTTAGTATAAGAAAGCAAACCACTACTCAAAGGTGCAGCAATGAATTCATTCTTTGTTTATATTGGTGTTAAACCTACTGTATTCCAACTTCTCTATGGTTCATATCCTCCAATACTACTCATAGATGCATCGGAATAAGCAAACAACACACGAAAAACAGAATCTGTCAAAGATAGAACAGTCTGTAGTAATCTGCAGGTTTCGCCTACTTATGGAACTCCAAAAAATTCAAACTAAATTGGTAAATTTGAGGAATTTGTCTACCAGTCATCTCAAAAAGAATCAACTAAAAATCACGCTCCAGTAAAATCTGAAGACTACTTTAGCAAGCGCTAACGATTCTGTTTTCACAACAAGATCATATAAACTTCACACAAGTCTTCCCAAAGGTTCTACTTGGCACAAACACTAAACAAAACATGAAACAACATATAATCAGAGGCTATATGCAATATTTATTCCCTAACAGCAACAAAAACAAAAAAACATAAAATTGGGTTGCCTCCCAACAAGCGCTATCGTTTTACGCCCCTAGCTAGGCACGATAATTCAATGATGCTCACATAAAGGACAAGGATTGAAGCACAAGGAGAGCATCATAAGACATGTGTCAAACACATCTAAGTCTAACATACTTCCTATGCATAGGCATCTTATAGGAAAACAAATTACCAAGACAAGCAAGATCTAGCATATGCAAGGAAGGAGAAAGAAACAACAGCAATCTCAACATAACGAGAGGTAATTTAGTAACATGAAAATTTCTACAACCATATTTCCCTCTCTCATAATAATTGCATGTAGGATCATGATCAAATTCAACAAAATAGCTATCACATAACATATTCTCAACACGATCCACATGCATGCAAAGTTGACACTCTTCCAAAATAGTGGGATCAACAGTTGACATTCTTTCAGACCCACTTTCAATATCATGGCAACCATTATTATCAATCTTACATTGATCACGGGGATTAAATAAATTTTCAAGATCAAGAATCACCCCAATCATGATCATTGTAACAAGTAGTAGACATAGCAAAACTAGCATCCTCAAGCTTAGGGTTTTGCATATTATTAGCACAATTGACATTAATAGAATTTATAGTAACATCATTGCAATCATGATTTTTATTTAGGGAGCTAACATGAATCACTTTTTCTTTAAAAAATCCTCACAATTTTCAGATTCATACATTTCAAGCAAAACCCCATAAAGATAATCTAGTGCACGCAGCTCACTAGCAATAGGTTCAACATAATTGGATCTCTTAAAGAGATTAGCAAGTGGATGAGGATTCATAATTTAGCAAGAGAAGATGCAAGATAATAGAGGGCACATAGCAACACAAGCAAACAAGAGGCAAGCAGACGGTAAACACATGGCAGAAGAAGGGCAAATAAAACAGCAAGGGTGAAGTGGGGGAGAGGAAAACGAGAGGCAAATAAATGTAAAGCGAAGGATAAGGGTTTGTGATAGGTACTTGGTATATGACTTTTGCGTAAGCTCCCCGGCAACGGTGCCAGAAATTCTTCTTGCTACCTCTTGAGCTTGCGTTGTATTCCCTCGAAGAGGAAAGGGAGATGCATCACAGTAGCGTAAGTATTTCCCTTAGTTTTTGAGAACCAAGGTAACAATCCAGTATGAGACCACGCGCGAGTCCCTCGCACCTGCACAAACAAACAAGAACTTCGCAGCCAACGTGATAAGGGGTTGTCAATCCCTTTATGGTCACTTACGAAAGTGAGATCTGATAGAGATGATAGTTTATATTTTTGGTATTTTTAGTTTATGAAAACAGCAAATAAAAGCGGTACAAGTAAAGTAGATGTTGATTGATATGTTTGAGAATAGACCCGGGGGCCATAGTTTTCTCTAGTGGCTTCTCTCATGATAGCGATATTCTACGGTGGGTAAACAAATTACTGTCGAGCAATTGATAGAAACGCGAATAATTATGAGACTATTTAGGCATGATCATTGTATATAGGCATCACGTCCGAGACAAGTAGACCGACTCCTGCCTGCATCTACTACTATTACTCCACACATCGACCGCTATCCAGCATGCATCTAGTGTATTGAGTTCATAAGAACAGAGTTACGCCTTAGGCAAGATGACATGATGTAGAGGGATAAACTCAAGCAATATGATATAAACCCCATCTTTTTATCCTCAATGGCAAAAATACAATACGTGCCTTGCTGCCCCTACTGTCACTGGGAAAGGACACCGCAAGATTGAACCCAAAGCCAAGCACTTCTCCCATTGCAAGAACTATAGATCTAGTAGGCCAAACCAAACCAATAATTCGAAGAGACTTGCAAGGATATTATGAGCACACGTAAAAAGTTTAGAGAAGAACCAAATATCTTTCATAGATAACCTTGATCATAAACTCACAATTCGTTGGATCTCGACAAACGCACCGCAAAAAGAGATTACATCGAATAGATCTCCTCAAAGACCGAGGAGAACTTTGTATTGAGATCCAGAGAGAGAGAGAGAGAAGAAGCCATCTAGATACTAGCTATAGACCCGAAGGTCTGTGGTAAACTACTCACAACTCATGGTGAGGGCGATGATGATGATGATGATGAAGGCCTCCGTGATGGATCCCCCTCCGGTGGAGCTCCGGAACAGGCTCCAAGATGGAATCTCCATGGGAACAGAAGGTACGGCGGTGGAATTAGGGTTTTCTCTTTGTTCATGGAGTTTCTGGGGTACGTAGACTTATATAGGAAGAAGGAGGGCACCAGGGACGCTCGAGGGGGCCACGAGGCAGGGGGTGCGCCCCCCACCCTCGTGGGACGGCCCTCCATCCCCTGACATGGTTCTCAAGCTCTGCATGCGTGATTTTCTCCAAAAATATCTCTCGCGAAGGTTTCATTCCGTTTGGACTCCGTTTGATATTCTTTTTCTGCAAAACCCTGAAACAGGCAAAAAACAGCAATCTGGACTGGGCCTTTGGGTTAGTAGGTTAGTCCCAAAAATGATATAAAAGTGAATGATAAAGCCCATTAAACATCCAAGACTTCATAAATAATAGCATGGAACAATAAAAAATTATAGATACGTTGGAGACGTATCAGTGTTCCATTAGACCATGTTACTAAGTGGTGTCAACTGTCACACATAATAATTGTTACTAAAGGAAATATGCCCTAGAGGCAATAATAAAGTTGTTATTTTATATTTCCTTAGATCATGATAAATTTTTATTATTCATTCTAGAATTATATTAATCGGAAACTTGATACATGTGTGGATACATAGAAAAAACATCGTGTCCCTAGAAAGCCTCTACTAGACTAGCTCATTAATCAAAGATGGTTAAGTTTCCTAACCTTAGACATGTGTTGTCATTTGATGAATGGGATCACATCATTAGGAGAATGATGTGATGGACAAGACCCATTCGTTAGCTTAGCATAATGATCGTTAAGTTTTATTGCTACTGCTTTCTTCATGACTCATACATATTCCTCTGACTATGAGAGTATGCAATTCCCGAATACCGGAGGAACACCTTGTGTGCAATCGAACGTCACCACATAACTGGGTGATTATAAAGATGCTCTACAGGTGTCTCCAAAGGTATTTGTTGGGTTGGCATAGATCAAGATTAGGATTTGTCACTCCGAGTATCGGAGAGGTATCTCTGGGCCCTCTTGGTTATACACATCATAATAAGCCTTGCAAGCAAATGACTAATGAGTTAGTCACGGGATGATGTATTACGGAACGAGTAAAGAGAGTTGTCGGTAATGAGATTGAACTAGGTATGATGATACCGATGATCGAATCTCGGGCAAGTAACATACCGATGGACAAAGGGAATTACATATGTTTTCATAACGGTTTGACCGATAAAGATCTTAGTGGAATATGTAGGAATCAATATGGGCATCCAGGTTCCGCTATCGGTTATTGACCGGAGAGGTGTCTCGGTCATGACTACATAATTCTTGAACCCGCAGGGTCGCATGCTTAACGTTCGTTGATGCTAGAGTAAAATTGGGATATTTGATAAGTGGTAACCAAATGTTGTTCGGAGTCCCATATGAGATCGCGGACGCCACGAGGAGTCTTGGAATGGTCGAGAGGTAAAGATTTATATATGGGAAGTCATATTTTGGGTTCCGAAAAAAAGTACAGTTTTTTTGGTATTGTACCGAGAAGCTTCCAGAAGGTTCCAGATGATTCCGGAGGGGTCCAAAAGTCCACAAGTGGGTTCACCACGTCTCAATGGCTGGCATGGGCTAAGGGGAGGTGCCCTGGCCTTATTGGGCCGGGCGCACCAAGTCCTCAAAAGCCCATTTGGCTAAGGAAGACAATAAGGGAAGGAATCCTAATAGGAATAGGATCGGACTTGGAGTCCAAGTCCTCTCCCCTATTGCTGCGCCCTAGGGCTTGGAGGGGCTGTTTGCAACTCCCCTCCACATATATATAGAGGGGAGGGGCGCCCCAAGAGGACACACCAAGCCCTTGGCGCCCCTCTCTCTCCCGTTACTCTGTAGTTCCATCGCTTTGTCCTGGCGCCGCTTAGCGAAGCGCTGTCAGTGCTCCACCACCACCATGACCACCACGCCATCGTGTTGGTTGTGATCCCATCTACTTCTCCTCTCCTGCTTGCTGGATCAAGATGGAGGAGACGTCATCGAGCCGCACGTGTGCTAAACTCGGAGGTGCCGTACGTTCAGTACTTGATCGGTTGGATCGTGAATTCCACTACATCAACCGTGTTGATATAACACTTCCACTTACGGTCTACGAGGGTACGTAGACACACTCTCCCCCTCTTGTTGCTATACATCTCCTAGATAGATTTTGCATGAGCGTAGGAAAATTTTAAAATTGCATGCTACGTTCCCCATCAGTGGTATCAAAGCCAGGTCTATGCGTAGATGATATGCACGAGTAGAACACAAAGAGTTGTGGGCGATAATAGTCATACTGCTTACCAGCATGTCATACTTTAATTCGGCGGTATTGTTGGATGAAGCGGCCCGGGCCGACATTACATGACCGCGTTCATGAGACTGGTTCTACTGACGTGCTTCGCACATAGGTGGCTGGCGGGTGTCAGTTTCTCCAACTTTGGTTGAATCGAGTGTGACTACACCGGGTCCTTATTGAAGGTTAAAACAGCACACTTGACAAAAAAATCGTTGTGGTTTTGATGCATAGGTAAGAACGATTCTTGCTAGAAGCCCGTAGCAGCCACGTAAAACTTGCAACAACAAAGTAGAGGACGTCTAACTTGTTTTTGCAGGGCATGTTGTGATGTGATATGGTCAAGACGTGATGAGTTATACGTTATTGTATGAGATGATCATGTTTTGTAAATTATCGACAACCGGCAGCAGCCTTATGGTTGTCTCTTTATTGTATGAATTGCGAAAGCCATGTAATTGCTTTACTTTATCACTATGAGTTAGCGATATTAGTAGTAGCAACAGTTGGCGAGACGACCACGACGCTACGATGAAGATCATGGTGTCAAGACGGTGACGATGGAGATCATGACGATGCTCTGGAGATGGAGATCAAAAGCACAAGATGATGATGGCCATATCATGTCACATATTTTGATTGCATGTGATGTTTATCTTATTATGCTTCTTATTTTGCTTAGTATGGCGGTAGCATTATAAGATGACCCATTACAAAATTTCAAGGTACAAGTGTTCTCCCAGAGTATGCACCGTTGCGACAGTTCGTCGTGCCGAGACACCACGTGATGATCGGGTGTGATAAGCTCTACGTTCACATACAACGGGTGTAAGACAGTTTTGCACATGCAGAATATTCGGGCTAAACTTGACAAGCCTAGCATGTACAGACATGGCCTTGAAACACCGGAGATCGAAAGTTCAAGCATGAATCATATAGTAGATATGATCAACATAAGATGTTCACCGTTGAAAACTACTCCATCTCACGTGATGATCGGACATGGTTTAGTTGATATGGATCACATGATCATTTAAATGACTTGAGGGATGTCTATCTAAGTGGGAGTTCTTTAGTAATATGATTAATTGAACTTTAATTTATCATGAACTTAGTCCTAATAGTATTTGCAAATTATGTTGTAGATCAATAGCTCGCGTTATAGCTCTCCTATGTTTTTGATACGTTCCTAGAAAAAACTAAGTTGAAAGATGTTAGTAGCAATGATGCGGACTAGGTCCATGATCTAAGGATTATCCTCATTGCTGCACAGAAGTATTACGTCCTTGATGCACCGCTAGGTGAAAAACCTATTGCAGGAGCAGATGCATACGTTATGAACATTTGACAAGCTCGGTATGATGACTACTTGATAGTTTAGTGTGCATGATTTACGGCTTATAATCGCTTCAAAAACGTTTTGAACACCACGGAGCATAAGAAATGTTCCAAGACTTGAAAATATTATTTCAGACTCATGCCCGTGTAGAGAGGTATGAGACCTCTGACATGTACTTTGCCTACAAGATGGAGGAGAATAGCTCAACCCATGAGCATGTGCTCAGAATGTCTGAGTACTACAATCTCTTGAATCAAGTGGGAGTTAATCTTCCAGATAAGATAGTGATTGACAGAATTCTCTAGTCACTATCACCAAGTTACTGGAACTTCATGATGAACTATAATATGCAAGGGATGACAAAAACGATTCCCGAGCTCTTCGTGATGCTGAAATCAGCGAAGGTAAAAATCAAGAAAGAGCACCAATTGTTGATGGTTAAAAAGACCACTAGTTTCAAGAAAAGGGGAAGGGGAAGAAAGGGAACTTCAGGAAGAATGGCAAGCAAGTTTTCACTCACATGAAGAAGCCCAAAGCTAGAACTAAGCCTGAAACTGAGTGCTTCTACTGCAAAGGAAATGGTCACTGGAAGCGGAAGTTCCCCGAATACTTGGCGAATAAGAAGGATGGCGAAGTGAACAAAGGTATATTTGATATACATGTTATTGATGTGTACCTCACTAGTGTTCATAGTAGCTCTGGGTATTTGACACTTGTTCGGTTGCTAAGATTAGTAACTCGAAACAGGAGTTGCAGAATAAACAAAGACTAGTCGAGGGTGAGGTGGCGATGTGTGTTGGAAGTAGTTCCAATATTGATATGATCATCATTGCACACTCCCTGTACTTTCGGGATTAGGGTTAAACCTAAATAAATTTTATTTGGTGTTTGCGTTGAGCATGAACAAGATTGTATCGTGTTTATTGCAATACGATTATTCATTTAAGTCAGAGAATAATTGTTATTCTATTTACATGAATACAACCTTTTATGGTCACACACCGAAGGTGAATGGTATATTGAAACTCGATTGTAGTAATACACATATTCATAATATTGAACCCAAAAGATGCATAGTTGATAATGATAGTGTAACATACTTGCGACACTGCCGTTAAGGTCATATTGGTGTAAAGCGCATGAAGAAACTCCATGCTGATGGACTTTTGGAATCACTTGATTATGAATCATTTGATGCTTGCAAACCATGCCTCATGGGCATGTTGACTAAAACTCCATTATCTGGAACATTGTAGCGATCCAATGACTTATTGGAAATAATATATACAGATGTATGCGGTCCGATGAGTTTTGAGGCTCGCGGCGGGTATCGTTATTTTTTGATCTTCACAGATGATTTGAGCAGATATGAGTATATCCACTTAATGAAACAGAAGTTTGAAACATTTGAAAAGTTCAAAGAATTTCAGAGTGAAGTAGAGAATCATCGTAACAAGAAAATAAAGTTTCTATGATCTGATTGCGGCGGCAAATATTTGAGTTACGAGTATGTTCTTCATTTGAAACAATGTGGAATAGTTTCACAACTCACGCCACCTGGAACACCACAACGTAATGGTGTGTCTCAACGTCGTAACCGTACTTTATTAGATATGGTGCGATCTATGATGTTGACGACCCACAAGTGTAGGGGATCTATCGTAGTCCTTTCGATAAGTAAGAGTGTCGAACCCAACGAGGAGCAGAAGGAAATGATAGGCAGTTTTCAGTAAGGTATTTTCTGCAAGCACTGAAATTATAGGTAACCGCTAGTTTTGTGATAAGATAATTGGTAGCAAGTGATGAAAGGTAAAAGCAAAAAAGGTGCAGCAAGGTGGCCCAATCCTTTTTGTAGCAAAGGACAAGCGTGGACAAACTCTTATATAAAGTAAAGCGCTCCCGAGGACACATGGGGATTATCGTCAAGCTAGCTTTCATCACGATCGTCTGATTCGCGTTCGGTACTTTGATAATTTTGGTATGTGGGTGGACTGGTGCTTGGGTGCTGCCCTTACTTGGACAAGCCTCCCACTTATGATTAAACTCTAATGCAAGCATCTGCAACTACAAAAGAAGTATTAAGGTAAACCTAACCATAGCCTGAAACATATGGATCCAAATCAGCCCCTTACGAAGCAACACATAAACTAGGGTTTAAGCTTCTGTCACTCTAGCAGCCCATCATCTACTTATTACTTCCCAATGCCTTCCTATAGGCACAAATAATGGTGAAGTGTCATGTAGTCGATGTTCACATGACACCACTAGAGGAGATACAACATACATCTCATCAAAATATCAAACGAAGACCAAATTCACACGACTACTAATAGCGAGACTTCTCCCATGTCCTCAGGAACCAAAGCAACTACTCACAAGACATAATATTTTTCATGATCAGAGGGGTATTAATATGCATAATGGATCTAAACATATGATCTTCCACCAAATAAACCAACTAGCATCAACTACAAGGAGTAATCAACACTACTAGCAACCCACAGGTACCAATCTGAGGTTTGGGTACAAAGATTGGATACAAGAGATGAACTAGGGTTTGAGAGGAGATGGTGCTGGTGAAGATGTTGATGAAGATAGCCCTCCCCAAGAAGGGAGAGTTGTTGGTGATGACGGCGGTGACTATTTCCCCCTCCCGGAGGGAAGTTTCCCCGGCAGAACAGCTCTGCCGGAGCCCTAGATTGGTTTCCGCCTCGGTTCCGCCTCAAGACGGCGGCATCTGGTCCCGAAAGCCTCCTTATGATTTTTTCCAGGTCAAAACACCTCATATAGGAGAAGATGGGCATTGGGGGCCTGCCGGCTGGCCCACGAGGTAGGGAGGCGCGCCTTGGAAAGGGGGGCGCGCCCTCACCCTCGAGGACAGCCGGTGGCCCCTCTCGTGGGTTTCTTACGCCAAATATTTCTTATATTTTCCGAAACGATGTTTTGTTGAATTTCAGGGCTTTTGGAGATGTGCAGAATAGGTTTCCAGAGTTTGCTCCTTTTCCAGCCCAGAATTCCAGCTGCAGGCATTCTCCCTCTTTATGTAAACCTTGTAAAATAAGAGAGAAAAGGCATAAGTGTTGTGACAAAACATGTAAGAACAACTCATAATGCAATAAATATCAACATATAAGCATGATGCAAAATGGACGTATCAACTCCCGCAAGCTTAGACCTCGCTTGTCCTCAAGCAAAAGCCAATATCGAAAAATATGTCCACATGTTTAGAGATAGAGGTGTCGATAAAAACAGAATACGGACATGAGGACATCATGATCATTCTCATAACATCAACTTATATAAATATAGTCATATGATTCTTATGCTGAAGTAACAATTCATCCACAATATCAAGTATGCATCATAAACTTCATTGGAAACTAACAAACTTTGGTCTCGGTAATTGAAGCAATTGCAATTTATCGTAACATCAGAAAGAGTCAATATAAGAGCTTTTCAGCAAGCCTACATACTCAACTATCATATAGTCTTTCACAATTGGTCACACTCACGCAATACTTATGTTTATAGAGTTTTAATCGTACACAGAGAAAGATAGGGGCTTATGGTGTTGCCTCCCAACCTTTTACCTCAAGCGTAATGTCAATAGTAATAGATCATGAAAACTTACATCCAAGTGGGTATATATGTCAGGATCTTTCCAACACAATGTGCTTGCCAAAGGATACAATGTAAAAAGGAAAGGTGGATTTCACCTTGACACTTATAAGACAAGAATAAAAGATAGACCCTTCGCAGAGGGAAGCAGAGGCTATCATGTGTTTCCATGGTTGGATGCACAAAGTCTTAGCATAGAAGAACTTCGCTTTATATTGCCACGTGTGATAAGGACCTTTATTATGCAGTCCATCATTTTTATTACTTCCATATCATAAGATCGTATAAAGATAATTTCTCCCACACTAATAAATCATACATATTTTAGCGGGTTTGCAACATGAACTTACTTGGAAGGATCTTTCTCAATCCAAAGGTAGGTATGGTGGACTCTCATGGCAAAACTGGGTTTAAGGATATATGGAAGCACAAGTAGTATCTCTACTTAGTGCGAGGTGTTTTGGCTAGCATGAGGGGGGAAAGGCAAGCTCAACATGTTGGATGATCCATGACAATATACTTTATTTCGGATATAAGAAGACATAACCCATTATGTTGTCTTCCTTGTCCAACATCAACTCTTTAGCATGTCATATTTTAGTGAGTGCTCACAATCATAAAAGATGTCCAAGATAATGTATTTGTATGTGAAGCCTCTCTTCTTTTATTAATTCCTATTAATTGCAACGATGACCAAAGTTATGTTTGTCACCTCCCAACAACTTTTATTTATCATACTCTTGTATGTGAAGTCATTACTTCCCACAAGATCAATATGATCTCTTTGATACTCTTTAGGTTTTCTTTTCTTTTTATCATGACCCAAGTGAGGAAATCAAGCCCTTGACTCAACACTAATCTTTATTATATAGCTCATGGACTCGATTACAAAGGGTAAAGCTCAGAAAGCAAAAGCTCACAACTAGATCATGCTAACTTTATTCTAATAGATCAAGATACTACCAAAAGGATCGAACTAAGTAAAACGTTAAAGATAGGAGTGATAGTGATATGATACCGGGGTCACTCCCCCAAGCTTGGCAGTTGCCAATGGGAGTGTCCATACCCATATGATTATGTCTCCTTCTTTGGGGGTGGTGATGATGGAGTTGTTGATGATGTAGGCTTGTTGTTCATCTTCCAAGGCATGGGCTCACCATCGTAGAAGGATGATCGAGTCTCTGGGATACTCAAATCTGCAGCCAAACCCATGTTCTTGAATCTATATTCATACTCATAGTTTTGGTTCTGCAGGTCATAGATCTGGGCTTGGAGGTGATCGATCTTCTCTTGAAGATTGGATATGGCTTCCCCGAAGATCCTTGAGTCCATCTTGAGGTTGTTGGCAAGCTTCAAGATCATCATGTGCTTGGCGTCGAGTCCTCGTTCCACCATACCTTGGCACTTGAAAACTTGTTGCTCCATTGCTTCGAGTCTTGTCTCCATGCTTTCGGCCCTCCTCGGCCCCTCAACAGCACGGATATGCAGCACCCCCTCATGCAACTCCATGATTTTGGGGTGGTGCAGCACCTCCGCAAGGTAGGGTTTGATGACCTTCTCGAAGAACTTGTCCTTGGGGGTGTTGGAGGACGCCATGATGATCTAGATCTGTCAAAAACAGCAGCTCAAAACAAAAACAGAGGATTTCTGCGTGATACAGAGGTCAAAACCTTCGGGAGTATATATAATGATTTTTTCCCGAACAAAAGGAGTAACCCACAAGAAAACAGAGTCCAGGGGACACACGGGGTGTCCTCGAGGCAGGGGCGCGCCCTCCACCCTCGAGGACGCCTCGTGTCTCTTTCGGACTGCGGTTTATTTTCTATTTTTCTAAATATTCCAAAACGGAGAAAAAATACCTTTAGAACTGTTTTCGAGTCAGTTTACTTACCGCATCACGTCCCTCTTCCTTTTCGGAGGCTGAATCGTTCTGGAAAGTGTCCCTTATGTATTCCTCTGGGGTTACGGTTTCAATAATATTGGTTTCAACATTTATAGGATTACCTGAGATATAATGTTTAATTCTTTGACCATTCACACCTTCGGATTTGTGCCTTCGAAGTTGTTGATCTTTATGGCACCGGAGTGATAGACCTCCTTGATAACGTAAGGTCCTTCCCAGTTGGAGAGAAGTTTTCCTGCAAAAAATCTTAAACGAGAGTTGTATAGCAAGACATAACCACCTACGTTAAACTCATGCTTTTGTATCCTTTTGTCATGCCATTTTTTAACTTTTTCTTTAAACAGTTTGGCATTCTCATAGGCCTGGGTTCTCCACTCATCAAGACAACTAATGTCAAATAGCCTCTTCTCAACGGCAAGTTTGAAATCGTAGTTGAGCTCTTTAACAGCCCAATATGCCTTATGTTCTAGCTCAAGAGGTAAGTGACATGCTTTTCCATATACCATCTTATATGGAGACATACCCATAGGATTTTTGTATGCAATTCTATAGGCCCATAATGCATCATCAAGTTTCTTGGACCAATTCTTCCTAGACCTATTAACTGTCTTTTGCAAGATTAATTTCAACTCCCCATTACTTAACTCTACTTGACCACTAGTCTGTGGGTGATAGGGTGATGCAATTCTATGGTTGACATCATACTTAGCAAGCATCTTACGGAAAGCACCATGAATAAAGTGTGAACCACCATCAGTCATTAGATATCTAGGGACTCCAAACCTCAGAAATATAACTTCCTTAAGCATCTTAATAGAAGTGTTATGATCAGCACTACTAGTTGGAATAGCTTCTACCCACTTAGTAACGTAATCAACAGCAACTAAAATATGTGTGTACCCATTAGAGGTAGGAAAAGGTCCCATATAATCAAAGCCCCAAACCTCAAATGGTTCAATAACAAGTGAATAATTCATAGGCATTTCTTGACGTCTACTAATATTACCAATTCTTTGACATTCATCACAAAATAAGACAAACTTACGGGCATCCTTAGAGAGAGTAGGCCAATAAAAACCGGATTGCAATACCTTGTGTGCAGTTCTATCTCCCGCATGGTGTCCTCCATAAGCTTCGGAGTGGCACTTGCGTAGGATCTGTTCATGTTCATGCTCAGGTACACAACGTCTAATAATACCATCCACTCCTTCTTTATAAAGATGTGGGTCATCCCAAAAGTAATGCCTCAAATCATAGAATAACTTTTTCTTTTGCTGATATGTGAAGCTAGGTGGTCTAAACTTAGCAACAATGTAATTAGCATAATCAGCATACCATGGAGCAGTACGAGAAGTACTTATGACAACTAGTTGTTCGTCAGGAAAGCTATCATCAATAGGTTGTGGGTCATCTAGTATATTCTCTAACCTAGACAAGTTATCTGCAACCGGGTTCTCAGCTCCCTTTCTATCAATAATATGCAAGTCAAATTCTTGTAGCAAGAGAAACCATCTAATAAGTCTTGGCTTAGCATCTTTCTTTTCCATAAGGTATTTGATAGCAGCATGATCAGTGTGAATAGTTACCTTAGAATCAACAATATAGGGTCTAAACTTATCACAAGCAAACACAACTGCTAAAAATTCTTTCTCAGTGGTAGCATAATTTCTTTGGGCACTATCTAGAGTTTTACTAGCATACTGGATAACATTCAATTTCTTATCAACTCTTTGCCCTGAAACAGCTCCTACAACATAATCACTAGCATCGCACATAATCTCAAAGGGTAAATTCCAGTCAGGAGGCTGGACAATAGGTGCAGAGATCACTGCTTTCTTAAGTATTTCAAATGCTTCTAGATAATCGTCATCAAATACAAAAGGAATATCTTTTTGTAAGAGATTAGTCAGAGGCCTGGAGATTTTGGAGAAGTCCTTAATGAACCTCCTATAAAACCCGACATGACAAAGGAAGCTTCGTATACCTTTGATATCCTTAGGGCATGGCATCTTTTCAATAGCATCAACTTTAGCTTTGTCAACTTCAATTCCTCTTTCAAAAATTTTATGTCCCAAGACAATGCCTTCATTAACCATAAAGTGGCACTTCTCCCAATTCAAGACAAGGTTAGTGTCTTCGCATCTCTGCAAAACTCGATCAAGGTTTCTTAAGCAGTCGTCAAAATAAGTTCCATAAACGGAGAAATCATCCATGAATACCTCAACAATCTTTTCACAAAAATCAGAGAATATAGCCATCATGCATCTTTGAAAAGTAGCAGGTGCATTACATAAACCAAAAGGCATACGTCCATAAGCAAAGGTACCGAAAGGACAAGTAAAAGTGGTCTTCTCTTGATCCCCTTTTGATACAGGTATTTGAGAGAAACCAGAATAACCATCTAGAAAGCAGAAATGAGTATGTTTGGATAACCTTTCTAGCATTTGATCAAGAAATGGCAAGGGGTAATGATCTTTCTTAGTAGCTTTATTTAACTTACAAAAATCAATTACCATCCTATAACCTGTAACTATTCTTTGCGGAATCAATTCATCTTTATCATTAGGAACGACAGTCATACCTCCTTTCTTTGGGACACAATGGACAGGACTTACCCACTGGCTATCAGCAACTGGATAGATAATACCTGCCTCTAGAAGCTTTAGTATTTCCTTCCTTACCACTTCTTTCATCTTAGGATTTAACCGTTGCTGATGATCAATAGCTGGTTTAGCATTTTCTTCCAATTTTATCTTGTGTTGGCATATAGTGGGACTAATGCCCTTAAGATCATCCAGAGTATATCCAATAGCAGCTCCGTGCTTCTTCAGAGTTTTCAATAATTTTTCTTCTTCCTGCTCTGAAAGGTTAGCACTAATAATAACAGGATATATCTTCTTTTCATCAAGATAAACATACTTAAGATTATCAGGCAAAGGTTTAAGTTCAAACACGGGATCACCCTTGGGTGGAGGGGGATCCCCTAGTATTTCAACAAGCAAGTTGTTTTTCAATACGGTTCCCTGTGTAAGGAATATTTCATATATTGCCCTTCTTTCATTCATATGCATATCATTTTCATGGTCTAGCAAGTATTGTTCTAAAGGATCATTAGGTGGCACGGCAATAGAAGCGAGACCAATAAGTTCATCCTTACTGGGTGGTGCCTTTTCAAGGGGTTGTCTATGGAATTTAGCAAAGTTAAAATCATGAGACATATCCCCTAATCCGACAGTGACAATATCTTTCACGCAGTGTATCTTGGCATTAACTATATTCAAGAAGGGTCTGCCAAATATAATGGGACAAAGTGCATCTTGTGGGGAACTAAGAACAAGAAAATCAGCAGGGTATTTAACCTTCCCACACAAAACTTCAATATCTCTAACAATCCCAACTGGTGAAATATTGTCTCTATTAGCGAGCTTAATAGTAACATCAATCCCTTCTAACTCAACAGGTGCAATATCATGCATAATTTCGTTATACAAATCAAGAGGGATAATACTCGCACTAGCACCTACGTCACATAAACCATGATAGAAATGATCTCCTATCTTAACGGAGATGACAGGCATGCCTACACCGTGGTTTATGTTTATTCCTAGCATTGGGTTTGGCTATTCTAGCAGACTCTTCTTGGAGGTAAATAACATGTCCATCTAAATCTTCTACCAAAATATCTTTAACCATAGCAACACTAGGTTCAACTTTAATTTGCTCAGAGGGTGTAGATGTTCTAGTATTGCTCTTACAAACTACAGTTGAAACTTGAGCATGATCCTTTATCCTAACAGGGAAAGGTGGTTTCTCAATATAAGCGGTAGGTATAACAGGATCAACATTATAAGTGATAGTCTTTTCTTCAACTTTAATAGGTTCAACTACTTTTACTTCTATAGGGGGATGGTATTTAAACCACTTCTCCTTGGGGAGATCAACATGAGTAGCAAAGGATTCACAGAAAGAAGCTACTATCTCAAAGTCAAGTCCGTATTTATCGCTAAACTCACGGAAAACATCGGTATCCATAAAAGCTTTAACACAATCAAACTTAGGGGTCATACCTGACTCCTTACCTTCGTCGAGATCCCAATCTTCGGAGTTGCGTTTAATTCTTTCCAATAAATCCCATTTGAATTCAACAGTCTTCATCATAAAAGAGCCAGAACAAGAATTATCGAGCATGGTGCGATTATTGAGAGGAAGCCGAGCATAAAATTTTTGGATGATCATTTTTCTTGAAAGCTCATGATTGGGGCATGAATATAACATTGACTTAAGCCTCCCCCAAGCTTGAGCGATGCTTTCTCCTTCGTGAGGCCAGAAATTATAAATATAATTACGATCACGATGAACCTGGTGCATAGGGTAGAACTTTTGATGAAATTCCAACTTCAGACGATTATAGTTCCAAGATCCCATATCATCGCATAGACTAAACCATGTCAATGCATCTCCCTTCAAAGATAAAGTGAAGACCTTCTTATTGATAACATCCTCGGGCATACCTGCAAGCTTAAACAATCCACAAACTTCATCCACTTAGATTAGGTGTAAATCGGGATGTAGTGTTCCATCTCCTGTAAAGGGATTTTCAAGCAGACTCTCTATCATACCCGAAGGAATCTCAAAGCAAACATTTTCAATCGGTGCAGTAGGTTGAGGAGCAAATCTTTGCTCTTCTGCTCGGGGTGAAGATACCCCGAACAAGCCCCTCAAAGGATTTTGAGCCATAGTGACAAGTGACAATAAATTTCAGCACACTATATAAATTTTTCCTTACCAAAGGCGCTTCACTCCCCGACAACGGCGCCAGAAAAGAGTCTTGATGACCCACAAGTGTAGGGGATCTATCATACTCCTTTCGATAAGTAAGAGTGTCGAACCCAACGAGGAGCAGAAGGAAATGATAGGCAGTTTTCAGTAAGGTATTTTCTGCAAGCACTGAAATTATAGGTAACAGATAGTTTTGTGATAAGATAATTGGTAGAAAGTGACGAAAGCTAAAAGCAAATAAGGTGAAGCAAGGTGGCCCAATCCTTTTTGTAGCAAAGGACAATCCTGGACAAACTCTTATATAAAGTAAAGCGCTCCCGAGGACACATGGGAATTATCGTCAAGCTAGTTTTCATCACGATCGTCTGATTCACGTTCGGTACTTTGATAATTTGGTATGTGGGTGGACCGGTGCTTGGGTGCTGCCCTTACTTGGACAAGCCTCCCACTTATGATTAACCTCTAATGCAAGCATCCGCAACTACAAAAGAAGTATTAAGGTAAACATAACCATAGCCTGAAACATATGGATCCAAATCAGCCCCTTACGAAGCAACGCATAAACTAGGGTTTAAGCTTCTGTCACTCTAGCAACCCATCATCTACTTATTACTTCCCAATGCCTTCCTCTAGGCCCAAATAATGGTGAAATGTCATGTAGTCGACATTCACATGACACCACTAGAGGAGAGACAACATACATCTCATCAAAATATTGATTGAAGACCAAATTCACATGACTACTAATAGCGAGACTTCTCCCATGTCCCTAGGAACCAAAGTAACTACTCATAAGACATAATATTGTTCATGATCAGAGGGGTATTAATATGCATAATGGACTGAACATATGATCTTCCACCAAATAAACCAACTAGCATCAACTACAAGGAGTAATCAACACTACTAGCAACCCACAGGTACCAATCTGAGGTTTGGGGTACAAAGATTCGATACAAGAGATGAACTAGGGTTTGAGAGGAGATGGTGCTGGTGAAGATGTTGATGAAGATAGCCCTCCCCAAGATGGGAGAGTTATTGGTGATGACAGCGGTGACGATTTCCCCCTCCTGGAGGGAAGTTTCCCCGGCAGAACAGCTCTGCTGGAGCCCTAGATTGGTTTCTGCCTCGGTTCCGCCTCGAGACGGCGGCGTGTGGTCCCGAAAGCCCCCTTATAATTTTTTCCAGGTAAAAACACCTCATATAGGAGAAGATGGGCATCGGGGGCCTGCCGGCTGGCCCACGAGGTAGGGGGGCGCGCCCTGGGAAGGGGGCGTGCCCCCCACCCTTGAGGACAGCCGGTGGCCCCTCTCGTGGGTTTCTTTCGCCAGATATTTTTTATATTTTCCGAAACGATGTTCTGTTGAGTTTCAGGGCTTTTGGAGTTGTGCAGAATAGGTTTCAGAGTTTGCTCCTTTTGCAGCCCAGAATTACAGCTGTCGACATTCTCCCTCTTTATATAAACCTTGTAAAATAAGAGAGAAAAGGCATAAGTGTTGTGACAAAACATGTAAGAACAACTCATAATGCAATAAATATCAACATCTAAGCATGATGCAAAATGGAAACTATCGTTTTGGGGTTATTCTTTTGAGACGGCTACATTCACATTAAATGGGGAACAATCTAAATCCGTTGAGATGACACCTTATGAACTGTGGTTTGGCAAGAAACCCAAGTTGTCGTTTCTTCAAGTTTGGGGCTGCGATGCTTATGTGAAAAAGCTTCAACCTGATAAGCTCGAACCCAAGTCAGAGAAATGTGTCTTCATAGGATACCCAAAGGAAACTGTTGGGTACACCTTCTATCACAGATCTGAAGGCAAGATATTCGTTGCTAAGAATGGATCCTTTCTAGAGAAGGATTTTCCCTCGAAAGAAGTGAGTGGGAGGAAAGTAGAACTTGGTGAGGTAATTGTACCTTCTCTCGAATTGTAAAGTAGCTCATCACAGAAAATCATTCCCGTGATGCCTACACCAATTAGTGAGGAAGCTAATGATGATGATCATGAAACTTCAGATCAAGTTACTACCGAACCTCGTAGGTAAACCAGAGTATGTTCCACACCAGAGTGGTACGATAATCCTGTTCTAGAAGTCATGTTACTAGACCATGACGAACCTACGAACTATGAGGAAGCGATGATGAGCCCAAATTCCATGAAATGGCTTGAGGCCATGAAATCTGAGATGGGATCGATGTATGATAACAAAGTGTGGGCTTTTGTTGACTTGCCCAATGATCGACAAGCCATAGAGAATAAATGGTTCTTCAAGAGGAAGACAGGTGCTGATGGTACTGTCACTGTCTACAAAGATCGACTTGTTGCAAAAGGTTTTCGACAAGTTCAAGGAGTTATGAAATCTAGCAAATGGATGTCAAAACTACACTCCTTTATGGATTTCTGAAAGAAGAGTTGTATATGATGCAATCAGAAAGTTTTGTCAATGCTAAAGGTGCTAACAAAGTGTGCAAGCTCCAGCAATCCATGTATGGACTGGTGCAAGCATCTCAGAGTTGGAATATACGCTTTGATAAGGTGATCAAAGCATATAGTTTTATACAGACTTACAGTGAAACCTGTATTTACAAGAAAGTGAGTGGGAGCACTACAACATTTCTGATAAGTATCTGTGAATGACATATTGTTGATCGGAAATGATGTAGAATTTTCTAGAAAGCATAAAGGATTGTTTAAAAGGAGTTTTTCAACAAAACACCTCGGTGAAGCTGCTTACATATTAGGCACCAAGATCTATAGAGATAGATCATGACGCTTGATAAGACTTTCGATTAGTACATACCTTGATAAAGAATTTGAATTAGTTCAAAATGGATCAGTTAAAGAAGGAGTTCTTGCCTGATAAGTATGGTGTGAAGTTGAGTAAGACTCAAGGCCCGACCACGACAGAAACATATAGAGAGAATGAAAGTCATTCCTTATGCCTCAGCCATAGGTTCTATAAAGTATGTCATGTTGTGTACCAAACCTATTATGTACCTTGCCATGAGTTTGGCAAGGTGGTACAGTAGTGATCCAGGAGTAGATCACTGGACAATGGTCAAAATTATCCTTAGTAACTGGAGGACTAAGGAAATGCTTCTCGATTATGGAGGTGATAAAGAATTCGTCGTAGAGGGTTACGCTGATACAAGCTTTGACACTAATCCAGATGACTCTAAGTATCAATACGGATGCGTATTGAAAGTGGGAGAAATTAGCTAGAGTACCTCCATGCAGAGCATTGTAGACATAGAAATTTGCGAAGTACATACGGATCTGATTGTGACAGACCCGTTGACTAAACTTCTCTCACAAAGCAAAACATGATCACACCTTAGTACTCTTTGGGTGTTAATCACATGGCAATGTGAGGTACATTATTGACTCTTGTAAACCCTTTGGGTGTTGGTCACATGGCGATATGAACTATGGGTGTTAATCACATCAAGATGAGAACTATTGGTGTTAAATCACATGGCGATGTGAACTAGATTATTGACTCTAGTGCAAGTGGGAGACTGAAGGAAATATGCCCCAGAGGCAATAATAAAGTTGTTATTTTATATTTCCTTATATCAGGATAAATGTTTATTATTCAGGCTAGAATTGTATTAATCGGAAACTTGATACATGTGTGGATACATAGACAAAACATCATGTCCCAAGTAAGCCTCTAATAGACTAGCTCATTAATAAAAGATGGTTAAGTTTCCTAACCATAGACATGTGTTGTAATTTGATGAACGGGATCACATCATTAGGAGAATGATGTGATGGACAAGACCCATCCGTTAGCTTAGCATAATGATCATTACGTTTTATTGATATTGCTTTCTTCATGACTTATACATATTCCTCTGACTATGAGATTATGCAACTCCCGTATACCGGAGGAACACCTTGTGTGCTATCCAACATCACCACGTAACTGGGTGATTATAAAGATGCTCTACAGGTGTCTCTGAATTTTTTGGGTTAGCATAGATCAAGATTAGGATTTGTCACTCCGAGTATTGGAGAGGTATCTCTGGGCCCTCTCGGTAATACACATCATAATAAGCCTTGCAAGCAAATGACTAATGAGTTAGTCACGGGATGATGTATTACGGAACAAGTAAAGAGACTTGCTGGTAACGAGATTGAACTAGGTATTGATACGTCCAAAACGTATCTATAATTTCTGCTTGCTCCATGCCACTTTTGGGTGATATTGCTATGATATTCATACACTTCCATACACTTTTGATCATATTTGGACTAACTTACTAATCCAGTGCACCCCAGTGCCAGTTTCTGTTTTCGGTTGTTTTTGTATTTCAGGTTTTCACGTTTCGAGAACTGCCCAGAAAAATCCAGAAAAATATATAAAAAATCAGCGTTCCGGAAACAACACTGCGTCGGAAGGGCAGCCTGGGGGGGGGGGGCCACCAGGGCTCCAGGCACCCTGGCGGCGCCCCCCCCCTGGGCTGCGCCGGGGGGCGCCTGGGCCCCCCGAGGCTCCCCCGATGCCCTACTTTGGCATATATTTAAAGGGTCCTCCGAAACCCTCAGAAGAGGAACTCTTTTCGCGATCCCATCTCTGTTCCGCCGCCGCCGCCGCTTCGAAGATCGGGAGCACCAGGAGAACTCTTCCGGGCACCCTGCCGGAGGGGAGGATCATCACCGGGAGCTTCTCCACCACCATGGACGCCTCCCGGATGACTCGTGAGTAGTCTCCCTTGGACCATGAGTCCATGACCAGTAGCTATGTGATGTTCTCCTCCCGTTCTTGTGCTTCACTAATTAGTCCTCGTGAGCTACCCTACATGATCGAGGCACCTATGTAATCCTTATGCTGTTGCTATGTTGAGTTTGCTGGGATCCGATGGATTATGAGATTATGTTCAGATTGATCTTGAGTAATATATTTGATTCACCTCTTTTATATTTTAGTTCATAAGTAATTCTTGCATGTTCTCCGTTGTTACTTATTGCTTTGGCCGAGTAGTAGGTAGTGACTCCAAGAGGGAACGTTATGCTCGATTGTGGGTTCATGCCCCTCGATGACTAGCTTGAGTGACAGAAACATGAGTCTAGGGGATGTGCTGTTGCCACAAGGGGGAAAACAACGGTGCTTGTGCCCGCGGGTGCAAGGATTGTTTACTTTACGCAAAGTTCTTTTAATGCAGTTGTCTGTTCCATTGAGTTTACACTATGGGTGGGACTCACAACTTAATACCAGCGAGATGTTCTGGATAGATATCTCAAGGTGGATGATTAGTAGTAGATATTGATGGATTTCGGTCTAGTTACTTTGGCGTACCGCTCATGCTTTGAACCTCAACCTTTCTTGCAATGTAGTCAGCATTGGTTTGCGTTCGTGGTCCTGTCAATTGCCCAGCTGTAATTTGTTTACCTCACATAGCTGTTTTATCGTCTTTTGGGAGAGAGACATCACTAGTGAACATCATGAGACTCCGGTCCATATTACCATCATTGATCACATCCACTATTTACTTTTCGCTATTTACTTACTATTGCAAAAACTATCTATCACTACTATCATTGCTTTTAACCCTTTGTGAACTACAAGGCCGGAGGGATTGACCACCTCTCTGTACTCATTGGGAGCAAAGTTATTTGTATCTGTGTGCAGGTCCACGTTGATTGCTAATTGCGCCGTTAGCAATTGACACCTACTTGTTGAACCTAGGAGTCTCCGGGGATTCGATCCTTGGTATCTTTGCTAAGGGAAAACACTTCTACATACTGCATCTTACACCTTCCACTTGGGGTAACCAACGAGGGGTTCGAGGCCCATCAAGGAGTATTTTCTGGCGCCGTTGCCGGGGACTCCACTCTTCAGGATAGGGGAGTTGCATGCTATCTTTTACCTTTGCTTTTTAGTCTTGTTAGTTTACCTTTCAGTTTTCTTTATGTCTTTTCACTAGTTGTCCTTATGGACAACCCTATTATTGGATCGCTGCTTGCGGGAAGACGCCCCACACCTGTGGTGGTTGATCCTCCCCTACTGAAATTGTGCCTTATAAAATACCAGCTGGTATTATCAATTATGTTTTGGCTAATCGTTACGCAGGAGACAGACATCCCGGTGAACACTTGCTATATCTGTCACAACTATGTTCATTATTTAAGCTTGCAGGTGTATCGAGGGAGTTTGTCATGAGGAAATTGTTTGTCGTATCACTTATAGATAAAGCTTCAGATTGGTATGGGCTTCTCGATAACTCACACTTGCTGGACTAGCAGGAGCTTGTGTCTCTCTTTTATACTAAGTTTTATCCTCTTCATGATGCTTATGTGGAGAGTAAGAGTACCTATTTGCATGTGGATCATGGTAACAATGCTTTATGTGATGCTTATATTGTTGAGTTTATTCGTGATCCCACTGAAAATTATTATGAGAAGGGAACATATGCTTATAGATATTTCAATAATATTAAGTTCCCTCTCTTTATGTTGAATGTTTTGAAGCTGCACTTGTTTTGTCTTTCTATGCTTATTGCTTTGTGCTTCAATGAATTATTCTATTGCAATATTCCTATGCATAGGAAGCATGTTAGGCTTAAATGTGTTTGGTATTTGCTTCCTGATGCTCTCTTTTTGTTCTTCAACTCTTATTCTTACGAGAGCATCATTAAAGTCTTATGCCTAGCTTAAAGGCATAAAAGAAAGCGCTTTTGGGAGGCAGCCCACATGAATAAATATTTTGCTTTTGTTGTGTCTTGATGTTGTTTACTGCTGTAGCATCATCATTGTATCTTTGCATTTCATATTTGTGCCAAGTATAGCCTCCGATTGCTAGAAAGTTCAAAAATTGTGAGGTGCTGTCCAGGAAACAGATTCTGTCCTTGGATAGAAAAATTCGTATAAAATCACCAGATCATCTTTTTGGTCTGAATTTATTCGACAGCGTTCTCTATATAATTTTCTTTCATGCGTCAGTTCTGAGTTTTTTGATTTGAGTTGCAGAAGTATCCCGAACAGGTCAATTACTGCCTGCTGTTCTGTTTTTCACAGATTCTGTCCTGTTTTGCCTTACCTTCACTTTGCAAATTAAGAACTTGCTTTTTCTTTGCAAAAACCTTTTGGCAATCTTGAGAAACAGTAGAACTTCAAGAATATCCTTATTTCCAGCAAGGTATAATTATTTTATTAAGGGTACTAACCTCGCTAATCAGATTATGATGAGTTATGTATGAAGGGAGTTTTCAAGTGTGCGAGGGAAGATGATAAAAAGATTCAGGAGTGTCAAGCGCTCAAGCTTGGGGATGCCCCCGTGCACCCCCAAGAAATATTCAAGGAGACTCAAGCGTCTAAGCTTGGGGATGCCCCCATGCATCCCCTTCTCCATCAACACTATCAGTTCGTCTTTCGTTTCGCTATATTTTTATCACTTCATGTGTTATGTGCTATGCTTGGAGCGTCTTGCTTTTAGTTTTCTTTTTAGTTTTTCATAACGAGTCGGAACCCAGCATTCCTTTATGTGGGAGAGAAACACGCTCCACCTCTACCTAGAACATTACATAGAATTTTCATGTCTATCTATGCTGTGTGTGTTCTTTATCTTTTAATAGCTACTATCGTACTCTGCTCTTAGTACTCATGCTTATCTTTCCAAGAGCTTTTATTTAGTTGGTTGCTTGAACTCTCTTTAATTACCATGCTCACCTTATTAAGAGAGTTTGCTTCCGTTGCATGGGTTAATGTGTCTATGATAAAGATGCTACTTTCATGATGGTGCTTAGTAGTTCAGGTTTTCTTATGGTTAATCTCAAATAGCTCGGGGGTTCCCAATGTGTTATTGGAGTACCAACTTGGTTTGTTTGCCTATGATGTGGTATGGTTTAGTAATATCTTCCTTCGAGAATTTATTTTGATTGACTTGGCGTATGCTCACGCATATTTAAGACTGTAAAGAAAGTCTGTCAAGCCTTGATGATCTTTTGTTTCTAAGTAGCGATATAACTACCATGCCTGATTCAATATTGCTTTGTCGCTCTGCATGATTATGACCGTCATTGCTCTCTTAGTTGGTCGCTCCCAGTCTTTTGCTAACCTCCACCTGCACTAAGCAAACTAACCATGCAATACATAGCTCATGGGAAAGTAGCCTAAAAACTATTATGGTAAAGAATATGTTGCTTATGTATCTTATTTCTTATAAGTTGCTTGCTGGGCGGTAACCATGTTTCTGGGGACGCCGTCAACTGTCACACTTTTGTTGAATATCATGTGAGTTGCTATGCATGTTCGTCTTGTCTGAAGTAAGGGTGATTTACCGTGGGTTGAATAACTATGCATATTGTTAGAGAAGAACATTGGGCCGCCAACCAAAGCCATGCATCATGGTGGAAGTTTTAGCTTGGACCTTAATCCTCAATCTCTTATGAGAATATGCTTATGCATTAAAGAGGAGTCCATCATCTATTTTCTATGTTGTCCCGGTATGGATGTCCTCAAGTTGAGATCTATCAAAAACGAGAAATTAAATGCGATCTATCTCCTTGGACCTTTGTACAGGTAGCATAGAGGTACCCCTTTGTGACACTTGGTTAAAACATATGTAATGCAATGATAACCCATGGGGATCCGAGCTAATTAGGACAAGGAGCGAGCACTATTAGTATTCGATGCATGAGGGTTGCAACTTATAGGATGTTTTATGCATGACACATATGAAGTACTACTATCGTTGACACAATTGCTTCCATGTTTCCAAAATAAAAAGCTCTAGCTCTTAACCTTTCTTTTACCTTTATGTTGAAGCACCAACTCCTGAGAGCATGATTGTCATTCTGAGTGTAATGTGCATTGTCCCAAAGTAGCATTGTCTTTTGCATGATTGTGATATCGTTTATTCTGAAATGATTGTATCTAGTCATCACTTAAACCTTGAAGGTGCCCTTGCATTTATGTTTTGCATCACTAAAGGGGGCAAGCTAGATATCACTTTATCATATTTGCACATCATGTTCATTGCAAATCTTTTTGATGTTTCAGTTTCATGTTGTAAAACTTTCAGTCATTTGTGATTTTCTCATGAGGCAACTTAATTACTTTAGAATCATTGTCTCAGTAAGCTTTTGTCATATGACTATGAAAAGTCCTATATGGTTAATAGCATGTCACCATAGAAATTATTCTTGTTATCATTTACCTACTCGAGGACAAGCAGGAATTAAGCTTGGGGATGTTGATACGTCCAAAACGTATCTATAATTTCTGCTTGCTCCATGCCACTTTTGGGTGATATTGCTATGATATTCATACACTTCCATACACTTGTGATCATATTTGGACTAACTTACTAATCCAGTGCACCCCAGTGCCAGTTTCTGTTTTCGGCTGTTTTTATATTTCAAGTTTTCACGTTTCGAGAACTGCCCAGAAAAATCCAGAAAAATTATATAAAAAATCAGCGTTCCGGAAACAACACTGCGTCCGAAGGGCAGCCTGGGGGGGCCACCAGGGCTCCAGGCGCCCTGGCGGCGCGCCCCCCCTGGGCCGCGCTGGGGGGGCGCCTGGGCCCCCCGAGGCTCCCCCGATGCCCTACTTTGGCATATATTTAAAGGGTCCTCCGAAACCCTCAGAAGAGGAACTCTTTTCGCGATCCCATCTCTGTTCCGCCGCCGCCGCCGCTTCCAAGATCGGGAGCACCAGGAGAACTCTTCCCGGCACCCTGCCGGAGGGGAGGATCATCACCGGGAGCTTCTCCACCACCATGGACGCCTCCCGGATGACTCGTGAGTAGTCTCCCTTGGACCATGAGTCCATGACCAGTAGCTATGTGATGTTCTCCTCCCGTTCTTGTGCTTCACTAATTAGTCCTCGTGAGCTACCCTACATGATCGAGGCACCTATGTAATCCTTATGCTGTTGCTATGTTGAGTTTGCTGGGATCCGATGGATTATGAGATTATGTTCAGATTGATCTTGAGTAATATATTTGATTCACCTCTTTTATATTTTAGTTCATAAGTAATTCTTGCATGTTCTCTGTTGTTACTTATTGCTTTGGCCGAGTAGTAGGTAGTGACTCCAAGAGGGAACGTTATGCTAGATTGTGGGTTCATGCCCCTCGATGACTAGCTTGAGTGACAGAAACATGAGTCTAGGGGATGTGCTGTTGCCACAAGGGGGAAAACAACGGTGCTTGTGCCCGCGGGTGCAAGGATTGCTTACTTTACGCAAAGTTCTTTTAATGCAGTTCTCTGTTGCATTGAGTTTACACTATGGGTGGGACTCGCAACTTAATACCAGCGAGATGTTCTGGATAGATATATCAAGGTGGATGATTAGTAGTAGATATTGATGGATTTCGGTCTACTTACTTTGGCGTACCGCCCATGCTTTGAACCTCAACCTTTCTTGCAATGTAATCAACATTGGTTTGCGTTCGTGGTCCTGTCAATTGCCCAGCTGTAATTTGTTTACCTCACATAGTTGTTTTATCGTCTTTTGGGAGAGAGACATCACTAGTGAACATCATGAGACTCCGGTCCATATTACCATCATTGATCACATCCACTATTTACTTTTCGCTATTTACTTACTGTCATGGAAATAACACGGCAGATGTCCGGTTTAGCGGACTTGATGATGGAACCATCGCACGGGTTAAGTTGAAAGGGTTCATGGCACACAAAAGACACAGAGGGTTTTATACTAGTTCGGCCCCTTTTCAGAAGGTAAAAGCCTACGTCTAGTTGGTTTGGTATTGCTTGGGCGTCGGATTACAGGGAGCGGATTCGCTTTGCCTGTGCCTCGACGGGTTGATTGTTGCCTGTCCCTGAACCGTCCATGTCGTCCCTTTATATAGAGGTAACGCCTGGTCCGTTTTACAGAGTCCCGAGGCCGGCTCATATCTGTGTCCGCCTCGGTCTCTGTCTTTTCTTTCTTATCTCTCAAGTTACATCTCTTGGCGGTTTACAAACCACACTTCTATACATGGGCCTTGAAATCTCATGGGCCGTAGTTTCTGCTAAATATTACAACCAAGTATAATATAACTAAGCCGGTTTACAATAGCCGGTTTATACCTGCTAGTCATATCCCTGACATTAGGCCCCGGAATGATTTGAACTTGTTCATATCAGTCTTCCTTGTATTGTATAATTTTCTTCTTCGTCTTCATCTTTTTGTAAACCGGCTCTGACGTCATCCTCCAAGATCATTAAATTCTGATAATGACATCATCTCCGTATTTAACGCTATGAGCTGTACTGTCGCTTATTTTAAGGGTTATCCCGAAGATCGAGGCGTCACAGGATCTTTATCCGATTTTCTGTCTCCTCGATTTTCGCACCCGTCGCTTCAGATCTGACTCCTTGTTATAAATACTGCCGCCCCCCCATTCATTACCTTCTTCTCGCTCCGTCTTCTTCCTCCGTCTTCTTCCTCTGTCGCCGCCCGAGCTCGAACTGCCGCCGACGACCGCTGAATCACAAGTCTTCGCCCGGCCGCTGCATCACCCTGAGCTCGACCAGAAAAATCTCCGCCGTCGATTCTTGCTGTTCTCAGGTATGTTCTTCTTCTTTGTTATCGGTCTTACAACCTCTAGGGTTTCGTCCTGTACCTCCGCCATTAGAGCTTTAACAAAGCTTCATCTTGTTCGATCTTGAGCAAATGTCTTTTAGTAATGTTGTCCTTCAGATCTTATTTTTTGAACTGTGTTTTTTCTCTGCTGTAAATACTTCAAATCTCATTGTCCCTGCCTGGCCTGTAGATTTATTCACTTCATGCAAGATCCTTGTAGATCCTTCCCGTATACTATTATATTAGTTTTCCTTTTCTTAACACGCTCAGATCTATTCCTCTAGCATAGTCTTTTGAAAACCTGTTTTTCTCCTCGGCAGATCTGCTAAGTATATTCCGATTTAAGTTGACATGCCCTATTCTTTGCGAAACTCTATATCTTGACGCAATGGTTGAACTGTTCCTCTTCAACTGCCATAAACCGGAAATGATATAACTTGTTTTATAATTGCCGGTTTAACCGCGCCATTAGTCCTCAGTTTAAACCGTTGCGTGACTTTCGTAGATAGGTTCCGGATTACTGCACTTTCATAACCTGTTTCTGTATTTTATCTTCTCCAGCACTTTGTTCTTTCATTGCAATGGCTAAGCAGTATGTCTCCTACGATTGGGTCCCTTCTGTCATTACTGAGGATGACTTAATCAAGATGTCTGAAATTGGCACATTAGGACCTCAGTCTGAGTTAAAATGGCGTGCTCCGGGTAATGAATGCCCCCCTACTCCCAGATCCGGGGAAGTCATTGTGTTTTTGGATCATATCTCTCGTGGCTTCTCTCCCCCCGGTTCAAAGTTTTTCCGGGATGTTCTTGCCGCTTTCCAGCTACATCCACAGGATATCGGACCCAATTCCGTTTCAAACATTTGTGATTTCCAAGTGTTTTCTGAGGTGTATCTGCAAGAAGAACCTTCTGTTGACTTATTCCGGGATTTCTTTCATTTAAACCGGCTCACTGAGTTTACCAGTGGACCACATCAAGAGCTTGGTGGGGTTAGTATTCAGAAGAGGAGAGACGCAGTTTTTCCTCACGCCGCTTTACATTCTCATCCAAAAGATTGGAACAAGTCCTGGTTTTACTGTGTTGATACTTCTCCTGAGGGGGAGAATCCTTTGCCGGGTTATCGCGAAACTCGTATTCCGGAGAATCACCCCTTACCACCACGGCTTAGTGCTGCTGAACGGACCCGGTTCTCATCACAGCTCTCCAAGCTGAGAGCTTTTATAGCAAATGGTCTGATCGGCACTGATTTCCTTCGCTGCTGGCTATCTTGGAGCATCCTTCCCCTGAGCCGGCGTTCTCAGTTAATGTGCAAATACTCTGGTAAACTGGATGATCCTCAAAGGTTTTCCAAGGATAAGCTTTCAGAATTAGAGGTAGTGGAGTCAGCCAAAAAGATTCTCAATGTTTCTTTAGCAGATTGTGCTAAGGTTGGTTTGGCTCCGTACTTCAAGAAGAATAAGCTGCCCGAAGTAAGTTTTTCCTTGCCATGCATTTGTAAACCGTCTCCTTTGAACCGTCTTTCAATTGCTCTTGCTTTTTCAATTAGGCTGATGACCCTTTCTGGAGGAGAAAGCCTCAGGAAAAAACCGTAAAACAGGCTCGCCGAAAGACCCCTGCAAACAAGAAGAGGAAAGCAGCCGTCGACGCCGGTTCTCCTACTGAGGACGATGATCCGGACTCCGAGGTATGCTTTAATCCGGTTTAAACTCTTGCTTTCATGTACTTGTAATCGTATCTAATGATACCTTTTCACAGGAATTGCCTGAAGGTGATAATCCGGCTGAAATTGAGGTAACCCTTCTTTCTTCTGACTCAGAACCTCTTCCTCAAAAAAGTCGTCGGACCGTCAGGAAATATCAATTTTCTCATCCTTATGCTCAGTTAGACCCTAACTTTACTTTGAAGAAGCAACATCACGAAGCTTTCCGCCGGACCACTCGCCACAGCGGCCTGGCGGTGGAGTCATCCGGAATTTCCTTAACTCCGGCTCGAAAACGCCGTGCTGAGGTGATACTCTCTCCGACCCTCCTTCATCCCAAGGCCGGTCTTATCCGAAACCCCTTAAACCGTCTGACCCTGACTATCAGGAAACTCCGCTGTCTTCTTCTGGTGAATCAACCGCCACACAGCTTCCTCCTTTGAAAACCGTCCCAGGGTAACTTTCTTCGCCTCTTCCGGTTTACGATGCCCTTTTTGCTTTATAATGCTAACTCATTTTGCATGTTTTTCCAGCAAACCGAAACCCAGCAAGAAGCCTAAGGCGAATAAGCCTATTGCTGATCATACTGCAGATGACCCGGTTGTTAATCCGTCAACAGTTATTCCTCCAGAGGGTGAACCCATAGCTCCTGTTGAAGACCCTACTCCCGAAAATCCTATTACAGAAAACGTCCAAGATCCACCAAGTCCGGCCCGGGTTAATTCTCCTCAGGTTAATCCGGCGTCTCCTGATCCGGCTCATGTTGACGCTCCCCCCAATGTACCAGCCTCACCTGACGTTGTGGTAACTGGTACCGCTTATGTTGCTCCAACTGAGCCTACCGTTTTAGCAAAACATACAGCTAAAGCGGAAAAGATATCTCAAGAAAAAGGGAAATGGAGCACTGACATATCCAGCCTTTCTAGCATGAGCGCTCAAGACATTTATTCCGGGTATCTGAACCGGCTCCACAGCAGTCGGGATTACGAAGCCGGCTTGGTGAACCTAATGAGGGAAAAATACGAGGTAAATTTCCTCTTCTGACTTTGTTCTTTCGACGCATCTCTATCTCATAACAGCCCCCAAGTTCCGGTTTAGCTGCTTTACTGAAGGTGATCCGGAACTTTGTAGATTTGAACCGTTGGTCTATACATTAGACCCCAAGTATCAAGTAGATAACTTGGTTATGTAGTTGATACTTGTAAAAGTTGCTGTCAATATTTCAATTATACATTAGCCCCCAAGTGTCAAGCAGATAACTCGTTTGTGTGCTTGAGACTTGTAACTTCAAATTGTCTTTGCTGTATTGCTTCAACTGCCATTAGCCCCCAAGTGTCAAGTATACAACTTGGTTGTGTGCTTGAGACTTTAACGAAACTTCACCTTTGTTTTTGAACTTTGTCTGCAGGCTGAATTGAACCGGAATGCTCTTTAGATCAACGAGCTTCGAAGCCGGCTTACAGAAACTGAGTCGGCCGCCTCAAAGACTAGAAAAGAACTTCAAGTGAGCTTAAAGACCGCTGAAGACTTGAAAAAATACTTTGAAGAGGAGCGGACTACTTTTGAGGTCTAGAAAAAAGATCTTGAAAAACGGGTTCAGGATGCTGAAGGAGCACTTAATCCGGTTACTGAGGAATTGACCGGGTTAAAGCGGCAAATTGACTTGACGACCTCTGCTATTTTTGGTAAGCATAATCTGAACTCCTGTCTTTATCTTTGTAACCTGTGCCTTGTACCGGTTTAACTATTATTGTTGTATGTAGGACGCCGTGTCTCCCATCTTGGGGACGACTTGCGGAAAAAACTCAAAGCCTCCTACACCTTGGTCGAACAGCTGTACTCCGGGGCGCAAAGAATCATCAGTGCTGCTTCGTTTGGTAAACCGGCCCCTACTACAATACAAGATACTTTAAACAAGTTATCTGTTTTGCCGGCTCGCCTCGAAGAAGTCAAGAAGTCTGCTGCGCGGGGTGGTGCTCTTCTGGCCCTTACGAGGGCTAAGGCTTGGGTCCCGGATCTTGATCCGGAGGAGGCTTTTACGGGATTTCCTGACACCAAGGAGGATGGCTCACCTTTCACTGAAACTGATCTTTATGCATTGACGAAGGAAATGCGTCCCCTCGCCAGCAAACTTGCCGCTGAATCGGACTTTTCGAGATATCATCCAGGATACAATCTGCAGAACGAGCGGGTGGAGCGACCGGTTTACGATACCATCAACTTAATCCCGCCGGTTCGTCCTCACACCTTTGCTCCTGACATTGATCCTTCTGAATTGATCAACGATGAAGTGTATTTCCGGGCTTTGGCGAAGATTGACTGGCGTGCGCCGGATTTCCAACCGCTTCATGAAGATGAAGATGTTCCGGAACAAGGCGAAGGCCAGCCGTCCCAGCAAGGAGATTCATAATCTTGAATTTTATCTCTGTAATCATAAGTGATATTCCTTTAAACAATGTTTCCAAACCGTTTGGGCTCGTCATGCCTTGTAATAGGTTTAGGCGAAACTTAATGTGCTTCGATCCGACACTTTGTCTTTATGAAATATTCGTCCGTTGACCTGTTGTCTGATGTGGTTGCCTTCATCTGTTCATATAGAAAAAATATCGAAAAACAATGTGTCCTAGTGGCTTACCACTGGATGGGTTAATTTGTTCTCTTTAAAACATCAAATAAGCATATCTTTATATTAAAGATAATTTTTATACCTGAGATGTATGTGGCCAATATACTTTAAACCGGTCAGGACTTTAAAGTCACTTTAATCGGTCTTCATCAATCCAAATAGACACTTGAAACTCTCCGGCCCATCTTGACGATAAATCCGGTTCATCTGGTTTCACAAAGTTGTAACTTGTGCCTGATACGCGATCCAGGTTTTAATGAACGCCGGTTTACTTGGTCTGATATACATGATCCAGACTTTCAATTTGATAGATATGTGGTCAACTTGTGTAGCTGTTCCACTCGGTTTAAAAGGTTATAGAACACAAAAACACCAAAACACATGCAATTTTTGCAAATAAGACCATGTAGTCAAGGCTTTTTCAAAGAGCTGCCAGGCTCAAAGCAAGGTTCAGCCAATCAATGGATGCGGGTACCATCCATGGGGCCTAGCCAATCACTGAACGTGGAATTATCCAACTTTTCAGAGGGCCGAAAGAACCGTATAAAAATTATTCCGATCACTGGGACGCGGATTGGCCGACACTCCCAAGGGGCCTAGCCAATCGCTGAACGTGGAATTATCCAACTTTTCAGAGGGCCGAAAGAATCGTATCTATTATTCCGATCACTGGGACGCGGATTGGCCGACACTCCCAGGCGGCCTCCAGGGTTCCTCCTGAACCGGTGGGTCAATCTAAACCAATCACTGAACGTGGTACTATCCAACTTTTCAGAGGGTCGAAAGAAAAATTATTCCGATCACTGGGACGCGGATTGGCCGACACTCCCAGGGGGCCTCCAGGGTTCCTCCTGAACCGGTGGGTCAATCTAAACCAATCACTGAACGTGGACTTGTCCAACTTTTCAGAGGGTTGAAAGAACTATGAAACTAATCCAATCACTGGGAGCGGATGATACCAACTCCCAGAGGGCCTCCATTATTCTGTTTGAACCTGTGGGTTTGCTTTTTATGAAGTCTTCTCTTCTTGAACCGGATATGATCTCCTGTTCCTGAGAGTTATATCGCTCCTTCACATATTCTGCAAAATTAGTTTCTAAACCGGCCAATATTGAAATATGATATTTGATAGCAAACTGGTATGGTTATTTTTCACAGGATTTTTATATACGGAAAAAGGGCTGAGCCCCCGGTTTACCGAGGGTGCCGTTTATTCATTATTCATAATATATACATAGGATACATTGGAGCACATGGCTCAAGTATAGTATGGCCGTAAATGGGCGATGTTCCACGGCCTCTTCGTCTCCTCTTCTGATGTCCGTGAATCCTTGTGTTCTCGAATGTCCACCAAGTAATATGAACCGTTGTGTAAATTCTTGCTGACCAAAAAGGGCCCTTCCCATGGTGGGGATAGCTTGTGCATATCTGTTTGATCTTGGATGAGCCGGAGTACCAAGTCACCCTCCTGGAATGTCCTGGTTCTAATCCGGCGGCTGTGATATCTGCGCAGATCTTGCTGATAAATCGCTGACCGTGCCGCAGCTATATCACGCTCTTCATCCAGCCGGTCTAAACTGTCTTGTCTTGACTCCTCATTGACTGCTTCCACATAGGCCGTTACCCTTGGTGAGTCATGGCGTATGTCACTTGGAAGAACTGCTTCGGCGCCATAAACCATGAAGAAAGGCGTGTAGCCTGTAGACCGGTTCGGTGTAGTATTAATACTCCAAAGAACAGATGGCAATTCTTCAACCCAACAACCTGGGGTTCTCTGCAAAGGTGTCATGAGCCGGGGTTTGATACCTCGCAAAATCTCCTGATTTGCCCTTTCGGCCTGGCCATTGGTCTGAGGATGAGCCACAGAAGATACATCTAATCGAATATGTTCTCTTTGACAGAACTCCTTCATTTCCCCCTTCGACAGATTAGTACCATTGTCCGTAATGATGTTGTGTGGAAAACCAAACCGGAATATCACTTTTTTGATGAATTTGACCGTTGTTGCCGCATCACACTTGCTTATAGGCTCCGCTTCAACCCACTTTGTAAATTTGTCTACTGCCACTAGTAGATGAGTTTTTTGATCTTGGGACCGTTTGAAAGGCCCAACCATGTCAAGCCCCCAAGTTGCAAAAGGCCAAGTTATTGGTATCATCCGGAGTTCCTGTGCCGGAACAAGAGCACGTCTTGAGAACTTCTGACAGGCATCACACTTTCGGACCAGATCTGCCGCATCTGCATGCGCGGTTAACCAATAGAAACCATGTCGGAATGCTTTAGCCACCAATGACTTTGAACCGGCGTGATGACCACAATCCCCTTCATGAATCTCCCTTAGAATCTCACAACCTTCCTCCGCTGAAACACATCGTTGAAATACTCCAGAAGTGCTACGATGGTGCAGCTCTCCGTTTGCAATTGTCATGGACTTAGAACGCCGGATTATCTGCCATGCTTCCTCTTCGTCCTCCGGTAACTCCCCTCGGCTTAGGTACGCCAAATAGGGTAACGTCCAATCCGGAATAATATGGAGTGCTGCAACTAACTGTGTCTCTGGGTCCGGAACAGCTAAGTCTTCTTCCGAAGGTATTTGAACCGAAGGACCGTGTAATTCATCCAAAAAGGTGTTTGGTGGCACCGGTTTACGCTGCGATCCTAGCCGGCTTAGAGCGTCAGCCGCTTCGTTCCTCCGCCGGTCTATATGATCCACCTGATATCCCTTGAAGTACCCTGCGACCGCTTCAACCTCTCGCCGATAAGCCGCCATGAGGGGATCTCTTGAATCCCACTTGCCAGAAACTTGCTGTGCCACTAGATCTGAATCGCCCAGGCACTTAACTCGGCTCAAATTCATCTCTTTTGCCAGTCGCAAACCATGAAGTAATGCTTCATATTCCGCTGCATTATTAGTACAAGGAAATAATAAGCGGAGGACATAGCAAAATTTATCACCTCTGGGGGAAGTTAAGACAACTCCAGCCCCCGAGCCCTCCAACTGTTTTGAACCGTCAAAGCGAATCGTCCAATAAGTAAGATCCGGCTTCTCCTCAGGAGTCTGCAACTCTGTCCAGTCATTGATGAAGTCTACCAATGACTGAGATTTTATAGCAGTACGTGGTACATACTTCAACTCATGCGGGCTGAGCTCAATGGCCCACTTGGCTACCCTGCCTGTAGCTTCCCTGTTCTGGATTATATCCCCCAATGGAGCTGAACTAACCACAGTTATTGGATGCCCTTGGAAATAGTGTTTCAGTTTCCGGTTTGCCATGAACACCCCATAGACCAACTTCTGCCAATGAGGGTATCTTTGTTTGGACTCAATGAGTACTTCACTCACATAATAAACCGGGCGCTGAACCGGATGTTCCTTCCCTGCTTCCTTGCGCTCAACCACAATCGCGACGCTGACTGCCCGTGTGTTAGCGGCAACATATAACAGCAAAGGCTCCTTATCAATGGGAGCAGCTAAAACCGGTGGCTTTGCTAGTTGCCGTTTCAGATCCTCAAACGCTGTATTTGCCTCATCACTCCAGATAAACCGGTCTGTTTTCCTCAACATTTGATAAAGCGGGATTGCCTTCTCTCCCAAGCGACTGATGAACCGGCTTAGCGCCGTGATCCGGCCAGCTATGCGCTGAACATCATTGATGCAAACCGGTTTTGTCAAAGATGTGATGGCCTTGATCTTCTCTGGGTTGGCTTCTATTCCTCTGTTCGAGACCAAGAATCCCAGAAGCTTACCAGCCGGAACACCAAAAGCACATTTTTCCGGATTAAGCATCATCCTGTAAGCTCGAAGATTATCAAAGGTTTCTTTGAGGTCCTCTATCATTGTTCTTTCTTCCTTTGATTTGACCACAATGTCATCCACATAAGCATGCATGTTCCTCCCTATCTGTCCTTTCAAACAATTCTGAACGCAACGTTGATAAGTTGCCTGTGCACACTTGAGCCCAAAGGGCATAGATACATAGCAAAAAGCACCAAAAGGAGTTATGAAGGCTGTCTTCTCTTGGTCTTCCACTGCCATTTTGATCTGATGATACCACGAATATGCATCCAGAAAACTCAGCCGCTCACACCCCGCCGTGGCGTCGATAATCTGATCAATGCGAGGTAAAGCAAAAGGATCAGTTGGGCAAACTTTATTGAGGTCTGTGTAGTCCACACACATCCTCCACTTCCCATTCTTCTTTAAAACCAGCACCGGATTAGCCAACCATTCCGAATGAAAAACTTCCACTATGAACCCTGCCGCCAAAAGTCTGGCCACTTCCTCTCCTATAGCCTTGCGCCTCTCTTCATTGAAGCGGCGCAGATACTGTTTTACCGGTTTAAACTTCGGATCAATGTTCAACTTGTGCTCAGCGAGTTCCCTCGGTATACCTGGCATGTCAGAAGGTTTCCATGCAAAGATATCCCGGTTCTCACGGATGAACTCGATGAGCGCGCTTTCCTATTTGGGATCAAGGTTAGCGCTGATGGTGAACTGTTTAGACGAGTCCCCAGGCACAAAATCAACCTGCTTAGTCTCTTCCGCTGACTTGAACTTCAACGCCGGATCATGCTCGGTAGTTGGTTTCTTCAGCGGAGTCATATCTGCCGGATCAACGTTATCTTTATAAAATTTTAACTCTTCCGTGGCACACACCGCTTCTGCATAAGCCGCATCACCTTCCTCACATTCCACCGCTATCTTGCGACTGCCATGAACCGTGATCGTGCCCTTATGACCCGGCATCTTAAGCTGTAAATAAACATAACATGGCCTAGCCATAAACTTAGCATAAACCGTCCTTCCAAACAGAGCATGATATGGACTTTTAATTTTGACGACTTCAAAAGTGATCATTTCTGATCTGGAATCATACTCATTTCCAAAGGTAACTTCTAAATCAATCTTACCAACCGGATAAGCTGACTTACCCGGGACCACTCCATGAAACACTGTGTTTGATGATCTCAATTGTTTATCTGTCAAACCCATACGACGGAAGGTCTCATAGTATAAGATATTGATACGACTTCCACCATCCATGAGAACTTTAGTAAATTTATAACCCCCCACTTGAGGTGCTACTACCAAGGCTAAATGGCCTGGATTATCCACCCGCATTGGGTGGTCTTCTCTACTCCATACAATAGGCTGCTCCGACCATCGAAGAAATTGCGGTGTCGCCGGTTCCACTGCATTAACAGCCCGCTTTAACACCTTCTGGTCTCGTTTACACAGACTTGTGGTGAAGACATGATACTGCCCACTACTTAACTCCTTCGGATTACTCTGATATCCGGATTGCGGCTGTTGTTGCTGACGCTGCTGCTGCCGACTTCCCTGATTTTGATAACTTCCTTGGCCCTGCTGCTGATTATTCTGATTATTGTAACCACCTTGATGATGTGATTGATTGCCCTGACCATTGTAGTTCCCTTGATTATTCTGGCCGCCTGGCCGGGGTTGATAACCACCGTTATTGCCCCTATATCCTGATCCGGAACTGTTCCCCTGATGACCCGAACCATAAAATCCGGGCCCTGAACCGCCATGTGGGGGTCGGCTAGGAGGATTAAAACGGCTGTTCACTGCCCTCATAAGGGGTATGCACTCTCTCATAGTGTGCCTCGCCATCTTCCCCTTTCCGCTATGCTTTGGACAGGGTCGATCCAACTCCTGCTCCCAGCCCGGAGCTCCCCCGCCGGTTTGGAAAGCAGAGTCCTCCGGATTACCGTGAAAAACCGCCTTGAACTTGAGTGTTAGCCACGAAATCTGAACCACCTTCTGCCTTCCGTTTGCCCAAAAAGCTCGAGGTAACCGGATTGATCGGCACCGGTTTACCAGACTTGCTGGCCTTCCCTGCTTTATCTCCTTCTGCTTCCGGATACTTTGTGTTATCCGAGTCTCCGTATTTCACCAGGGCACTCATTAAAGTCCCCATGTCATTGCAGTCCCTTTTAAGCCATCCGAGTTTCAATTTTAAAGACTCAAACCGGCAATTGTTCTCCAACGTCACTATTGCCGTACTAGGATTAATACCATTCGAAGAGTGTAAGATCTCTGCTACCCTTCGTACCCAAGCTGCTGTAGACTCCTGCTCTCCTTGCACGCAAGCTGCTAGGTCTATCACCGACATCGGCTGTTTGCACGTATCTTTGAAGTTTTTGTTGAACTGGCTGCGCAGTTCCCCCCATGACCCAATAGAATTCGGGGGTAGGGCTTTCAACCAGGTCCGGGCCGTGCCCTCGAGCATCATAGTAAAATATTTGGCACAAGCCGATTCATCCATGTCCAGCATCTCCATGGCCATCTCATAACTTTCAACCCAAGCTTCCGGTGGTAAATCGGCTGTGTAGTTAGGTACCTTGCGGGGCCCTTTGAAATCTTTGGGCAGCTTAACACTCCGTAAAGCGGGGATAAGGCACTGCACCCCAAAGGAACTCGTCGTAACCCCCGTCTCTGCGGTGGCTGTGTGAACCGGCGTTGTTTGACGGATCTCCTCCCTGGCTCCTGTCCTAACCCGGTTTGCCTTCGGAGCTTGTTCCGCTGCACCTGCCGGATTACCCTGCCTGCGCTGATGTCTCCTGCGTTCACTGCTAGATACTTCTGGCTCCTCCCAATGCCTAGAATAACTTCGGTTGGGACGCGGTGTTGAATGTAACCTTTCCCTGCTATGAGAATACGCCTGCTGCTGCATCAATGCCGTATTAAGTAGCTTCTGGACCCTGCGCGCCTCTAACGCCACTGGAGATGTTTCTTCCGTAGGTAAAGCGGCCAATCGTGCTGCCGCTGCAGCAATATTATCCAAAGGGTTTGAATAGTGCCCTGGGGGGATAGGAACATAAGGTGCCGACGTAATCCGGCGCTCCTGCTCTGCGGCAGACTGCTGAACCGGTTGCTCCCTGGCCGGAGGCGTCCTCCGGTTTACAGCCGGATGATTACTAGCCCCAGCCCCAGGTGTCCTGAACAGATTCGTTGACTCATAACCCGGGGGTATACGGGACCGGTACTTCCATCCCCTTACTCCTTCCATAGAAGCTTGCTCCATCCTCAAATAAAAAGCTTGATCATCCAATTCTGCTTGCCTAGTCACTATCATTTCTCTTTCCGCTTTTAAGTCCTCTTTTAATTGATCGATCCGGCCTTTCAACTGAAGGAGCTCTGCATCATGATGCGCCTTGTCTGCTGGAGCCACTACTTCCACCGCTTTAGCTGTGAACTCCTCGATTAAGGTGGATAGAACTTCAGTAAGGGAGGTATTTGAACCGCTTCCCCCTGCACCAGCTTCGGCTGTCGTTCCGTTCATCGGGGGCTGTGAACCGGCCATGAAGACCGCCACCCGGTTTGGCGGGTCAAAGGGGCCCAGAATACTGTTTCCATCGGACTCGCCCTCGGACCGGCCGTCCCGCAACTGATACAGAGATTCAGTTTCCCCGGATGAAGACTCGTCATCTGAGTAGACGATCGTTGCACCATCAGATTCTGATCCGTTCTCGGCTCGACCTCCGTGGATTGCTCCAACGAACACGCGCTTCACGGCGGGCTGAATCCGGGCCGATCTCGCACGCTGAGCCGGCTCGATGATGTTGGGGAAGATGTCCGGCTCAGGTCCCGGTTCGCCGATTTTGCCGATGAAGACTTGGATGCTGCCGAAGGGAACCCGGTACCCGTATTCGATTGAATCGGCCTCCGGTCCCCAACCGGCGTCGTCGATGTAGATCCGGCCGCGACGACTCTTGGTCATCCGGCCGACTGTGTAACCCTTCAGCCCTTCGAAGCCGCCTTTCAAGAACTCGAAACCATCGTGCGCAGGCCCCACGGTGGGCGCCAACTGTCATGGAAATAACACGGCAGATGTCCGGTTTAGCGGACTTGATGATGGAACCATCGCACGGGTTAACTTGAAAGGGTTCATGGCACACAAAAGACACAGAGGGTTTTATACTAGTTCGGCCCCTTTTGAGAAGGTAAAAGCCTACGTCTAGTTGGTTTGGTATTGCTTGGGCGTCGGATTACAGGGAGCGGATTCGCTTTGCCTGTGCCTCGACGGGTTGATTGTTGCCTGTCCCTGAACCGTCCAGGTCGTCCCTTTATATAGAGGTAACGCCTGGTCCGGTTTACAGAGTCCCGAGGCCGGCTCATATCTGTGTCCGCCTCGGTCTCTTTCTTTTCTTTCTTATCTCTCAAGTTACATCTCTTGGCGGTTTACAAACCACACTTCTATACATGGGCCTTGAAATCTCATGGGCCGTAGTTTCTGCTAAATATTACAACCAAGTATAATATAACTAAGCCGGTTTACAATAGCCGGTTTATACCTGCTAGTCATATCCCTGACACTTACTATTGCAAAAACTATCTATCACTACTATCATTGCTTTTAACCCTTTGTGAACTACAAGGCCGGAGGGATTGACAACCTCTCTGTACTCGTTGGGAGCAAAGTTATTTGTATCTGTGTGCAGGTCCACGTTGATTGCTAATTGCGCCGTTAGCAATTGACACCTACTTGTTGAACCTAGGAGTCTCTGGGGATTCGATCCTTGGTATCTTTGCTAAGGGAAAACACTTCTACATACTGCATCTTACACATTCCACTTGGGGTAACCAACGAGGGGTTCGAGGCCCATCAGGTATGAAGATACCTACGATTGAATCTCGGGCAAGTAACATACCGATGGACAAAGGGAATTACGTATGTTGTCATAACGGTTTGGCCGGTAAAGATCTTCGTGGAATATGTAGGAATCAATATGGGCATCCAGGTTCCGCTATTGGTTATTGATCTGAGAGGTGTCTCGATCATGACTACATAATTCCCGAACCCGCAGGGTCACATGCTTAACGTTCGTTGACGCTAGAGTAGTATTGGGACATTTCATGAGTTGTAACCAAATGTTGTTCAGAGTCTCGGATGAGATCGCGGACGTCACGAGGAGTCTTGAAATGGTCAAGAGGTAAAGATTTATATATTGGAAGTCATATTTTGGGTTCCGGAATAAAGTGCAATTTTTTTGGTATTGTACCGGGAAGCTTCCAGAAGGTTCCGGAGGATTCCGAAGGGGTCTGGAAGTCCATAAGTGGGTTCACCACGTCCCAAGGGCTGGCATGGGCTAAGGGGAGGCACCCTGGCCTTATTAGGCCAGGCGCACCAAGTTCTCAAAACCCCATGTGGCTAGGGAAGGCAAAAAGGGAAGGAATCCTAATAGGAATAGGATTGGACTTGGAGTCCAAGTCCTCTCCCCTATTGCTGCGCCCTAGGGCTTCAAGGGGTTGTTTGCAATGCCCCTCCACATATCTAGAGAGGGGAGGGGCGCCTCAAGAGGACACACCAAGCCGTTGGCGCCCCTCTCTCTCCCGTTACTCTGTAGTTGCATCGCCTTGTCCTGACGACGCTTGGCGAAGCACTGTAGGTGCTCCACCACCACCATCACCACCACGCCGTCGTGTTGGTTGTGATCCCATCTACTTCTCCTCTCCCGCTTGCTGGATCAAGAAGGAGGAGACGTCATCGAGCCGCACATGTGCTAAACTCGGAGGTGCCGTATGTTCAGTAATTGATCGGTTGGATCGTGCAGTTGTTCCACTATATCAACCACGTTGATATAACACTTCCGCTTATGGTCTATGAGGGTACGTAGAGACACTCTCCCCCTCTTGTTGCTATACATCTCCTAGATAGATCTTGCGTGAGCATAGGAAATTTTTGAAATTGCATGCTGCGTTCCCCATCAGTTACCATATGTAAAAAATGTGTTACATTTGCATTATAGTAACATGTGTGTTATGTGTTACCGAACACGCCGGTAACACACTTTTGTAATTATTGTAACACCAATAGTAACATATTTTCATAGACGTATTGGTGGTAACACGTTTTTGTAAGTATAGTAACACAACTGGTAACACATTTTATTAGCATCGGAGCACAACTAGTAACATAATATCCATGTATCGTAACACTATAATTATAATTGTCAACTACTCTAGTAACAAATTCCCGTAAAAAACAAATTCACAGTAAAAAAAACTCTAGTGACAAATTTTGTAGCTATAGTAACACTCATATATCAATATGGTAACATAATTAATGTATTCTTATTATTATTAACCACAAATTTTGATCCCATTTTATGGAATATAAATTCACTGAATAAAGTCAATGCAATTGCATAAATAGTGAATCATTTTATTATTATGCTTGGCAACATCAAAATGATATTGAAACTGAAGCACAATACATACAAAAATTCATATGAAGATATTTATTACGAATATATAAGAGTGTATGATACATATGCATTGCAATAAAGATATCAGTCATATCATTCTGAGCATAGAAAACACAACTATGGGAAATATTACACCATAGCATGTGCATCAATTCGACGAAAGAAAAATATCTTGTGGATGATATTACATATTTAAATCTATCAATGTAAACTACAACTATTTGTAGCTAAAATCTTCAAATTTTATTTGCTTCTTGATCCAAGAATTCAGCTGCAACTCAACTATCCTTCTTTCAAATCTATAGAAGAAAATTGCACATTAGATATGTGTAATTAAATGTACACAAATATGATTTTAGAGTGTGGAAGGGAAGATTTTAACTTACAAAAGCTGAAGGCCGGGCAATTAAGTATCCTGAAGTGAAAGCCTCACCAATTGTCTTGCAATCAGAAACTTCCCTTACCAACTCCTCATTATCAAGAATAGGTTCGTCTATGCGCACAAGGGCAAATTCAGCACCTAACTCAATACCGCCTGCCTTAGTTCTTGGATCAGTACTCTGAATAGTACCATACGCAACATTCCGCTTGTTGGGATATGTTGAAGTCTTTAAAACTACTTTGGAAGAAGCCTATATTATGATCAATATTAGAATTGTACGAAATGATAATATAATTTGCATGAACAATATCAGATCTTTTTAATGTTAGCCCAGAAAGGTGCCCTAAAAAACTAAATAAGCTGGACCCGGCAACAAAGTCTAATGCCCATGGTCACCTCGCTTGCTCATACTTGGTTAAATTTATCCTTCACTTGCATACAGTAGATTGAGCAAAATTTGTTATAAAATCCGTTTTTCAAGCAGCCATGATAATGTGGTTGGGGTTGGGAATTTGGGTGCAGAAAACCATGCTCCTTAGTGAATCTTTACCTTGATGGAAGAAGTGTGCCTTCTTTTTGAGTGAGCTGGGTGTGGGTGTTCAGTTCTAGTCCCTTGCTGGTTTGGTATTGAAATAGATTCACCCATAAGATCCCTCGTTTTCCTCACCTACCAGGATACAATGATATTAGATGGAATGATATTCATACCTTGGAAGCTACAGAAAGCTACAACTTCAAAACTCAAGGCACACAAATTACCTCTAGCACAGAATCAATATCAAGGTCTTGTGGTGATGATGATTTTGTTGAGTTTGTAGTTGGTTGACATCATGGTCGCCAACCTAGTTCCATGACACAACAATGGTAAGCAAGCAATTATTTTATATTCTATCTTTGTGACATGAGTAAGAGTAACTGTAGGCATAACCTTTTCATGCGAACATGATAAATTATTATCCTCGTGAATGTCATGTTGCATAGATGAGCGTGCCTCAACAGGTCCATTGCACTGGATTATCTGCAAACTGAAATATTAATACGAAGGTTTCAAGTGACAAACAATGATGTAGGCATTTATAAACATTACCTTTGTTTTACCATGCAATACTGGTAACCGAGAAGTACCATTATCATTTGATTGGAGGTTTTCCTATAGAATTAACAAATCTGAGTAAAATATTGATAGAAATGCATGCAAAGGGTGGGACAAAGAAGTCATTTACATCTTCTATGCCGTTATTAACATAGCCTTCTTTGTTATTCATATCTTTAATAATTTGGCCATGCTTTTTTATATGTTCCTTTATCATTGCTATTTCCTCCCAAATGTCATGTTCAACTTTTGTAGTCATATTGATGTTCTTTAGATACCGTGGCGTCCGACCGTAGACTTGCTTAGGAGATGGAAGCAATGTCCAATCACTACTGCATGATGGGCCAAACGGGACAAAATGATCAGATACACTTTGAAGAAACTATGTGCGATGCCATAATCGCAAACGGTGGTGTAACCGAATCATAAAAAAGGTGCAAAACATTTGTGATGACGGATGCATCAAACATGGTTCAGATTTTAGTTGCATGTGCGATGCAGGGCATAAGGTTCAGTTCAATTAACTGTTTGCGATGAGGAGGAAAAAAGAAACGGGCAGCCATATGAAGGTGTGTGCGATATACAACATACGGTTCACTAGGATGAACTATGTGTGATTAGGCAACACAATAGAAATGATTCAACTGAACAAGATGTGTGTGATATGCGGCAAACAGGTCTATAATCAGAAATGTGTGTGAAGACCAATAATAACACACATGATTGCTGCTAATAAGCCGCGTGATTTGCTCTGTCTACAGAATAATAAAATGTGTGTGTGTGTGTATATATATATATATATATATATATATATATATATATATATATATATATATATATATATATATATATATATATATATATATAAACTGAAATGAACATCCAATTACATAAGTGACTATACATATCATTCGCACACACCTCAATAAACAATTGCACGCATCTAAAGTAGGAGAAACGATCGTCTGGTCATCTACTTCTTGTGACACTCCTGCCACTGCTCTGTGGCTCGATCCATCGTCTGGGGTAGGAAGAAGACACTTTCTCATGTCAACAATCCGCCTGTACATCTCGTAGCTTGTGTATGTGTCCTTGGCTGCATACTTGACATGTTCTTCATCCAGTCTCTCATGCCACACACCATGCCAGGCATTCTTGTCCTTGTTGCTCTCATTCTTCATCTTCATGTAGTATGGGTCGATGATGGCCAAGGCGATGTCAACCAGGGAGTTTAGTTTGTTTTTGTCGCTGCCCCAGACCTTATAGTGGTGCTGGATGTTGACAAGTTTCGGGCATTTCAAGCACGAAACCTTGAGCGCTTTTAGATCGTTGGAGGTGTCCACCGTAGCGAAAATGTAGTCGGAGCTGTTGATAAACCTGGAGAAATGCTCACAAGGCCTTGTGGCAAGGTGGTAGTGTTAGACGAGGACATCATGTCGCACACACAACTGGGCGACGACAACCTTCTGATCGTCCACAACAGATTGTGTTCTACTCGTGCATATCAGCTACGCATAGACCTGGCTCATGATGCCACTGTTGGGGAACGTAGTATTTCAGAAATTTCTTACTATCACGCAAGATCTATCTAGGAGAAGCATAGCAACGAGTGGGAAGAGTGTGTGTACGTACCCTCATAGACCGAAAGTGGAAGCGTCTAGTGACGCGATTGATGTAGTCGAACGTCTTCGTGATCCAAATGATCCAAGCACTGAACATACGGCACCTCCGCGTTCAGCACATGTTCAGCTCGATGACGTCCCACGAGCTCTTGATCCAATTGAGCATCACGGGAGAGTTTCTTCAGCACAACGGCGTGGTGACGGTGATGATAAACTTACCGGCGCAGGGCTTCGCCTAAGCACTGCAACGATATGACCGAGGTGTGTATCTATGGAGAGGGGCACCGCACACAGCTAAAATCAACTTGTGTGTCCATGGGGTGCCCCCTGGCCACGTATATAAAGGATGGAGTGTAATGCCCCGGATGTAATACTTTCCCTTTTGGGCAATATAATATATCTCCGTCTTCATCAATTCCATTTCAGGTTCTTCGTCTTTTGGGTTTTCGCCGTTTTATCGTGTTGCGTGTGTGGCATTCACTCATATCATGTAGTCATGTGCATCGCATTGCATTGTGTTGTCGTTTGCATCCGGTTCCACTCGTTCCTTCCCGTTGTCCGTTTCGCGTTCCGGAGCTCCCTCACGTATTCGTGGCATCCCCGAGGCCTACTTTGGTGTTTGGCCGTGTAACGTTACCGGTTTGGCGCGAGTCTTGTCATGTGTTGTTGTTTTGGTGTGTGTAACCCGCCTGTCGAATCTCGTCGCGTTTGGAGTTCGTTTGGTGCTCCAAGAGTTATTCTCGTGGGCTCAAAGTGCCTCCATTTGAGGCCCAAGACACCCCTCCAACAGCCCACCAAACCAGCCCAAACCCCTCCCTTCATCTAGGCCATCCAATTCTAATTGCGTGGCCGAAAACCACACCTCATTTGGACAACCCTAGCTCCTTGTGCCTATATATTTGTCCACCTTCCTCAATTTTTGCCCCAAATCAAGGAAACCCTAGCCCCCATCCCCTTCCTCCAGCTTCTTCCTCCACTCCGGCGGAGCTCGCCGGAGGAGCTCGCCGGAGGACCACCGCCGCCTCACCGGAATCTTCCTCCGCCGCCAGACCTTCTCCTCACCACCACCGCACCGGCCCCGCAGGGCGCCGCCGCCGCCAGGACCAACCACCGCCGCCCCCTCAGGCCGCCGGTCCGGCCAGGTTCCTCCGGTCTCCCTCCTCGCCGGGGCAGGTCGCCACCCCTGCCCGCATCGCCAGACCGCCGCTGGGATCGAGGGGAGAGGAGCTCCCCGATCCGATCCGATCCAGCCGATCGCCCCGCCTGGGCCTCTCCTGCCGAACCCTAGGGCCTCCTTCGCCTGGGCAGGCTTCGCCAGCTCCCCCCAGCGCCCGGCCGGGCCCCGACAGCCAGCCTCCAGATCCAGCGTCGCCGGCCCGTCTCCACCTCCTCTCGGCTGGGCCGCCGTCCTCAGTCCATCCACCCGACAGCCACCTGGGCCGACGCCAGCTACCTGGGCCGACGCCGCTGCTCCTCCAGCCTCGGCCTCCCTCCGCCTTGAGGCCCAGCCCCTGCGGCAGCCTCCGCCTCCGGCTGTGGGACGAAGCCAGGTGGGCCGTCCTCCAGGCGCTGCCGAGCCAGCGCTCGAGGCCGCGCCGCCGCCGCAGGTTCGATCGGGGAAACCTCCCCCCGATCCAGTTCCTCCTCAGCTAACGGGCCGGCCCCGTTAGGCCCTTCGCCCGATCCACTCCGCTCCGGCCCGATCCGCCTCTGCCTCCGCCCGATCCGCTCCAGCTTCAGCCCGCGTTGACTTCTGTTGACCCGGAGGTAGCCCCGTTTTCCACGAAGTCCCTGAGTTATTGTGTTGTCTGATGCTATTTTCAAACATGAATAACTTTGTGTGTGATGCTCCGATTTGAGTGAATGAGATGTCCAGACGTTCGTGGAGACTTGTACTACATTTCATTCCATTGTGCCATGCATGTTTGAGACCTTATAGATGCTTAAAAATCTGTTGCAAGAGTGCATATTGTTATAAACCGCTGTTAGTAGATGTTTTCATGCCATCTTTGCAATGTGATAACTTTTTGCATGTTTATCCAAATGATGCATATGACATGTCCACGTGTTCGTCTTGTCATGCTCTACATGTTGATTGCTTAGGCTTGCATGATAGAATTAATCTTGCCATGTTTATCTCCGTTGCAAAGTGCTATGTGGCTGTTATGTTGTTTAGCTTGTTATGAGATGTCATTTTGAGGAGCTCATTGCTATCATTGTGTTTGTCCCCTTGATGCATGCTTAGGTGTTTCAGATTCACCATCATGTGTACTTTGATGTGGTGCTTACCACTTGCCATGTTTAGCTTTGAGGTGACTTAAACTTGCTCACAAACATGCCATGATGAAACTGCTGTTTTAACACTTAGTGAAATTTCACTAAGTCTGGAATCTGTAATTTCCAGATGCCATGTTTGCTTGTTGTTCTAGGCCAATCCATGATAGTTTTGGGGTGACTCTTGATGATTCCTTGTAGTATATATTGTTGGCTATCCATTCATGCTCTCACATGCTTATTTGAGTGGCTGTAGCATATTTATCTTTTGCTCCCAAGTTGCAATAAAATACTGTTGTCAGGATTTTGTTGTCAAGTTCAATATGTCCAAGCTTGTTGCTATTGATCCGTGGCTCCTTTGGTGGTGCTCCAATGGACTTATTTGCTGTAGGATATGTCTAGTTTATGTCCATACTCTTTGACATGATGTTTGAGTGTTGTAGCTTAATTATTTCTTGCCCCGAAGTTGCTATGTGGCTGTAATTTTCAGCTTTCGCATGTTTATTGTTTTGTGTGTAACTTTTAGCCCGTAGCTCCGTTTTGAGCAAGTCCTATATGAAACTTATGTGATTTTTCATGTAGATTCATAATATCCTATTGTTATCATGTTTTGAAGTATTTTGCTTGATCGCATATTGTCATGCTCCTTGTGCTCCCATAGTGCATTAGTCATGCATCCAGCATATTTTGTGTGCGCATTGCATCTTGTTGATTTCGTGCCTTGTGTGTTTGTGTTGAGTAGAGCCGGAAGCTGAGTACGAGTACGAGAACGAGGTTTCTACCGAGCTTGAGAACGAGGACCCCTCTTACGATCCCATCGACAACTCTTCACGCAAGATGACCGAACCCCGATAACATTACTATCTTTGCCTATTGCTAGAGTACCGCTCTATAGTTTTGCCTCGATGCCCATGTTTTTCCTGTCAGCCTCCTATTGTAACCATGAACCTGTCTAACCACCCTACCTATGCAAACCGTTGAATGGCTAAGTACGCTTCGCTCAGCCCCTCTTATAGCATTGCTAGTTGCAGGTGAAGTTGAAGATGCTTGCTTCATGATGAAGTTTTGTTGGGTTATATCACACTATATAAATGCTTAAAAATGAAATCATCTATATATTGGAAATGGGTGGAAGGCTAAGCCTTTTGCTTGGTGATTTGTTCCACTCATGCCGTTAGGAACCGTATAAACTGGTGTTATGTTCTTTGATTATGCGTTCCTCACACGGTTGGGGTTATGGGACCCCCTTGATAAACCGCTAAGTGCTAAGTCTTTTCCAGCAAGTCCCAACATTGGTACTATTTGCCTAATAACTAAATAAACTTGCATAGGGAGTAATTAACCCTCTTTCTTAATCAACAACCCCGGGCCAGTGCTCCACATGAGTGTTGGTCCGAAACGGGGGTTCTGTGGGGCCACCACGAGGAAACTCGAGGTTTGGTAAAAACCTGTAGAATCGCCCATCCGGTCGTGGCCTGAGACTAGATACGCGCGGCTACTATCAGGGTGTCGGCGCGCCGGGAGGATTTGCTGGATTAGCCTTACCTTAGTTCGGAGTATCTTGAGCACGGGATTCCGAGAATACTCGGGTCTTCCCACCTTGGAGTTGCGACTCCGCGGATCGTGGGCTTGTCATGGGCCAAGTTGCAACACCCCTACAGGGTTATGGACTTTCGAAAGCCGTGCCCGCGGTTATGTGGCCGATGGGAGCTTGTTAATATCCGGTTGTAGAAAACTTGACACCATGTTCCAATACACTACCAGCGTGTGTACCGTGACTGTCATTTTCCGAAAGGGGTTTTCGGGAGATGAACACGGTGGGGTTATGTTTGACTTGATTAGTTTAGGGTCACTTAGTGATCATCTCTCGACCGAGGCACCTTCTCTTCTCGCTCTCTTTTGCGTAAGCTAGTGCTAGTTGCTGCTGCAGACACTTATTCTTTCTTCAGCCTTGTTCCACACCCAAGGCTTAAATAGTCATGTTACCCGGGAACGGGATTGCTGAGTCCTCTATGGCTCACAGTTACTTCAACACCCCAGATGCAGGTACGATGGTGAGCTACCCAGGCGATGGCACTGAGCTAGACAGGGAGTACGACTAGGAGCGTAGCCGTTACTATGTCCGTTATCCCGATGATCAGTAGTGGTTCTTCTACTAGGATTCGATCTAGACCTGTGGTTTAATGTTGTGTTTGGTATCTTGACATTTGGATTTTACCCTTAGATGTGCTATCATGTTTAATTTTATGATGATTGGATATGTAATGAATTTGTGTGACGTGGCGAGTGTAAGCCAACTATCTTTTCAGTTTTCCATCCCCATTTTTACATGAGATGTTGATACGTCCAAAATGCATCACTATTTTGTATCATAATTTATCCTTATTCATTGATATATTTCACATTACGATGATGTTCTTATGTTGTTTTGGCCTATTTTACACAGTTTGCAACTTTCTGGTGCCGAAGCAGCAGACGCAGGATTCAGCGGTAAAAAGTGGACGCTGAGTTGTTGAAGAAGAATACCTCCAAATTACCTGAAAATCGACGGAGGATATTTTCCGGACGAATCACGAAGACATGCGAAAGGGAAACCAGAGGGGGGCCATAGGGTGGCCAGGCGCCCTGGGGGCGCCCCCCCTGGCCGCGCCGGGGGGGGCGCCTGGAGCCCCTGGCCCACCTCCGGCTGCCCCCTTTTGCCTATATACTCTCCGTTACCCAAAAACCCTAAAAAGGAGAGTTTTGACGGAGTTCCGCTGCCGCTCCGTGGCGGAAACCTACAGAGAAGAAAAAGCCATCTCCGGTGGGCAGATTCCGCCGGGGAGATCACCTCCCGGAAGGGGAGATCGTCGCCATCGTCATCACCATCGTCACGGGCATCATCGTGATCATCATCAACATCATCCCCAACACTAGCACCATCTCCATATTCATCCAAATCTCATCTCACAACTGCAACTTGTGTTGTAACCCGTACTATCTATCCTCCCTACTCCATCGGTGTTGATTACTACTTTGTGGTGAATGCTATTGAGTTTTGTTGGAGAAATATTATTATGTCCAGATTGTTTATCACCCATTTATCTCCACTGATCATGATCTCTTTTATGTCTCGTGAGTAGTTACCTTAGTTCTTGAGGACATGGGAAAGTCTTGTTGTGAGTAGTCATATGCTGTTGAAGTAATATGTGTTGTTTGATACTTAAGTTGTGTTGTCATTCTACTAGTGGTGTTGTGTGAGTGGAATACTCAACACTTCGCCTTATTAAGGACCTAGGAGAATACATTGTGTACAAAGAATTCTTACGGTGGGTTGCCGGAGTGACAGAAACCTAAACCCCAGTTCGCACGCTTTTGCATAAGGGAACAATGGATCCTCGATCGTATTGCTATGGTTAGGCTTTTGCCTTAAATACTATCTTGTATTTGCGGATGCTTGCAAGGTGTTTAATCATAAGAGTGCATTCATCTTAGTCTAGAGAGTGCACTAGCATAGATCCACCCACTCAACACTTATCAACACATAACATAGTATCGATACGGAATATGGCGAAAGCACATGACTACCTCTCCAGCGTGTCCTCAGGAACGCTTTAGCCTTTATAAGTTCAGTTGCTAGGCCTCTCCTTTGCTAAGAAAGGATTGGGCCACTTGTTACTCTCAGTGCCTTTTACATTGATTGCTTTTACTTTCCTGTTGCTTATATCGAGAAAACCCCTAAAAAGTTATCTTTCAGTGCTTGCAGTAATTTCTTGCTCAGAATCGCTTATCAATACCTTCCGCTCCTCGTTGGGTTTGACACTCTTACTTATCCAAAACGCTGCAATAGATCCCTTACGGTTGTGGGTCATCAAGTACCGTTTTCTGGCGCCGTTGCCGGGGAGCGTAGCGCTATTGGTAAAGTGAAACTGGTAAGGAAGTTTTTTTATATAATTCTGTTTTTATTTTTGCTATTGCTGCTCTTTGTCCTTATGGACAACCTTGTTATTGGATCGTTGCTTGCGGGAAGACGCCCCACACCTGTGGTGGTTGCTCCTCCCCCTACTGAAATTGTGCACTATAAAATACCAGCTGGTATTATCGATTATGTTTTGGCTAATCGTTATGCAGGAGACAGACATCCCGGTGAACACTTGCTATATCTGTCACAACTATGTTCATTATTTAAGCTTGCAGGTGTATCGAGGGAATTTGTCATGAGGAAATTGTTTGCCTTATCACTTATAGATAAAGCTTCAGATTGGTATAGGCTTCTCGATAACTCACACTTGCTTGACTGGCAGGAGCTTATGTCTCTCTTTTATACTAAGTTTTATCCTCTTCATGAAATTCATCGAGACAGGAACTATATCTATAACTTAGGTCTCGTGACGGAGAAAGCATTGCTCAAGCTTGGGGGAGATTGAAGTCCCTAATGCTCAAATGCCCTATTCATAAGCTTCCCAAGGAAATTATACTTACAAATTTTTATGCCAGGCTTTCTCGTCAGGATAAGGAGATGCTGGATGCCTCCTCTAGTGGGGTATTTCAGAAGAAGAGTGTTGAAGAAAGGTGGGATCTCATTGAAAGGATCCAGAGGAATACCGAAGATTGGGAAATTGATAAAGGTATTGAACCCGCTATAAATTATGAACATGATTACAATGAGAGCTATGTGAAAACTGATTACTTCAATACTTTTTGCTCTAAGATTGGTCTTGATTCCCATCTAGTGATTGATTTCTGTAAGAATTTTGCCTCTCACGTTGATTCTTTTAAAAAGAAGAGAGACCAGCATCATGAACCTTTTAAAGAGCTATCCGTTGATATTCATGTTGCTGACCCTATTTTGCCTGTAGTTATATATGAATAGCCTCCTTTTCCCGCAAGGATAAGGGAGCACACTCTTGTGACAGGTATAATAAATAAAAGTGAGAGAAGAGTTGATGAGCCTGAGGACCAGATCAAGGTCGATCCTCAAGTTGCATTGATTAAAGACCTTGTTACTAATGATGTTTTGGATTCCGATGTGAATTTTTGTGCTGTTTCCACTAACCTTGTCACAGCCAAGAATAAAGGCCAAATTTCAGGTACTCCAGTGGTATCTGTTAAAATAGGAGATCACAATTATTATGGTCTATGCGATTTGGGATCGAGTGCAAGTGCTATCCCCTATTCACTTTATGAAGAGATCATCGGTGAGATTTCCCCTTGTGAACTTGAAGAAGTTGATGTTACCATTCATCTTGCAAACAGAACAACTATCTCTCCTATCGGAATTGTGAGGGACGTTGAAGTCCTATGTGGAAAGGTAAAATACCCTACCGACTTTCTAGTATCAGAGAGGGACAATTTATGTCCTATTATTTTTGGTAGACCTTTTCTTAGAACTTGTGGAGCTATAATAGATTGCAAGAAAGGTAAAGTTTCTGTTGAATTCGATGGTGAGCCATATGAATTTAATTTTTCTAAGTTCTCTAAGCAGCCTCGTGGTACCGATTTACCTAGTGATGATAAACTTATTGAAAGTATTGCCTCTATTGCTATTCCCCCTAATGATCCTTTGCGGCAATATATGGAGGACCACGAGAATGATTTGCATATGCAGGAAGGAAATGAACTAGATGAAATATTCTTGAGGCAACCTGCTATCCTGAAGCACAACCTTCCGGTTGAACCTTTGGGAATTTTATCAAAACCGAAAGAAGACCCGGTGTTCGATCTTAAACCTCTTCTCGATACGCTCAAGTATGCTTATTTAGATGAAAAGAAAGTATATCCTGTTATTATCAATTCTAACCTTTCAGGATATGAAGAAGAGCGACAATTGGAAGTACTTCATAAACACCGAGGCGCAATTGGCTATACCCTTGATGACCTTAAGGGGATTAGTCCATCTATCTGTCAACATACTATCAACCTTGAGCCTGATTCTAAACCAGTTGTTGATCATCAACGAGGGTTGAACCCGAAGATGATGGATGTTGTAAGAACTGAGATTCTCAAGCTTCTAGCTGCAGGTATTATCTACCCTATAGCTGATAGTAAGTGGGTAAGCCCGGTACATTGTGTTCCTAAGAAAGGAGGTACAACTGTGGTTCCTAATGATAAAAATGAACTAATACCTCAGAGAATTGTCATTGGATATAGAATGTGTATTGATTACAGGAAGCTGAACAAGGCAACCAGGAAGGATCACTACCCGTTGCCATTCATCGACCAAATGCTTGAAAGGTTATCCAAAAATACCCACTTTTGTTATCTCGATGGTTATTCTGGCTTCTCTCAAATTCATGTTAACACTGCTGATCAAGAGAAGACCACTTTTACTTGTCCCTTTGGTACTTATGCTTACAGGCGCATGCCTTTTGGTTTATGTAATGCCCCTGCTACTTTTCAAAGGTGTATGTCTGCTATCTTTCATGGTTTCTGTGGGGATATTATGGAAGTCTTCATGGACGATTTCTCCGTCTATGGAACCTCCTTTGACCATTGTCTTCACAACCTTAATAAAGTTTTGCAGAGATGCGAGGAGACAAATTTGGTACTCAACTGGGAGAAGTGCCACTTCATGGTTAATGAAGGAATTGTTCTTGGTCACAAGATTTCCGAAAGGGGAATTGAAGTGGACAAGGCCAAGATCGAAGCTAGTGAGAGGATGCCCTATCCACGGGACATCAAAGGTATTCGCAGTTTTCTTGGTCATGCTGGTTTCTATAGAAGATTTATTAAAGACTTTTCTAAGACCTTGAGGCCTCTCACTAATCTTCTCCAGAAGGACGTTCCTTTTGTATTTGATGAGGATTGTAAGGAAGCTTTTGAAGTCCTTAAGAAAGTTTTAATAACCACTCCTATAGTACAACCACCTGACTGGAATTTACCTTTTGAGATTATGTGTGATGGTAGTGATTTTGCTGTTGGAGCTGTTTTAGGACAAAGAGTTGATAAGAAATTGAATGTTGTACATTATGCTAGTAAAACCCTTGATAGTGCTCAAAGGAATTATGCTACTACTGAGAAGGAATTCTTAGCTGTAGTATTTGCTTGTGATAAGTTTAGGCAGTATATTGTTGATTCCAAAGTTATTATTCATACTGATCATGCTGCCATTAAGTACCTTATGACAAAGAAGGATGCCAAGCCAAGACTTATCAGATGGGTACTCCTTCTTCAAGAATTTGATTTGCAGATTGTTGATAGGAAAGGGGAAAACAATCCGGTGGCGGACAATCTTTCAAGGATGGAAGATATACCGCATGATCCCATCCCAGTCAACGACAGTTTTCCAGACGAACAACTTGCCGTTGTAAAAGTACAATCTCTTTCCGATCCTTGGTATGCAGATTATGCTAATGTTATTGTTGCAAAGTATTTGCCTCCAGGTTTAACATTTCAGCAAAGGAAGAAGTTCTTTCATGATTTGAGGCACTACTTTTAGGATGACCCACATCTTTTCAAAAAAGGTCCCGATGGGATCGTGAGAAGATGCATACCGGAACATGAGCAGAAGGACATTCTCAGACGGTGTCATGATAGTCCCTATGGAGGACATCATGCCGGTGAGAGGACTGCACATAAAGTTCTTCAATCAGGTTTTTATTGGCCTACTCTCTTTAAGGATGCTAGAAATTATGTTTTAGCCTGTGATAAATGTCAGAGAGTTGGTAACATTAGTAGAAGGAATGAGATGCCTATGAATTACTCACTAGTGATTGAACCTTTTGATTGTTGGGGTTTTGATTTTATGGGTCCTTTTCCTTCTTCGCACAAGTACACTCACATTTTAGTAGCTGTTGATTATGTGACCAAGTGGGTTGAAGCAATCCCCACTGAAAGTGCTGATCACAAGACATCTTTCAAAATGCTTAAAGATGTAATTTTTCCTAGGTTTGGTGTACCAAGGTATCTCATGACTGATGGAGGATCACACTTCACGCACTGAGCTTTTAGAAAAGCTTTAGCCAAATACGATGTCAATCATTGAATTGCTTCACCATATCATCCTCAAACTAGTGGGCAAGTTGAGCTCACCAATAGAGAGATTAAGTTGATCTTACAGAAGACAGTAAACAGAAATAGAAAGGACTGGTCAAACAAGTTAGGAGATGCTTTGTGGGCGTATAGAACTGCTTACAAAAACCCCATGGGCATGTCCACCTATAAGATGGTGTATGGCAAGGCTTGCCATTTGCCATTAGAGTTAGAGCACAAAGCTTTCTGGGCTGTTAGAGAGCTTAATGCTGACCCAAAATTAGCTGGTGAGAAGCGTCTCATGAATTTGACTTCTCTAGATGAATGGAGAAGTGAAGCTTACGAGAGCGCTAAAATGTTCAAGGAAAAGGTAAAGAAGTGGCATGATAGGAAGATTCTGAAACGTGAATTTAATGTTGGTGATAAAGTTTTGTTGTTTAGATCCCGTTTCAGGTTTTCTCCAGGCAAACTACTTTCCAGGTGGGAAGGGCCATTTCATATTGAAGAAGTCTATCGGTCTGGTGCGATTAAGATTAACAATTTTGAAGGCACCAAACCTCAAGTTGTGAATGGGCAAAGACTTAAGCATTACATAGGAGGAGACCCTGTCAATGTTGATGTGAATATAATATACACAACAACTCACGAAGAACATGTTGCAGCCCTGTTTCAGACGCCAGCAGAAGCAGAATAAAGAAAAGGTATGTATTACGGTAAGGAAACATCGCGAACCACCATAAAAGTTCCATATTATGAGTTTTTGCAAAATTAGTAAAATTCTGAGCCTAAGCGGAGCCGGAGACGAGCTCCAGGGGGTCCAGGCGCCCCCCTGGCGCGCCCTACCTCCTGGCCGCGCCGCCAGGGCGCCTGGGCACTCGGAAGTCCGTCTCCGACCCCGCTTTAGCCTGTTACCTTCCTTTCTGTGCATAAATTTTTGCTATATATTTGCCCGGATTGTTTCGACAACATATCTTGCGATTTTGTGTGTTTTCTTTTCGATCTGTTTCTGCCAGGGAATCTTTCAGCTGAATCTAGGTGCCATGGCTTCTCCAAGTTCCCCCAAGGACAAGTTCGTCGTCAACGTCATCAACCCTTACCTCGCTGAGGTGAAGAAGCACCCTCAGGTTGTTCGGATGGAGGACGGTGTCCTTCATCAAGAAGATCTGAAGGGACCTATCAAGGAGGGGAGCATCCAGGCTAGGCTGGAAGAAGTGGAGCAAGAAGTCTTCAAGTACAAGAAGATGATCGAGCGTGGTGTTGAAGCTAACTTTGACATCATCAACGAGATGAGGACCTACTTCCTGAAGAAGATGAAGGAGATGTGGAAAAGCATCACCGCATTTGAAGAAAGAATTGAAGAGCTCCAAGGGCAAATTTATGATCTACATAACCAGAACTGTGAGTATGAACTAAGGTTTATGCGCATGGGTATGGGTGCTGCATGCAGGATTCAGGAGACAAACTTCTCATATGAGACTGGAGAACCCCTTCCATGGAAGCGTTTCGCCGGGGACTACGTGATCAACGCCAACAAGAATGAGGAGTGAAACCTCCTTGGGTAACGGCATTCCCTTGGCTTGTTCCAAGCTTGGGGGAGTGCCCGGTATCGGTATCTTTATCTTTTGTCTTTTAGAGTCAAGTAGAGTCATATCATGTTTAGGGAGGTTGCTATATGAAATAGGTGTGTGCATTGAGGTCTATCACTCCTTCGGTGGAGAGATTGTATTCGTGAGTGTGGAGTCGTCTATGATGGAATATTAATGAGAAGTTTATTGGTTCCTTTTGCTGCACTCGGTATTCTCTTCATGCAATCGACCTTATATGATGATTCTTATGGGGAGTATTGACCTTATATCAGGTATGGCTGTGAAAACTTTATTTAATCTTGGCAAACATAGCTTTGGTCATAACAACAAGCATGATTCTCCTAAAGTATTGACGTAGCCAAAACCTTTATGTTATTATGCTTGAAGTGTTATGCTGACAAGGAAGACAACTTGATGTGTTATGCTTATTTCAATGTTTATGCTTTATATTGTTTTGCATCTTAGTCATCATCAATTGTCTGTTCTCTCAAAACCTTTGCTAGCCTAACTCTGTACTAAGTGGAATTCTGCTTGTGCATCCATACCCTTAAAACCATTACCTTCCATATGAGTCCACCATACCTTCCTACTCGTGGTATTCCACTACCACCTCCTAAAGTACAGAATTTATGTGTTATCCTTAAATGTTCAAAATCTTTTATCTTTTGTGCCTCTGCTTTAGCTCATGAGGAATTAATAGTTAATTCATGGTCTTTTTGAGTTGGACAAGCTTCACCCCGGGATTGCATGACTAATGTGCAAACCCATAATACGAGAAGGAACTGGCAAAGAGTGCGCCCGGCTCAAAAATAATATAACAAACAAACCCTCCTTCACGCTTTGTTCATGAGAAATCAGAAAACTTTGGAAGTGATAAACAAAGGAGAATAAGAGGATGTGATCGTCCTCGTGCGGGAGCCGTTCCTCGAAACTTGTCCAGCTCAAGCAGTAATTGAGTTATCTATTAGCATTCCTTGACAAATCATGCACCTCTCAAAACTTGTTTTCATTCTGTTTGATTTAAGGATAGCACATGAGTTTTCCCTACTACCCTAGAGCAGGGCCTATCTTTTAATTTTAAATTGAGTCAGTTATTCCTACTACCTTCTATTCTTAAAGAGAGCAGACATTTGATGTTGACAAGGATTCATTCATATAAAGTTGCATTAAGATTTGTCATATCATATCCTTGTTGACAGTATCATTTGATAAGTAAGTTGTTTGTCAAGCCCAGCTAAGGCAAATATCTTCCTTTGTGTTAACACTTTCACTTCTTGCCTGATAACATGTTCTTCCGAAAGCTTCAATTAATCTCATCAAAACATAAAGAAAGAGCAAAAGTAAAAGCTATTAGTTGTTCTTTGACCAAAGGACATGTTTGTCGTGATTCAATGAGTTTCCTTAGCCCTACTTCCGAATATAAGTGTTACCACTCTTTTATAAGGGCCTTATGAGTTGAAGATTGCTGTTGAGGATATTTGAGTTGGTGAAGAAACTGTGATGCTTCTTGTCCGTATTCTATTTATCGACACTTCACTCTCTAAGCTTGTGGACAGGTTTACCGAGCTCAGTATTCGCTTGGGGACAAGCGAGGTCTAAGCTTGGGGGTGTTGATACGTCCAAAATGCATCACTATTTTGTATCATAATTTATCCTTATTCATTGATATATTTCACATTACGATGATGTTCTTATGTTGTTTTGGCCTATTTTACACAGTTTGGAACTTTCCGGTGCCGAAGCAGCAGACGCAGGATTCAGCGGTAAAAAGTGGACGCTGAGTTGCTGAAGAAGAATACCTCCAAATTACCTGAAAATCGATGGCGGATATTTTCCGGACGAATCACGAAGACATGCGAAAGGGCAACCAGAGGGGGCCACAGGGTGCCCAGGCGCCCTGGGGGCGCCCCCCTGGCCACGCCGGGGGGGAGCCTGGAGCCCCTGGCCCACCTCCGGCTGCCCCCTTTTGCCTATATACTCTCCGTTACCCAAAAACCCTAAAAAGGAGAGTTTTGACGGAGTTCCGCCGCCGCTCCGTGGCGAAAACCTACAGAGAAGAAAAAGCCATCTCCGGTGGGCAGATTCCGCCGGGGAGATCACCTCCCGGAAGGGGAGATCGTCGCCATCGTCATCACCATCGTCACGGGCATCATCGAGATCATCATCAACATCATCCCCAACACCAGCACCATCTCCATCTTCATCCAAATCTCATCTCACAACTGCAACTTGTGTTGTAACCCGTACTATCTATCCTCCCTACTCCATCGGTGTTGATTACTACTTTGTGGTGAATGCTATTGAGTTTTGTTGGAGAAATATTATTATGTCCAGATTGTTTATCACCCATTTATCTCCACTGATCATGATCTCTTTTATGTCTCGTGAGTAGTTACCTTAGTTCTTGAAGACATGGGGAACGTCTTGTTGTTAGTAGTCATATGTTGTTGAAGTAATATGTGTTGTTTGATACTTAAGTTGTGTTGTCATTCTACTAGTGGTGTTGTGTGAGTCGAACACTCAACACTTCGCCTTATTAAGGACCTAGGAGAATACATTGTGTACAAAGAATGCTTACGGTGGGTTGCCGGAGTGACAGAAACCTGAACCCCAGTTCGCACGCTTTTGCATAAGGGAACAATGGATCCTCGATCGTATTGCTATGGTTAGGCTTTTGCCTTAAATACTATCTTGTGTTTGCGGATGCTTGCAAGGTGTTTAATCATAAGAGTGCATTCATCTTAGTCTAGAGAGTGCACTAGCATGGATCCACCCACTCAACACTTATCAACACATAACATAGTATCAATACAGAATATGGCGAAAGCACATGACTACCTCTCCCATGTGTCCTCAGGAATGCTTTAGCCTTTATAAGTTCAGTTGCTAGGCCTCTCCTTTGCTAAGAAAGGATTGGGCCACTTGTTACTCTCAGTGCCTTTTACATTGCTTGCTTTTACTTTCCTGTTGCTTATATCGAGAAAACCCCTAAAAAGTTATCTTTCAGTGCTTGCAGTAATTTCTTGCTCAGAATCGCTTATCAATACCTTCTGCTCCTCGTTGGGTTCGACACTCTTACTTATCGAAAACGCTGCAATAGACCCCTTACGGTTGTGGGTCATCAGATGTGCAAAGGTACCAAACTTGCGATCACTCCAGCATGGGCTTATATCTCTAAGTCGTGCCTCGACACGTAGGAGATATAGTCCCATCCCGGGCATTAAAAGTTGGTATTCAGAGCCTTCTCCGACCTAGAAGCCCCCACTGATTGATCGAATCGTTGACGGTCGAGTCTAGGCACACACTGAAAATATTTTTGAGTCCTATATTTATATCGGAGAGTAGGATTTCTTTGCTTCTCATCCCCTTTCTCTCTGGTGAGGACTCCTGACGACTACTCTTGCCTCTTCTACTTTCAAAAATGGCACCAAATTTTTTTTAGGAATCTCGCGAGTATTGTGGGATTGTTTCGATGTTCTTGTTACGAGAATATTGTTCTCGATGCCTCCTGACATTAGGGGTTGTGGCAGTGTCCCGGGGAGTTGAGCTTCGGGGTATTGTCGTCACAAGCATATCGCAACAGTACTAAATACTTAAGACGTCCGACATCGAAAATCTCTCCTATACGGTTAGTGGCAAGATAACCCCGACATCACCCAGTACCGGGGAGGTAGTTTGGGAGTATTGCCATAGCTTGGTACAGTGGATGCTTTTCGAAGGTCCGAGGTAGACGGTTTCCGAGAAAGACTGGTTATGTGTTGAAGGATGGATACATCTGGATGTAGGTTTAGAGTTGATTGCGCGGTGCTTCCCCTGTATCCCCAACACCTGATAGCATAACTGGAAACTTTCGTAAATTAATAGGTGGGTTTATCCAGTAGATCGTAGGCATTCTTCCAACGAATGCAGGTTAGCGAGTTCGTGGTTCTACATTGAGTGAAGTGGTTTTATGACCGATGTTCCGATCGGGAGTTGCATCTTAAAGGATCCTTGGCTATGCTGATCCGGGGATTGCAAAACCCTGTCGTAACGCGTTCATAAGCTTTCAACACAAAGATGTTAGAACGAAGCTCCTATCTTGTGTTTGTTTCCGTCTGTACCTTGTTGTTTTTCTTATTTACCTTTTGTCCCCTATGTGGCTTCTCGTGAAGATTGATGTTATCATTTAAGCTGAGAATTTCATTCGTTCCTCTTGTTCGAATGATTTCATTCGTTCATATTGTTCGAATGATTCTTGTGAAGACTATGTTGCATTTCAATCCGTTGTTTCAGCTTATACCTTCTTTCAATCAAATTGCTGATTCGTGGTCATCTCTTTCAGGATGGCTCCGAAACGAGTTCCCAACGCTAACCCAGAGGGTGAAGAGGTCCCAGAGCGTCCTCCTTCCCCTCCTCCTCCGTCTCAGGCTTGGAGAGCGATTATGCAGACTACAAATCAGAACACCCAGATATTGATGCAGATGATGCAGCAGATGCAAGCTAATCAAGCTAATCAGGGTGCTCCAGGGAACCAAGGCAATTTCTTCAACCAACAGCACCATGCTACTCTCAACCAGTTCTTGGCCAATCAACCAAAATCTTTCAGTTACTGTGTCGACCCTCTTGATGCTGAAGATTGGTTAACCGATATCAAGAAGCATTTTGAGTGCAGTAACGTAAGGGAAGAGGACTATGTGAAGTTTGCAGCCTTTCAACTCAAGGACCAAGCAGCTGACTGGTGGCAGCAGTACAAAGACTCCAGGCCAGGTCGTGTGATCTCTTGGGAGGATTTCTGCAAGGACTTTCGCTCTCACCACATTCCAACAAGTGTCATCGAGGGTATGCGTGAGCAATTCCGCAACCTGAAGCAAGGCTCTATGACTGTCTACCAGTATAATGTCAAGTTCCAAAACCTCGCCCGCTATGCTAAGCAAGACATACCAGATGCCAAGAGCAAGATCTATCAGTTCCGCGGAGGTCTGAAAGATGAACTTCAACTTGCTCTCACCTTGTTCGAGCCCGATGAGTTCGACAAATTCTATAACATGGCGCTCAAGCAAGAGGCAGCCCAGCTCAAGATGGAGGCTTCCAAAAAGAGGATTCGAGATGCCGTTCACTCCTGCTCATCTTCTCAAGTCGTCGCGAAGCAACAGAAATTTTGGCTTCCTCCTCCTCTAGTGATTCGAGCTCCTTACAACAACTCCAACAACTCCAACAGCAACAAGAACTCAGGTGGTCGTGGTTTCTCCCACCCACCCAACCCGAGCAACCAGTCGAAGAATCAGTTTCAGTCTCAAGGTTCCAAGTCAAGTGGTTCTCATTTCCGTCCTCTCTCAGAAGTGACTTGCAACAAGTGCACTCAGAAAGGTCACTATGCCAACAAGTGCCCCAACCCGAAGCGCCTTCCACCTCCTCCACCTGTCAGTTCGGCTATTGTCAAGCATGATCCAAAGGCAGCAAGGGTGAATTTGATGAATGCAGCGCAAGCGGAGAATTCTTCTGATGTGATATTGGGTAACCTTCCAGTGAACTCTTTTCCTGCAAAAGTGTTATTTGATTTGGGTGCTTCACATTCTTTCATGTCATACCCATTTGCATCCAAGCATAGTGTGGTCACAGCAGCTTTACCAAGGCAATTGGCAATTTCTTCTCCGGCAAAGCAGATGCATTCCAGTATATATGCTCCGGATGTTTCTATTCGCATGGGTGATTATCGCTTTCTGGCTCAACCGGTGGTTCTTGGTAATTCCGACATTGACCTCATCCTCGGGATGGATTGGCTTTTTCAGCATGATGCTCAAATTGACTGTGCACAGAAGGAAGTCAAGATTACTCACCCTGATGAAGATGTGATTATCTTCGCCTCCAGGGATAACACTATCAGGCTTTTCTCTCTCAATGATAAGGGCGAGATTAATGCCATCTCTCAAATTCCGGTGGTAAACGAATACCAAGACGTCTTTCCTGAAGAACTTCCAGGCATGCCTCCACACCGTCAAGTGGAATTCGTCATTGAACTCGAGCCGGGTACTGAGCCAGCATGCCGGCGTCCGTACAAGCTCTCTCCTGGAGAATTGAAGGAATTGAAGAAGCAACTTGATGAACAGGAACGTTTGGGTCTGATCAGGCCTAGTACGTCTCCTTGGGGCTGTGGTGTCTTATTTGTCAAGAAGAAGGATGGCACGGAGCGGCTCTGCGTTGATTACCGGCCATTGAACAGGAAGACAATAAAGAACAAGTATCCGCTCCCCAACATCAATGAACTGTTCGAGCAGCTCAAAGGAGCTAAAGTGTTCTCTAAGCTCGATCTCCGAATGGGCTCTCACCAAATTCGCATTCGTGAGGAAGATATCCACAAGACTGCCTTCAGAACGAGCTACGGCTCATATGAGTATACCGTCATGTCTTTTGGTCTCGCCAATGCTCCACCTACCTTCTCGAGAATGATGCACTACATTTTCAACCCCTACACCGGCGAGTTTGTGCTTGTGTATCTGGATGACATTTTGGTTTTCTCCAAGAATGAAGAAGATCACGAAAAGCACCTCCGTCTTGTTCTCGACCGACTCCGTGAACATAAGTTCTATGCCAAGTTCTCCAAGTGCGAATTTTGGCTCGATAAGGTTTTGTACCTGGGCCATATCATCTCTGCTGACGGAATTGCGGTAAACCCCGAGAAAGTTGAAGCAATTGTCAACTGGGAAGCTCCTCAGAACGTCAAGAAACTCCGAAGCTTTCTTGGTCTTGCCAGCTATTGCAGAAGGTTCATTGAGAACTTCTCCAAGAATGCCAAGCCTCTCTCCAACTTGCTGCAGAAGAATGTCAAGTACTACTGGTCTCCAGATTGTGAAGTGGCATTCAAAACTCTCAAAGAAAAGCTCGTATCTGCTCCAGTTCTAACTCCTCCAGATGAGTCCAAGCCCTACAAAGTATTCTGTGATGCTTCTCTTCAAGGTCTTGGTGGTGTGCTTATGCAGGACAAGAGAATTGTGGCATACACTTCTCGTCAGCTGAAGCCAAGTGAGAAGAACTACCCCACACATGATCTTGAACTAGTAGCTGTGGTACATGCTTTGATTACGTGGAGACATCTGTTGTTGGGCAGAAAAGTCGACATCTTCACCGATCACAAGAGCTTGAAGTACATCTTCACACAGCCGAATCTGAACCTCCGCCAGACTCGTTGGGTTGAAATGATCCAAGAGTATGATCCCAGCATCGAATACACTCCTGGCAAGGCGAATGTGATTACAGATGCTTTGAGCAGAAAGGCATATTGCAACAGCCTTCTTATCAAGTTTTCCGGCCTGAGCTTTGTGAAGCTTTCAGGAAGCTCAACCTCCAAGTTGTTCCCCAAGGTTTTCTTGCAAATCTTCAAGTTGCTCCTACCTTGGAAGATCAGGTCTATGAGGACCAACTCAGTGATGCCATGGTGCAGAAGGTGAAACATGGTATTGCAAAGGGCGATCCGAAATACAAGTGCTATCGCGTTGATGAGAGAGATACCTTGTTCTTTGAGGACATACTTGTTGTTCCCAAAGGTGATCTCAGGAAGCTCATAATGGAAGAAGCACATGATTCCCTCCTTTCCATTCATCCTGGTAGTTCCAAGATGTACCAAGACCTCAAGCAATCTTACTGGTGGACACGCATGAAAAGGGAGATTGCCCAATTCGTGAATGAATGTGATGTCTGCAGAAGAGTGAAGGCAGAGCATCAACGTCCAGCCGGTCTTCTCCAACCTCTTCCTATTCCCGAGTGGAAATTCGACCACATTGAAATGGATCTCGTCACTGGTTTTCCTAAGTCCAAGAGGGGGAATGATTCTATCTTTGTGGTGATTGACAAGCTTACCAAAGTCGCTCACTTCCTTCCAGTCAAAGAATCCATCAATGCAGCTCAATTGGCAGAGTTGTACACTTCCAGAATTGTGTCCTTACATGGCATCCCTCAAGTTATCTCCTCAGACCGTGGAAGTTTGTTCACTTCAAAGTTCTGGGACTCCTTTCAGTCCGCCATGGGCACTAAGATCAGGTTTAGCATTGCTTTTCACCCTCAGACTAGTGGTCAAATCGAGCGAGTGAATCAGATTCTGGAAGACATGCTCAAAGCCCGTGTCATATATTTTGGCATGAAATGGGAAGATTGCCTTCCATTTGCCGAGTTCTCTTACAACAACAGCTTTCAAGCAAGCGCCGGCAAAGCTCCGTTTGAAATCCTCTATGGCAGAAAGTGCCGTACCCCTCTCAACTGGTCCGAGACAGGCGAACGTCAACTTCTTGGCAATGACTTGATCTCAGAAGCCGAAGAAATGTGCAAAGCCATACGTGAGAATCTCAAGGCCGCTCAGTCGCGTCAGAAGAGCTACTATGACGGCAAGCATCGTGATTTGGCTTTCAACATTGGGGATCATGTCTATCTCCGTGTTTCTCCTATGAAAGGCACACAAGGATTCGGTATCAAAGAAAAGCTTGCTCCTAGATACGTCGGGCCTTTCAAGATCCTTGGCAAAAGAGGCGATCTAGCCTATCAACTTGAGCTCCCTTCCAACTTCGCCAATGTTCATGATGTGTTCCATGTGTCTCAACTCCGCAAATGCTTCAAGGCACCTGAACGCATGATTCCGTTTGAAGAGATTGATCTTCAACAAGACTTGTCTTACCGAGAGCATCCAGTTTCTATTCTCAAAGAAACCGAGCGCAAGACCCGCAACAAGTCCATCAAATTCTTGAAAGTCAAGTGGTCACACCATACCGACCGAGAAGCTACGTGGGAACGAGAAGATCATCTTCGTTCCGAGTACCCTTCCTTTTTCCAGTCCTAGATCTCGGGACGAGATCTTTTTGTAGTAGAGGAGAGTTTGTAATGCCCCGGATGTAATACTTTCCCTTTTGGGTAATATAATATATCTCCGGCTTCATCAATTCCATTTCGGGTTCTTCGTCTTTTGGGTTTTCGCCATTTTGTCGTGTTGCGTGTGTGGCATTCATTCATATCATGTAGTCATGTGCATCGCATTGCATTGTGTTGTCGTTTGCATCCGGTTCCACGCGTTCCTTCCCGTTGTCCGTTTCGCGTTCCGGAGCTCCCTCACGTATCCGTGGCATCCCCGAGGCCTACTTTGGTGTTTGGCCGTGTAACGTTATCGGTTTGGCGTGAGTCTTGTCATGTGTTGTTGTTTTGGTGCGTGTAACCCGCCTGTCGAATCTCGTCGCGTTTGGAGTTCGTTTGGTGCTCCAACAGTTATTCTCGTGGGCTCAAAGTGCCTCCACTTTAAGGCCCAAGACACCCCTCCAACAGCCCACCAAACCAGCCCAAACCCCTCCCTTCATCTAGGCCATCCAATTCTAATCGCGTGGCCGAAAACCACACCTCATTTGGACAACCCTAGCTCCTTGTGCCTATATATTTATCCACCTTCCTCAATTTTTGCCCCAAATCAAGGAAACCCTAGCCCCCATCCCCTTCCTCCAGCTTCTTCCTCCACTCTGGCGGAGCTCGCCGGAGGAGCTCGCCGGAGGACCACCGTCGCCTCACCGGAATCTTCCTCCGCCGCCGGACCTTCTCCTCACCACCACCGCACCGGCCCCGCAGGGCGCCGCCGCCGCCAGGACCAACCACCGCCGCCCCCTCAGGCTGCCGGTCCGGCCAGGTCCCTCCGGTCTCCCTCCTCGCCGGGGCAGGTCGCCACCCCTGCCCGCATCGCCAGACCGCCGCTGGGATCGAGGGGAGAGGAGCTCCCCGATCCGATCCGATCCAGCCGATCGCCCCGCCTGGGCCTCTCCTGCCGAACCCTAGGGCCTCCTTCGCCTGGGCCGGCTTCGCCAGCTCCCCCCAGCGCCCGGCCGGGCCCCGACAGCCAGCCTCCAGATCCAGCGCCGCCGGCCCGTCTCCACCTCCTCCCGGCTGGGCTGCCGTCCTCAGTCCGTCCACCCGACAGCCACCTGGGCCGACACCAGCCACCTGGGCCGACGTCGCCGCTCCTCCAGCCTCGGCCTCCCTCCGCCTTGAGGCCCAGCCCCCGCGGCTGCCTTCGCCTCCGGCTGTGGGCCGAAGCCAGGTGGGCCGTCCTCCAGGCGCTGCAGAGCCAGCGCTCGAGGCCGCGCCGCCGCCGCAGGTTCGATCGGGGAAACCTCCCCCCGATCCAGTTCCTCCTCAGCTAATGGGTCGGCCCCGTTAGGCCCTTCGCCCGATGCACTCCGCTCCGGCCCGATCCGCCTCTGCCTCCGCCCGATCCGCTCCAGCTTCAGCCCGCGTTGACTTCTATTGACCCGGAGGTAGCCCCGTTTTCCACGAAGTCCCTGAGTTATTGTGTTGTCTGATGCTATTTTCAAACATGGATAACTTTGTGTGTGATGCTCCGATTTGAGTGAATGAGATGTCCAGACGTTCGTGGAGACTTGTACTACATTTCATTCCATTATGCCATGCATGTTTGAGATCTTCTAGATGCTTAAAAATCTGTTGCAAGAGTGCATATTGTTATAAACTGTTGTTAGTAGATGTTTTCATGCCATCTTTGCAATGTGATAACTTTTTGCATGTTTATCCAAATGATGCATATGACATGTCCACATGTTCGTCTTGTCATGCTCTACATGTTGATTGCTTAGGGTTGCATCATAGAATTAATCTTGCCATGTTTATATCCGTTTCAAAGTGCTATGTGGCTGTTATGTTGTTTAGCTTGTTATGAGATGTCATTTTGAGGAGCTCATTGCTATCATTGTGTTTGTCCCCTTGATGCATGCTTAGGTGTTTCGGAGTCACCATCATGTGTACTTTGATGTGGTGCTTACCACTTGCCATGTTTAGCTTTGAGGTGACTTAAACTTGCTCACAAACATGCCATGATCAAACTGCTGTTTTAACACTTAGTTAAATTTCACTAAGTCTGGAATCTGTAATTTCCAGATGCCTTGTTTGCTTGTTGTTCTAGGCCAATCCATGATAGTTTTGGGATGACTCTTGATGATTCCTTATATTATATATTGTTGGCTATCCATTCATGCTCTCACATGCTTATTTGAGTGGCTGTAGCATATTTATCTTTTGCTCCCAAGTTCCAATAAAATACTGCTGTCAGGATTTTGTTGTCAAGTTCAATATGTCCAAGCTTGTTGCTATTGACCCGTGGCTCCTTTGGGGGTGCTCCAATGGACTTATTTGCTGTAGGATATGTCTAGTTTATGTCCATACTCTTTGACATGATGTTTGAGTGTTGTAGCTTAATTATTTCTTGCCCCGAAGTTGCTATGTGGCTGTAATTTTCAGCTTTCGCATGTTTATTGTTTTGTGTGTAACTTTTAGCCCGTAGCTCCGTTTTGAGCAAGTCCTATATGAAACTTGTGTGATTTTTCGTGTAGATTCATAATATCCTATTGTTATAATGTTTTGAAGTATTTTGCTTGATCGCATATTGTCATGCTCCTTGTGCTCCCATAGTGCATTAGTCATGCATCCAGCATATTTTGTGTGCGCATTGCATCTTGTTGATTTCGTGCCTTGTGTGTTTGTGTTGAGTAGAGCCGGAAGCTGAGTACGAGTACGAGAACGAGGTTTCTACCGAGCTTGAGAACGAGGACCCCTCTTACGATCCCATCGACAACTCTTCAGGCAAGATAACCGAACCCCGATAACATTACTATCTTTGCCTATTGCTAGAGTACCGCTCTATAGTTTTGCCTCGATGCCCATGTTTTTCCTATCAGCCTCCTATTGTAACCATGAACCTGTCTAACCACCCTACCTATGCAAACCGTTGAATGGCTAAGTACGCTTCGCTTAGCCCCTCTTATAGCATTGCTAGTTGCAGGTGAAGTTGAAGATGCTTGCTTCATGATGAAGTTTTGTTGGGTTATATCACACTATATAAATGCTTAAAAATGAAATCATCTATATATTGGCAATGGGTGGAAGGCTAAGCCTTTTGCTTGGTGATTTGTTCCACTCATGCCGTTAGGAACCGTATAAACCGGTGTTATGTTCCTTGATTATGCGTTCCTCACACGGTTGGGGTTATGGGACCCCCTTGATAAACCGCTAAGTGCTAAGTCTTTTCCAGCAAGTCCCAACATTGGTACTATTTGCCTAATAACTAAATAAACTTGCATAGGGAGTAATTAACCCTCTTTCTTAATCAACAACCCCGGGCCAGTGCTGCACATGAGTGTTGGTCCGAAACGGGGGTTCTGCGGGGCCACCACGAGGAAACTCGAGGTTTGGTAAAAACCTGTAGAATCACCCATCCGGTCGTGGCCTGAGACTAGATACGCGAGGCTACTATCAGGGTGTCGGCACGCCGGGAGGATTTGCTGGATTAGCCTTACCTTAGTTCGGAGTATCTTGAGCACGGGATTCCGAGAATACTCGGGTCTTCCCACCTTGGAGTTGCGACTCCGCGGATCGTGGGCTTGTCATGGGCCAAGTTGGAACACCCCTGCAGGGTTATGAACTTTCGAAAGCCGTGCCCGCGGTTATGTGGCAGATGGGAGCTTGTTAATATCCGGTTGTAGAAAACTTGACACCATGTTCCAATACACTACCAGCGTGTGTACCGTGACTGTCATTTTCCGAAAGGGGTTTTCGAGAGATGAACACGGTTGGGTTATGTTTGACTTGATTAGTTTAGGGTCACTTAGTGATCATCTCTCGACCGAGGCACCTTCTCTTCTCACTCTCATTTGCGTAAGCTAGTGCTAGTTGCTGCTGCAGACACTTATTCTTTCTTCAGCCTTGTTCCACACCCAAGGCTTAAATAGTCATGTTACCCGGGAACGGGATTGCTGAGTCCTCTGTGGCTCACAGTTACTTCAACACCCCAGATGCAGGTATGATGGTGAGCTACCCAGGCGATGGCACTGAGCTAGACTGGGAGTACGACGAGGAGCGTAGCCGTTACTATGTCCGTTATCCCGATGATCAGTAGTGGTTCTTCTACTAGGATTCGATCTAGACCTGTGGTTTAATGTTGTGTTTGATATCTTGACATTTGGATGTTACCCTTAGATGGACTGTGATGTTTAATTGTATGATGATTGGATATGTAATGAATTTGTGTGACGTGGCGAGTGTAAGCCAACTATCTTTTCAGTTTTCCATCCCCATTTTTACATGAGATGTGCAAAGGAACCAAACTTGCGATCACTCCAGCATGGGCTTATATCTCTAAGTCGTGCCTCGACACGTAGGAGATATAGTCCCATCCTGGGCATTACATGGAGGGAGAAGGAGGTCGGTCCTCATAGGGCACGCCAAAGTGTGGAGTCCTACTAGGACTCCCTAGACCTAGTAAGATTCCACCTCCCACATGGAATAGGAAAAGGGGAAGGGAGAAGGAGAAGGAAGGAAGGGGCACCCCCGTTCCCTAGTCCAATTTGGACCAGTCCATGGGGAAGGGGTCTGACCACCCTTGAGGCCTTTCTCTCCTTTCCTGTATGGCCCATTAAGGCCCAATACGGATTCCCGTAACTCTCCGGTACTCCGAAAATTACCCGAATCACTCGGAACCTTTCCAATGTCCGAATATAGCCTTCCAATATATCGATCTTTATGTCTCGACCATTTTGAGACTATTCGTCAAGTCCGTGATCTCATACAGGACTCCGAACAAACGTCGGTCATCAAATCACATAACTCATAATACAAATCATCATCGAACGTTAAGCGTGCGGACCCTACAGGTTCGAGAACTATGTAGACATGACCGAGACACATCTTCGGTCAATAACCAATAGCAGAACATGGATGCTCATATTGGCTCCTACATATCCTACGAAGATCTTTATCGGTCAAACCGCATAACAACATACGTTGTTCCCTAAGTCATCGGTATGTTACTCGCCCGAGATTCGATCGTCGGTATCATCATACCTAGTTCAATCTCGTTACCGGCAAGTCTCTTTACTCATTCCGTAATGCATCACACCGTAACTAACTCATTAGTACATTTCTTGCAAGGCTTATAGTGATGTGCATTACCGAGAGGGCCCAGAGATACCTCTCTGACAATCGGAGTGACAAATCCTAATCTCGATCTATGCCAAATCAACAAACACCATCGGAGACACCTGTAGAGCATCTTTATAATCACCCAGTTACGTTGTGATGTTTGATAGCACACAAAGTGTTCCTCCGGTATTCGGGAGTTGCATAATCTCATAGTCATAGGAACTTGTATAAGTCATGAAAAAAGCAATACCAACATACTAAACGATCAAGTGCTAAGCTAACGGAATGGGTCAAGTCAATCACATCATTCTCTAATGATGTGATCTCGTTCGTCAAATGACAACTCATGTCTATGGCTAGGAAACTTAACCATCTTTGATTAACGAGCTAGTCAAGTAGAGGCACACTAGTGACACTCTGTTTGTCTATGTATTCACACATGTACTAAGTTTCCGGTTAATACAATTATAGCATGAATAATAAACATTTATCATGATATAAGGAAATAAATAATAACTTTGTTATTGCCTCTAGGGCATATTTCCTTCAGTCTCCCACTTGCACTAGAGTCAACAATCTAGTTAACATCACCATGTGATTTAACACCAATAGTTCACATCCTCATGTGATTTAACACTTTATAGTTCACATCGCTATGTGACCAATACCCAAAAGGTTTACTATAGTCAATAATCTAGTTCACATCACCATGTGATTAACACCGAAAGAGTACTAAGGTGTGATCATGTTTTGCTTGTGAGAGAGGTTTAGTCAATGGGTCTGCCACATTCAGATCCGTGTGTATTTTGCAAATTCTATGTCTACAATGCTCTGCACGGAGATACTCTAGCTAAATGCTCACACTTTCAATATGTATCCAGGTCAAGACTCAGAGTCATCTAGATCGGTGTCAAAGCTTGCATTGACGTAACTCTTTACGACAAACTCTTTATCACGTCCAGAGCCGAGAAAATATGTCCTTAGTCCTCTAAGGATAATTTTGACCGCCGTCCAGTGATCTACTCCTAGATCAAAATTGTACTCCCGTGCCTAACTCAAGGCAGGGCATACAATAGGTCTGGTATACAGCATGGCATACTTTATAGAACCTATGTCTGAGGCATAGGGAATGACTTTCATTCTCTCTCTATCTTTTGCTATGTTCGGGCTTGAGTCTTACTCAACTTCACACCTTGCAACACAGGCAAGAACTCTTTCTTTAACAGTTCCATTTTGAACTACTTCAAAAACTTGTCAAGGTATGTACTCATTGAAAAAACTTATCAAGCGTCTTGATCTATCTCTATAGATCTTGATGCTCAATGTGTAAGAAACTTCACCGAGGTCTTTCTTTGAAAGACTCCTTTCAAACACTCCGCTATGCTTTCCAGAAAATTCTACATCATTTCCGATCGACAATATGTCATTCGCATATACTTATCAGAAAGGTTGTAGTGCTCCCACTCACTTTCTTGCAAATACAGGCTTCACCGCAAGTCTGTATAAAACTATCTACTTTGATCAACTTATCAAAGCGTATATTCCAACTCCGAGATGCTTGCACCAGTCCATAGATGGATCGTTGGAGCTTGCACATTTTGTTAGCACCTTTACGATTGACAAAACCTTCTGGTTGCATCATATACAACTCTTCTTTAATAAATCCATTAAAGAATGTAGTTTTGGTATCCATTTGCCAGATTTCATAAAATGCAGCAATTGCTAACATGATTCGGACAAACTTAAGCATCGCTACGAGTGAGAAAATCTCATCGTAGTCAACACCTTGAACTTGTCGAAAACCATTCGCAACAAGTCGAGCTTTGTAGACAGTAATATTACCGTCGGTGTCTGTCTTCCTCTTAAATATCCATTTCTTTTCAATGGCTTGTCGATCATCGGGCAAGTCAAGCAAAGTACACACTTTGTTCTCATACATGGATCCCATCTCAGATTTCATGGCCTCAAGCCATTTTGCGGAATCTGGGCTCATCATCGCTTCCTCATAGTTCGTAGGTTCATCATGGTCTAGTAACATGACTTCCAGAACCGGGTTACCGTACAACTCTGGTGTGGAACGTATTCTGGTTGACCTACGAGGTTCAGCAGTAACTTGATCCGAAGTTTCATGATCATCATCATTAGCTTCCTCGCTGATTGGTGTAGGAATCACTGGAACTAGTTCCTGTGATGTACTACTTTCCAATTCGGGAGAAAGTACAATTACCTCATCAAGTTCCACTTTCCTCCCAGTCACTTCTTTCGAGAGAAACTCCTTCTCTTGAAAGTATCCATTTTTAGCAATGAATATCTTACCTTTCGATCTGTGATAGAAGGTGTACCCAACAGTTTCCTTTGGGTATCTTATGAAGACACATTTCTCCGATTTGGGTTCGAGCTTATCAGGTTGAAACTTTTTCACATAAGCATCGCTGCCCCAAACTATAAGAAACGACAGCTTAGGTTTTTTGCCAAACCACGGTTCATACGGTGTCGTCTCAACGGATTTAGATGGTGCCCTATTTAACGTGAATGCAACTGATTCTAATGCATAACCCCAAAACAATAGTGGTAAATCGGTAAGAGACATCATAGATCACACCATATCTAATAAAGTGCGGTTACGACGTTCGGACACACCATTACGCTGTGGTGTTCCAGGTGGCGTGAGTTGTGAAACTATTTCACATTGTTTTTAATGAAGGCCAAACTTGTAACTTCAAATATTCGCCTCCGCGATCTGATCGTAGAAACATTTATTTTCTTGTTACGATGATTTTCCACTTCACTCTGAAATTTTTTGAACTTTTCAAATGTTTAAGACTTATGTTTCATCAAGTAGATATACCCATATATGCTCAAATTATCTGCGCAGGTCAGAAAATAACGATACCCGTCGCGAGCCTCAACACTCATCGGACCGCATACATCAGTATGTATTATTTCCAATAAGCACTACAAAAAAAAGACACATCCGTAACATTTTGGGTCGAACGAAACTTTTTTCTGTCATACTTATGACGCTCCTTTGACGATAATTGTGACAAAACCCGGTATCATCATAGATGTGGTGGGGTCCTACTTCTATGACAAAAAATCATGACAGAAAATGGGCTTTTCGTCCTGGGCGGGCTGGAGACGCAGCTGCATGATATTCTTTGGGCCGCCCATGATGGAAAAAACTGTGGTAGAAGCGAGGGCGAGGAAAATATCAGGGTGTTCCCGGTTACGGTGGGTGGTCGGGGCTGAGCGATGCGCATTTCTCTCGTACACACACGCGCGTGGGTGCGAGGCGTTGGGCTCTAACTGAACCCGAGCGAGGCGTTGGGCTCTAACTGAAACCGAGCGATTGCACTGCAGGCTACGCGTTACTGAACCCGAGCGATCGATCGATGGCTGTTAATTGAACCCGATCGAGAGATTCCTTCACTACTGCTGCTAACTGAAGCCGATCGATGCAGCCTCTATATGAACAGTGAGCGTTGCTGGGGGGGGGGGTTGGATGAACAGTTCCCGGTGGGGGTGGCTGAACAGGACCCCGGTCGATCGAGCCGGTTGGGGCTGGATGAACAGGACCCCGTGGAGGGCTGGATGAACAGGACCACCCCGTGGAGGGCAGGATGAACAGTAGACGGTGGAGGGCTGTATGAACAGTAGCCCATGGAGGGGTGGTTGAACAGGAGTGTAGCGACCCGACCCGAATGGATCAAGTCCCTGTGCTTAAGTGTCATCCCTGGATCGGTATGCTGACACACACAGTAATCGAAGATTTATAACAGAGGTAAATCACATGTATAAAGTAACGTAAATAATATTACCTCAATTAATCATAGCGGAAGCAACAAAGGTTGTGGATTCCCATCAACACCAACGGCTAAGTTGAGTGTAGACAGCGCAACCCTAACGTAACACTTACTCGTCGAATAAAGTCCTGCAACATGAGACGTTGCAGCCATGTAGGTCAGTACATTGAATGTACTGGCAATTTCACACTGTAATGATAATGATGAATAAAGCCTACAACTACATGCATATTTGGCTGGTGGAGGCTGTAAGGTTAAAGTTTTTGCGTAAAGCCAATTTTTCCCTACAACAAAGGAATAAATTTTTATTTTAACTATCATGGTGGTTGTTGAACATTGAGAAGATAGACATCCTCTCAATCCCAATTAATCATCATCATTAAAACCCTACAATATTAATTAAAGTAACATGATGAGATTCACATGATAATCCAAGTACTAGATACTCAGGACGTCCATAACCGAGGACACGACTAATCATGATTAGTTTGTACACACTGCAGAGGTTTGCGCACTTTTCCGGACAAGACCCGATCTCCTCCGTTGGGATTCTCGCACGTCATGTTGTTTGAGAAACGGATGACCGAGACATAGTCTTTCAGAAGCGCTAGCACCTTACGATCGTGTGGACCGTACCAACCTACATCCCCTACATCTGCTAGTCCATCACTGTAAGAGTTCGCACGACTTAGTCAACTATGCTAGAGCCCATAATAGCTTGTGGCTGCACACGGAAGTTTCTAGTATGAATAATCTCATGATTCCTTTGAGCCTGGGTGGCGGTCCATAAAGAAAAACAAGCAATTGCTGGAATACCCAGGTGCCTAAACAGGCAATCGCTGGAATACCCAGGTGCCTCAGTCCACCCAGATGTGTGTTAAAGTTGCCACCTTAAGTATACCATTAATTAACAATCTCACATCTGTCATGAATACTCTCAAACCCAATCCACGTCTACGAGCAAAGCATGGCAATATAAGCATAACGTAATAGTAACTCCCAAGGGTTTGAATGCAGGGCAATAGGTTCCTACCTCATCAACTACTTCCCGATATCCACATGTTATCAATCCTACTCATGCAATGTTTGAGGGTTCAAACTAATGCATAAAACTGGGTATGAAAAGGATATGATCAAAGTGTGAACTTGCCTTGTACTGACGATGTAGAAGATTCGCACTCAGAACTCGTGATAGATCTATTCGTCACACTCCGATCAATCTATCGTAAGCAAACAATAGTAATCACACATAAGCAATCACTCAGAAGATCGGACAGGGCGAATAAAACACTTCGGAAAACTTCGAAAACAAACGAATGACTCTTTAAACAGAAAACAATTTCTAACAGTACAAAAATTATCAGAAAGTTTAGGTCAAGAGCTTCGATTTGCAAAAAGAATCAACTCAAACGGAGTTACGGTTAAAAAGATATGATAAAAAAAAGTTTGAATATGAATTTAAACAATTTTCGAAATTTGAAAAGTTGTAAAAGTTTATTTGATAGATTCACTGGATAGTTGGAGTCAAATCGAAACTGTGGGCGTTGGTTTCATCTAATTTGGACAAACGAGTAAAAAGTTATGGCTATTTGAAAAATCAGGGCCAAGCTGTTTTACGGAAGAAAAATAGCTACGGCTAAAAGAATTCTAGGTCTAATGTATAAATACATAAACTAATTTATAAATCAAATTATTCTACCGTACTAGTTTAGAAATAATAAGCTACAGGAGTATATAAATAAAAACGAAGAAAGATACTTTTATAAGGTAGAGAAAAGATGACTTCGAAGAGAGGAGACGACTTCCAGAATTTTCGTCGGAGAGAAGAAATATTTTTCTTTTATGAATCTAGTCAAACCAAAATATTGATTTAACCCGAATCGGATGATTTTTGGAGACTCTATGGGTCTATATTTATAGATGAAAAAGAGGCATAAAAGTCTATAGCTAGGTAATGTGGTATTAAATGTAGACGAAATTTAACAAAACATAGTAAACCGCATAGGCTAAAAAGCTACGGCGCACGTCTCGTACGCGCAGGTTTTTTTTTTAATCGGCTGGAAAAAGAAACGGAAAAGAGAAAAAAAACTTACTGGGCCTAGCCCATAAGGAGGAAGGAAAAAAAACGTGACGCCAGCTGATACTATTCTGCGCACGTGGGCGACACATAAACAAAGGTGCACGCGCAGTTTTTCTTTTTTAAATAGAAGCATAAAAGAAAAATTAAATAAAAAAAATAAAGGGAATATTTATATAGGCATATTATATATCAAAAATTTTAGAAAAAGAATATATACAAGATGAATATTTTTCTACAGTCAAATAAAATCCTCACGAATTCTAATAAATCAAAAGATGCTACTGTTGTAATAAAATCCAAAAGAAATCATTTTAAAAATACCAAAAAGAATTAAAATTTATTTATCTCCAATTTTCTGCTGTAGCGGATCATGTTACCCTATTTTCCATATATTGTATTTTGGAGAAAAATAATTTGAATAAAACCCAAATAACTCAAATTTTGAAAATGAGTTATAGAAAATTTCAGAAAAACTTCCAACTCACATTTCCTATAATTTGAAGAAGTCATTTTATCTTCTCTCGGGAAAATCATTGAGTTGCATAAAGTTTATGAATTTGAAATATTTCGAGAATGAAATTCAAAATCCTTTCAAAGCCCTTTATCATTTAAAATGAATGGAAGAAGTCATATTATCTTCACTCTAGGGTTTTGTGATGAAAAGAATTTGAATTCCCAAAGATCAAAATGCAAAGTGAAAGTTTTGAGAAAATCATTTTATTCCGTCTCATTTAACTTTCAAAGGTTTCAAATTCACTCAATTTCACACAGCACATCAAACAAGCAATCAAATCTATCTATTTATATAACATTCCAAAATTTAGAATTTTGGGATGTTACAAGGAGCCCATGGAGAGGGCCGGTTGAACAGTAGCCGGTGGAGTAGCGCGCGGTGAAGGCTGAACAGTCGCAGGTGGAGGCAAGAGGAGGTCGACGGTGAATGAACAGTAGCCCATGGAGGCTGGAGGGGGTCGACGGTGGAGATGAAAAATATTCCGTGGAGTCCCATTTTGCGGTACGCCACACCCCTCCCGATGAACATGACCCCCGTTTCGACCGTAACGCTCCAACACAAGTCCGTTTCCTCCGTTTTACGGTACGCCACACCCCTCCTAATCAACAGGACCCCCGTTTCGACCGTAGGAGGTCCGTTTCCTCCATTTAGCGGTACGCTAGACCCCTCCCAATGAACAGGATCCCGTTTCGACCGTGGCCGGTCGAACACAAGGTCGTTTCCTCCCTTCTGTGGTACGCCAGGGCTCGTTTCCATCGGCTGTTCCGTCCGAGCCCTCCCCATGAACACGACGACGACGCTATTTCTCCGTTCCGACCCAGCCATTTACACGAGCCCTGGCCGTACATATGCGCGAGTAGGCGTTCGAGACCCTGCCCGTATGTACATATGTTGCCGTATGTTTCTCTTTCACACTTGCCGCTATACATACGTGTACATGCTACGTGCGCGCCTCTATTAGGACACGTGCGCACTTCTACATCGACCAGTATGTACGTACACGTTCGCGACCAGAATGACAATGCTACGTACGCTTTGACCAGGTGGGTCCCGACTGTCAGGCACTTCCTTGTGTGCGAAGATGTAGCTGGTGGGTCCTAGCAGTCAGGGGGTGAATCGTTTTTTCCCCAGACGCACTTCCTTGTGTGCGAAGATGTAGCTGGTGGGTCCCAACAGTCATGGGGAAATGTTTTTTTCACGAAATACGGTGGCCCGTTCGGTGGGTCCCCGCTGTCAGGTGGAGGAATAATTATCTTGCCTGTAATAAGGAGGCACTTCCTTGCCGCGACCGTGGACCCAGCTCTCAGCCTCTCCACGTACAGTCCACGTCCGATGGAAGCCGTTCCTTGACCACGTTGACCATGCTGCGCTGAGAGCACCAGGGCGGTGGACGACGGTGAGGCCTAGGAAGGGGATGACGCGGAGCCGGGGAAGACGCGACAGTGGATGCCCACGCGTAGAGGAGTACGAGGGTTCACTGGGTCGCTGCGTTATGAGGCTGCCGTCACCGCATAATAACAGGGGGTGTGGGTGAGTAGAGGGATGGCCTGGCCAGCAGTGGAAATAGTAGGGGGCGGTGAGGCCTCCGCGGCAGCACAGCAGGCCACGGGAGACAGGAGCATGCGGCATGACCGGCGCTGCTTTGGGCGGCTGGAGCAAGAAGACCAGAGGTTGAAGAAGCACTACGGCCGTTGGATGGACATCGTACGATCACTCGAGCTAGAATCGTTCATATTGACTAAGTTGACAAAGCACTCCGTCCCCGTCAACTTAGTAGGCCCACAAGTTAGCCACCCACCAAGGAGGGTCCCAACTAGCAGGGGGACTTTTCATTTTTTTTTTGTGCGTAATAAGGCGGCACTTCCGGTGGGTCCGAGCTGACAGCGGGGGGAACGTTTTTTTCACGACATACGGTGGCCTGTCCGGTGGGTCCCAGCAGTCAGGGGGGAAACGTTTTTTCGTCAAATACAGTGGCCCGTCCAGTGGGTCCGTGCTGTCAGGTGGTGGAATAATTATTTTCCGCGTAATAAGGCGACACTTCCTTGCGGCTGCCGTGGACCCAGCTGTCAGCCTCTCCACGTACAGTACTCTTTCGATGGAAGTCGTTCCTTGACCATGTTGACCACGCCGTGACGAGAGCACCAGGGAGGTGGATGACGGTGAGGCATAGGAAGGGGACGACACGGAGCCGGGGAAGACGCGGCAGTGGATGCCCACACGTAGAGGAGTATGAGGGTTCACTGGTTCGCTGCGGTGTGAGGCTACCATCGCCGCAGAATAACAGGGGGTGTGTGTGAGTAGAGGGATGGCCTGGCCAGCGGTGGGAGTTGTAGGGTGCTGTGAGGCCTCCGCCGCATCGCAGCCGGCCACGGGAGGCAGGAGCACGAGGCACGACCGGCGCTGGTTTGGGCGGCTGGAGCAAGAAGACCAGAGGTTAAAGAAGCAATACGGCCGTTGGATGGACATCGTACAGTCACTGGAACTAGAATCGTGCATATTGACTAAGTTGACAAAGCCCTCCATCCCCGTCAACTTAGTAGGCCCACAAGTCAGCCTGCCACTATATTGGGCCCCAGCTAGCAGGGGGAGTATTCATTTTTTGTGCGTAATAAGGAGGCACTTCCTTGCGTGCAAAGATATAGCTGCTGGGTCCAAGCTGTCAGTGATGGTAACTTTTTTGGCGAAATACAGAGGCCCTTTTGGTGGGTCCCAGATGTCAGGTGGAGGAATCATTATTTTGCGCGTAATAAGGAGGCATTTCCTTGCGTGCGACAATGGACCCAGCTGTCAGCCTCTCCACGTACAGTCCACTTCAGATGCATGTCGGTCGTTGACCACGTTGACCAGGCCGCGCCTGAGAGCACCAGAGCGGTGGCCGACGGCGAGGCCTAGGAAGGGAACGAGACGAATGCAGGGAAGACCCGGTAGTTGTTTTCCACACGGAGGGGAGTACGATTGTACGAGGGTTCACTGGTTCGTCTGCCGTCGTCGAAGAATAACAGTAGGTGTGGGTGAGTAGAGGGATGGCTAGGCCAGCGATGGGAGTACAGTGGGGCGGTGAGGCATGCGCGGCAGCACAGCCGGCCGCGGGGAGGAGGGAGCAGACAGTCCTGCTGGTGGTTGTTTGAGCGGCTGGAGCAGGAAGAGCAGAGATTGAAGAAGCACGACGGCCGTTGGATGGACATCCAACAGTCACTATTTGTGTGTCAACCTTTTTTTTAGCAAAGCCTCAAATCCGTGGAAAACATCATACACCCCATCTGCCATTATTTCTAATAATTTACAGCCCATTTGCTAATTCTTAAGTTTTTTTGGAGCCCATATTCTTTTTGTTAGCATTACAGCCCATATTGTGGCCACAGTTAAAAAATTATACGAAATTTTGCATATTTCGGTGCGGTCCAAACTGTTTTTAATCCCGAAATTTTGAGTCGCATTCAAATTGATTTTAAAAATAAATGTATATCAATATAAAATCCAACAAATTGTCCACGCATAATAATCAATGCAATTTAAAATGTCGAAATGCAAAAAAGAAATTTGAAACTAATTGTCAGTTTGATGTGTTTTAAAAATGTACACCGCATTTTTTATTACTGATAGGCCATTTTCTCGGCCAGTCGAGTGAAGCTCTCCTTGCCTTGAAAGATTTGTAGCCCAACAGGCCTGACAAAGCGACTTACTTGGCAAATCACAAAAAAACTGGGCTATGGTCGTGGACCCAGCTTTCAGCCTCTCCACGTACAGTACTCTTCCGATGGAAGTCGGTCGTTGACCACATTGACCACGCCGCGTCGAGAGAACCAACGCGGTGGACGACGGCGAGGCCTAGAAAGGGGACGACGCGGAGCCGGGGAAGACGCGGCAGTGGATGCCCACGCGGAGAGTGATACGTCTCCAACGTATCTATAATTTTTGATTGTTTCATGCTATTATTTATGAAGTCTTGGATGTTTAATGGGCTTTATCATTCACTTTTATATCATTTTTGGGACTAACCTACTAACCCAAGGGCCCAGTCCAGATTGCTGGTTTTTGCCTATTTCAGCGTTTTGCAGAAAAAGAATATCAAATGGAGTCCAAACGGAATGAAACCTTCGTGAGAGATATTTTTCGAGAAAATCACGCCAGAGGAACTTGAGAACCACGTCAAGGGACGAAAGGGTGGCCCACGAGGGTGGAGGGCACGCCCCCCTTCCCAAGGCGCGCCCCCTGCCTCGTGGCCCCCTCGAGCGTCCCCCGGTGCCCTCCTTCTTCCTATATATGTCTACGCAACCCAGAAACTCCGAAAAAGAGAAAAAACCCTAATTCCACCGCCGTACCTTCTGTTCCCGTGGAGATCCCATCTTGGAGCCTGTTCCGGAGCTCCATCGAAGGGGGATCCATCACGGAGGCCTTCATCATCATCATCATCATCGCCCTCACCATGAGTTGTGAGTAGTTTACCACAGACCTTTGGGTCCATAGCTAGTATCTAGATGGCTTCTTCTCTCTCTCTGGATCTCAATACAAAGTTCTCCTCGGTCTTTGAGGAGATCTATTCGATGTAATCTCTTTTTGTGGTGTGTTTGTCGAGATCCGATGAATTGTGAGTTTATGATCAAGGTTATCTATGAAAGATATTTGGTTCTTCTCTGAACTTTTTATGTGTCCTCATAATATCCTTGCAAGTCTCTTCGAATTATTGGTTTGGTTTGGCCTACTAGATCTATAGGTCTTGCAATGGGAGAAGTGCTTGGCTTTGGGTTAAATCTTACAGTGTCCTTTCCCAATGACAGTAGGGGCAGCAAGGCACGTATTGTATTGTTGCCATCGAGGATAAAAAGATGAGGTTTATATCATATTGCTTGAGTTTATCCCTCTACATCATGTCATCTTGCTTAAGGCGTCACTCTGTTCTTATGAACTCAATAGACTAGATGCATGCTGGATAGCGGTCGATGTGTGGAGTAATAGTAGTAGATGCAGAGTCGTTTCGGTCTACTTGTCTCGGACGTGATGCCTATATACAATGATCATGCCTAGATAGTCTCATAATTATTCGCTTTTCTATCAATTGCTCTACAGCAATTTGTTTACCCGTCATAGAATATCGCTATCATGAGAGAAGCCACTAGAGAAAACTATGGCCCCCGAGTCTATTCTCAACATATCAATCTACATTTACTTTACCTTTACCGCTTTCATTTTTTGTTTTATTAAACTAAAAATACCAAAAATATAAACTATCATCTCTATTAGATCTCACTTTCGTAAGTGACCGTAAAGGGATTGACAACCCCTTATCATGTTGGCTGCAAAGTTCTTATTTGTTTGTGCAGGTGCGAGGGACTCGCGCGTGGTCTCCTACTGGATTGATACCTTGGTTCTCAAAAACTGAGGGAAATACTTACGGTACTGTGCTGCATCTCCCTTTCCTCTTTGAAAGAATACAACGCAAGCTCAAGAGGCAGCAAGAAGAATTACTGGCGCCATTGTCGGGGTGGCTTACGCAAAAGTCATATACCAAGTACCTGTCACAAACCCTTATCCTTCGCATTACATTTATTTGCCTCTCGTTTTCCTCTCCCCCACTTCACCCTTGCCGTTTTATTTTCCCTTCTTTCGTTGTGTGCTTATCGTTCGCTTGCTTCTTGTTTGCTTGTGTGTGTTGGATTGCTTGCTTGTCACTATGGCTCAGAACAATACCAAATTGTGTGACTTCTCCAATACCAACAACAATGATTTTATTAGCACGCCGATTGCTCCTATTACCGATGCTGAATCTTGTGAGATCAATGCTGCTTTGTTGAATCTTGTCATGAAAGATCAATTCTCCGGCCTTCCTAGTGAAGATGCCGCTACCCATCTAAACAACTTTGTTGATTTGTGTGATATGCAAAATAAAAGGGATACAGATAACGGTATTGTTAAATTGAAGTTATTTCCGTTTTCACTTAGAGATCGTGCTAAAACTTGGTTTTCCTCTTTGCCTAGAAATAGTATTGATTCGTGGAATAAGTGCAAAGATGCTTTTATCTCTAAGTATTTCCCTCCTGCTAAGATCATCTCTCTTAGAAACGATATTATGAATTTTAAGCAACTAGATCATGAGCATGTTGCACAAGCTTGGGAGAGAATGAAACTGATGATACGTAATTGCCCTACACATGGTTTGAATCTATGGATGATTACTCAGAACTTTTATGCTGGCTTGAATTTTTCTTCTAGAAATCTTTTAGATTCGGCCGCCCGAGGCACTTTCATGGAAACCACCTTAGGAGAAGCTACCAAACTCCTAGATAATATTATGGCTAATTATTCTCAGTGGCACACCGAAAGATCTACTAATAAAAAAGTGCATGCTATCGAAGAAATTAGTGTTTTGAGTGGAAAGATGGATGAACTTATGAAATTGTTTGCTGCTAAGAGTGCTTCTTCTGATCCTAATGATATGCCTTTGTCCACTTTGATTGAGAATAACAATGAATCTTTGGATGTGAATTTTGTTGGTAGGAATAATTTTGGTAACAATGCTTATAGAGGTAATTTTAATCCTAGGCCTTTTCCTAGTAATTCCTCTAATAATTATGGTAATTCCTACAACAACTCTTATGGAAAGATGCCTTCTGAATTTGAAACTAGTGTTAAGGAGTTTATGATCTCACAAAAGAATTTCAATTATTTGCTTGAAGAGAAATTGATTAAGGTTGATGAATTGGCTAGAAGTGTGGATAGAATTACTCTTGATGTTGATTCTTTGAAACTTAGATCTATCCCACCAAAGCATGATATCAATGAGTCTCTCAAAGCCATGATAATTTCCATTGATGAATGCAAAGAAAGAACCGCTAGAATGCGTGCTAAAAGAGAAGATTATATTAAATCATGTTCTTCAAGTTATCATGAAAATAAAGATGAAGATCTGAAAGTTATTGATGTGTCTCCTATTAGATCCTTGTTTTCTAGTATTAATCTTGATGAAGATAGGATTGGAGATAATTCTGCTTTAAAGTGTCCCAATGATTTGGAGTTTTTAGATCTTGATGCTAAAATTGCTAAAAGTGGGAGTGAAGAGATTAAAACTTTGCATAATGATGAACGCACTACTTTGGATTTCAAGGGATTCAATTATGATAATTGCTCTTTGATTGATTGTATTTTCTTGTTTCAATCCGTGCTAAATTCTCCGCATGCTTATAGTCAAAATAAAGTTTTCACTAAACACATAGTTGATGCTTTGATGCAATCTTATGAAGAAAAACTCGAGTTGGAAGTTTCTATACCTAGAAAGCTTTATGATGAGTGGGAACCTACTATCAAAATAAAAATAAAAGATCATGAATGCTATGCTTTGTGTGATTTGGGTGCAAGTGTCTCCACTATCCCAAAAACTTTGTGTGATTTGCTAGGGTTACATGAGCTTGATGATTGTTCTTTAAATTTGCATCTTGCGGATTCCACTATTAAGAAACCTATGGGAAGAATTAATGATGTTCTATTGTTGCCAATAGGAATTATGTGCCCATAGACTTCATTGTTCTTGATATAGATTGCAATCCTTCATGTCCTATTATTCTTGATAGACCTTTCCTTAGAACGATTGGTGCAATTATTGATATGAAGGAAGGAAATATTAGATTCCAATTTCCGTTAAGGAAAGGCATGGAACACTTTCCTAGAAATAAAATCAAATTACCATATGAATCTATCATGAGAGCTACTTATGGATTGCCTTCCAAAGATGGCAATACCTAGATCTATCTTGTATCGTGCCTAGCTAGGGGCATAAAACGATAGCGCTTGTTGGGAGGCAACCCAATTTTTTGTTTTATTTTTGTTTTTGTTGCTGTTAGGGAATAAATATTGCATCTAGCCTCTGATTAGATGTGGTTTCATGTTTTGTTTAGTGTTTGTGCCAAGTAGAACCTTTGGGAAGACTTGTGTGAAGTTTATGTGATCTTGCTGTGAAAAACAGAATCATTAGCACTCGCTAAAGTAGTTGTGGGATTTTACTGGAGCGTGCTTTTGTGGCACCCCGGCTCAGAAAACAGGAACGCCCCATTTTCCAGCCGAGAGATCAAGGAGAAGTCTCTGGAAAACGGCACTGCTTGACATAGAACAAATCAGCTCTTATTACAAGAATAATAATACAAGTTCTGATGTTACAAAGATGCTCATCAGCACGACGACACTACGCCGGTGATACTACACTTGCTCTATGCTAGCAACGGAACAACTCATAGCAGCAGAATACTTCTAGCAGCGGAACAACGTTGAAGGTGGTGAACTCCAATCCGCAGGGACTCTGGCTGGGACACGACCTAGCTCGCACGCACGGCAACCTCGGCAAAAAATCAAGTAATCATGGCATCACCTGCAATCTGGCATGACACGCTAGGTCAGTACATTTAATGTACTTGCAAGCTCACAACAACCAAAAGCATCAAGGCAAAACAATAGAATAACATTAACAGGTTAATTAATTAACAATTATCATAATGAAGCAACTACTAAGCATGGTATGAAACTGATACAATAATACTAAATCACTATCTCATATTTACGTAATTATATCTTTCTTGTCTAACCGACCAATAAGTATACCACCTCGATCACCATCGTGATCAAAATCAAACGTGAACTTTCCGGCGGTCACAACCATGACCAATACTTGGTCTACATCATCATCATCAACATACTGCACTACTCAAAATGTCATATATATATATATATATATATATATATATATATATATATATATATATATATATATATATATATATATATATATCACCTATAATTTATTTTTTCTATTCCGTCATTTGAGTGTTGATCGAGCGGTGTGACCTAGTACGAACCCATGCCCATGACCGAGGATGCGGCTATCGATAGATTAAACGAAAACACTCTGCAGAGGTAGTGCACTATACCCACACCACGGAACCCATGGCCTCGTTCTCCCATTCGGGTGGACCAACGGCGTTCCGACAAAACCGATCTGCTGCCATGACACTCTCCCGGCCACTCCGACTCATTCCCCACTGGGCTTAGTCCTGGGTGGCCCCGTGTCTACCAAGGACACCAACGACCACCGTCGTGGCCAAAACAAATAAAAGTCCCAAACGGGGACAAAAACGCTTATTATCCAACTATGGGCACACAAGGTTAGGTCCGTCTACCTGATCAGGGTAGCGCGTGCCCATAACCTTCCCTAGTTGGAGGCGTCGGCGAGAGGCATGACAATAGCATCGCATTAGGGCCTTCCCATAAAAGGCGAATGTTGTTGCAATGGGGAAAGCCCGGTTCGGTGGCACCTGACCAACTTAATGACGGATTTTATCTTTAAGAATATAACTATGATATGGATACTCGATATCAACTATCAAACTAATAATCCAAGTCATAGTAATATCCAACAAATAATCCAAAGATTAATATCATCATAACAAAATACTCCAAGGATAGCATAATCCCTTTATCATGAAAAATCCGAGAACACTTACTATGCAAATAGCAAGAACTACCTATCCAACTATGATCCACATACAAGCATCATTTCCATCATCATTCTCCAAAACATAATATCAACTAGCATCGCGACGAAAATAATACTAGCCACTAATAATCCCAAACATGACATCCAAAGCAAATACTCCAAAAATAATAACAGACACTAGCATGAAAATAGCCACTAAGAATCCAAAGGCAACATGATGTCTAAAACAATACTCCAAAATAATACCAGATACTATCATGAAAATGGCCACTAAGAATCCAAAGGCAACATGTCATCGACATAATCATCAAAATATAAACCCTAGAACTCCAAGTATAATCATGGCAATAACAAGATAAAAAAACAACTCCGAGAAATGCCATGAATAAGATCATACATAGCTACTGCAATCTTTTAAAAAAGTAGCTACTGCAATCTTTTAAAAAAGTTCAAATAAAGAACCATGTCACTGCATTGCAATCATGCAAATGGAGGGTGTGGCTTGCCTGGGGTGGAAGAAATCACCGGGACAAAGTGCGAGAAACTCGCGAAAACGATCGCCGGAAAACGTTCTCTCGCGAGGGGGGGGCTGGTTAACGGCAAAGACAAAATGGTCATTTTCAGAATGTTGAAACTTAATGAAAATGATGCCAACAGAACGGGCTCGACGAGACGAAGAGATAGTCTTTGGAATCAGCTCATTTGGAGTTAGGATCAAAAAGATATGAAGTGTTTTCTACCAGGGACCTATCTGTAACAGAAAAGTTTACAGACTGGGCCAAAACTGAAAAACTGAAAACACATTCTAGGAACTACGCTTAGGGACAGTGAAGGCGTATTTTTGACCGAAGCCGCAATGGTTTACGCTTTCACTGAAATGAAAGCGCATTCAGTGGAAATGTGCTTCCACTTAATTGACGTGGCAGTGGGGTCCGGGTGCTGTGCAGCTGACAGCTGGGTCCCCGGGGGCAGGGGTCGCTGACATGCGGGTCCTGCGGGGCGGGGCCCGTCACTTATCCAGCTAGGCTGGCCGGTGTCAACGCCTGGCCCGCTGACAGGTGGGGCCACGGCCCACTGGCCAGCTGGGGACGGCTTCGTCTCCTTCCTCCGCTCGCTCGCCCGACGGAGCAGAGGGGAGGGCGTGGCTCCAGCGCCCGTCCGGTCGGCTCCGGCCACCATTCGGGCCGTGCGGCCTACCCGCGTGCTCGGGAGGCCAAGCCGCACCCGTCCCCGTAGGGCACGAGCGCCGGGAGGACCAGAACGACGCAGGCTTGAGCTCCGGTAGAGATGGCATCAGGCGCCGGTGGGGCTCGCGGTCAGAGGCCACCGGAGGGGGAGGGAACTGGCGGGGAGGCTCTAGGGGGTGCGGTGGAGTGCACTGGCAACGGACAGGAGGAGGGGGAGGGCTCGGGTCAGCCAAATTTAAGCGCGGCTTGAGCGGCGGCCATGGTGGCAGAGAGGGGCGTGGGGAGCTCTTCAAGCTTGTTGGAGAAGCAGGGCGGGGCACTGGGAGGTTGTAAAGGCGAATGGTGAGGAGGGACGCGCTCGGGGAGGCCTTAAATAGGCAGGGGAGGGGGAGTCGCGCTGGCGTCACCGCAGACGCATGCCCGGCTCCATGGATGCGTGCCTTCGCCTGCGAGCTCGGAGGCACGCAACGAGGGGGAACACTGTGGGGGATCTCACGGGGAGGAGCATGCCATAGGAGCACAGGGGGGAGGCGCTGCGGCGTGACCAGAGCAGTCGGCCATAGTTCACCCGCGGGCGCTCGACGGCTTGCGATGGTGAGGAAGCTGCCGACGGGGAAGAGGGGTCCATGGGGTCCACGACAGTGAGGTGAGGCCAATGGACAGGCTCACGCGCGCGAAGATGACGAGATGCGAGCAGCCGAAGCAGAAACGTCGCTCTGGGCGCGGCCACAGTGCACAGGGCGCGTGCACGGGCATGCCACTAGCGTAGTCACCATGTGCAATGGAACGTAGTGGTGAAAATGAGCTGTAGAATGTTGTCTACTGGTAAGTCCTTGCGTGGTAAGTCTCCCCTACTATGGTAGAATGGTGAAAGAGGCTCTGGTTGAATGGTAAAGATCCTCTGAAGTTTACTGCAGTAAACTTTGAGGAGAGCCGCTGATTAACAGAAAATGATTTGGAGCCAAAGAGCTTGTCTGGGAGGTTGAGGTAAAGAAGAACTTCTATCTTGGTAAGTTTGAGGAGATTTGGATAAAGGATTAATGTAGTTGCTTAACAACCACATAATCTGGCCAGAAACTAGATCAAGATGTTGCACTCAAATGGCGAGTCCATTTGGGCTGCAATTTGGCAAGGCTTAGGGATTTGGTCATAGTAAGATGCTATAATAATTTCATAACAATTGGACAAGCCAAATTGGTATTTCCTTCACAAGCATCCTTTCTGTCCAGAAACTTAGGAAAATTCCTGAGGGAAAATGGCTACATAAAATGTGCCCAAAATTGGTGGAGGTAGGTTATATAGATTAGAGAAGGTCCTGAAATATTTTCAGCCATAGTGGAGCAAGATAAAATATACTTGCTTCACAAACTGGACATTTGGGCAGAAACAAAGATTTGAATGTGTGCTCACATGGTTGGTTGGATGGAGCTGAATTTCGTAGGAGTGGAATAAAATGATCTCAAGAAGAGGCGTGCAAAGTTTCAACTCATTTGGATGCTCCTAGCTAGTACTTCCTTCACAGTGGCTTATGTATGACAGAAACTTTGAAAAATCACTGAGGAAGATTGGCTAGGAAAATAGAGTTGAATTTTGGCATGGGGCAATTCTTTGGACATAAAAGAATTCCCAACAAGTTTGGGATCAATTGGGAAAAGATAAATAGCACTTGCTTCATAAAGTGCCATTTAGGGCAGAATAGGAAAAGGAATATTGGAGGATTATTTGTGAACATGACAAGGAAAAGTTTTGCCATATTTGATGAAGATATGACCCAAACAATTTATTAAAATTTATTTGGGAATTTTTGGAGTGACAGAAATATAGGTTGCTTCACAACCTAGGGCAGATAGGGTTATTCCTTTCATAGAAAAAGGAATATTCCCTAGAAAAAGAAATTAGGGTTTGGTCAGGCAGTGGAGTGACATGATCTTGGCAAGGTTTTGAGAATGATGAGCCACTTGGGAGGTCAAAAGAGGATGATTTCCCAGGTGACAAGGCCACGGAATCACTCCAAAAAGAAAAACAGAGCAAAAACCAATAAATCAAAAAGAAAAAGAAAAGGGCCAAAAACCAGCCTGTGACAAACCTTCCCCCCATAAAGAAATCTTGTCCTCGAGATTTGATGGCTCAGGGAACAAGTATGACGTGAGGATACCATTTCCAACTCGGATATCCATTTCCTTTATTTCTTGTTCCCCTAAGAATTTCTCATGATCTGATTATCTTTGCTCGGGGGTGGTTTGCTTCACCTTTCCCCACATTCTGACGGGTTTTTGCTCCCATACCAAATATGTTTGCTGACGTTGATTCTTCCGTATCTGCAGTGATATCCAATGCATCTGGGCATAAATTTTCTTTTGGTCATGAAAACCTTTTTACGGCTGCCATGGGGTTGCTTCAAATAAATGCAGGCCTTCTTGTTCCAATAAATACTGATTATTTTTCATGGCCACCTTCTGACAGGATCTGACTTCTCATAGGTGGTACTGATTTATTTTGATTTATTCCTTTGGCTCGAGCATGAGATATGTACCAAAGATCTGACTGTCTTTTGTCGTGAGCAATATGCCGGTGTATGGAGTTATAGCTGTGTCATATCTCACATATTTACATCTTGAGACGGGCCCGACAGGGAGCTGATGGACTAATTCTTTTCCTGACAGACTGACCGTGTACTGGATACCGTCGATGGCTAGACCGGGTCTGAGCTGATTTGCTTGGCTTTTTGATTTTCTCATTTTCTCGGTATACTCATTTGGATTTTCCACACTAACCATCCCAAGCGGGTCAGCGGAATATGAAATCCTTGTAGCTGCTGAGAGTATGCCTTTATGGATCCATATGGAATTACGGCTTTTGATTGTCTTGGGTATCTGGACCCTGATGGTCACGCAAAAATCATCATACCTTTGTTGTCAGTCTCATCCTTTAACGGTCATGATTTGCTTGGTCAATATATCTTACTGAAATAACTTGGCCATACATGTCCTTGATTCTTCGTATGACCATGGACGTGAGTAGTGCAATATTTTTGACATTATTCCTTGTGCTTGTTTTTCTGACCTGTGTCCGCACACATATGACATATACCCGGGGTTTTGTAGCTGTACGAAGCTCATTGCTGAGGCCATCCATACCAGAGGCTGACATGGTTTCATGATATCACCTTGTCTGGTGCGGGAATAATGACCTTGATGACCATTGTTAAGACTGTGGATTCTATAATGTCATCTCCAGATCTTGTCGATCCTTGTAATTCATGAGATGTTCCTCGGCTTATTTCTCCTTTGCCTGACTCGTGAGGTTGTGGGAGCCGTACCTTTCTTAGGTATACCTGTTGGATTCTTGCTGCATCTGGTACGGGCGAGTGATGTGACTGGGGATGCATGCTCACCATTTATAAAAATCATAGGCAGTCGAACACTTGATTTGTGAAGGAGACACATGAGTTGGCGGATTTGTGCTTCTGTCAAAATGTTGTGAGTCTAATTCTTGAGCGGTACTGCCACACATTGACAACTCATCATATAACCTCTGAGGACGGTGCAATAGTGTGGTACTGACTTGGACTAAGTGGCATACGAGAGAAGCCATCTGAATAGCTTGCTGAGGATCACTCGTTAGTTCTGCTCAAATCTTTTGTCTAGGTACTATGCAGAAGAAGGCTCTGTAGCTTACACACGAAGTTGGGTCTGATTATCGTGCTGGAGAAGCCTGAGTTCCATACTTGAGAAGCTTCCCCTCGGGTTTGCTTGTTTGGGAAAAATTTATTTTCGTCTGTCACAAGCTTTTACCGAGGTATCTGGCTGAGAAAGACCAGGTATCTTGGACCAGAAATTCTTCACATATCACGCTGAGGAAAAATTGGGGAGCCTTGCCTCATAAATTTCTTCTGATAGCGTGTGGAATAATACTGGGTTTCTTATATCCAAAACTCATACTGATAGGTAGACTTAAATCCATACACACGCCCATAATATTCTGAGGCTGATTATTTACATGAGAAAATAGTTTTGACTGCCTTCCACGAGGATGTCACATTCTGACTTTATTTCGGATGATAACATATTTCAAGCATCATGCTTTGTTGAGCCAAATTTTTGTATAAGGTCCATACCTTTGCCAGAAAATATACCGTTGATCTGGTACCTGACTTGTCTTGCTGCTGACCTGACTGTTACTGCGGCGAGTATTTTTGTACTGATGTAGATTTGAGTTATCAGCAAAATTGATTATCAGTCTCAAAATTAGATATTCCTCATTTTACTGCAGTCGGCTGAAAATTCCATTCTGTTTAGCTGAGGCTTCAATTATTTAAATTCCTTATTACTTCTTCGATTCCGGTGTCAGTTCATGAGCCGTTCTTTATAGGGGGAAATAATGTAACACCCGGGCCCAAAAGAAAAAAGCGAAAGAAAACTCAACTAAACAAAAGCACACAACAACAATCAATTCACACACAATCAATGTCACATATTACTGCTAGTCACACAATATGCATACCTACTTAATCACACAAAATCTGGCGGGATCTCCGGTTCTACGATCTAGTATGCTGTGACGATGTGCACGAGAACGAATAAATGTGTGGAAGAATTGGTGCAAACAGCGCTACACCAAGTGCTAGCTTAGCCAGGTAGCAACCTGGACTAGCTCGGAGGTGAGGACGTACTTGGTAACCATGTAGCAGGACACGAATGTCGCAACCACATTATTATGAAGCGGACGGAAAATATTCGTACTTGTCCAAGAAATAAAGATAGCGGGGAAAAACTGAGTATGCTGGCATTGCCCTTTCTTGATGACTAAGACCATTAAGGGTTGCCCACACGACAAGAAAAAGAACGATCCGGGATAGAAGCATGTCTACCACCGAAACAAAAATGGGGCTGAAGGAAGGAATTCGGCGCGATACCTGAGCACCATTTTTGCAAACCGTGTCAGGATCACTTGGCATCACTCTGCTGGGACAGAAATGACGCCAAACACTGAAGAACGAGCACGAAAATAAACTGGAGAAATGCAAAGGCTGAGCTGTAGTGGATCCGAACCGATGCATCTACACTCACCAGATAAATCGTCAGTATCAAAATAATAAGGCTATATGCATGCTATGTAACAAACAAATGCAACAACCAAATGCAATAAACAGGCTAGACTCTATACTACCGTTTTCTACCGTTCGCGCTGACTAGGGCGTCCTACAACTAGACCTGCTCTGATACCAAGCGCTGTGGCACCCCGGCTCAGAAAACCGGAACGCCCTGTTTTCCAGCCCAGAGATCAAGGAGAAGTCTCTGGAAAACGGCACTGCTTGACATAGAACAAATAAGCTCTTATTACAAGAATAATAATACAAGGGTCTGATGTTACAAAGATGCACATCAGCACGGCAACACTATGCCGGTGATACTACACTTGATCTATGCTAGCAGCGGAACAACTCATAGCATCGGAATACTTCTAGAAGCGGAACAACGTCGAAGGTGGTGAACTCTAATCCGCAGGGACTCTGGCTGGGACACGATCTAGATCGCACGCACGTCAACCACGGCAAACAATCAAGAAATCACTATCTCATATTTACATAATTATATCTCTCTTGTCTAACCGACCAATAAGTATACCACCTCGATCACCATCGTGATCAAAATCAAACGTGATCTTTCTGGCGATCACAACCATGACCAATACTTGGTCTACATCATCATCATCAACATCCTGAACTACCAAATATTCCAACGATAGCATAATCTCTTTATCATGAAAAATCCGAGAACACTTACTATGCAAATATCAAGAACTACCTATCCAACTATGATCCACATACAAGCATCATTTCCATCATCATTCTCCAAAACATAATATCAACTAGCATCACGACGAAAATAATACTAGCCACTATAATAATCCAAAGGCAACATGACATCCAAAGCAAATACTCCAAAAATAATAACAGACACTAGCATGAAAATAGCCACTAAGAATCCGAAGGCAACATGATGTCCAAAACAATACTCCAAAATAATACCAGATACTATCATGAAAATAGCCACTAAGAATCCAAAGGCAACATGTCATCCACATAATCATCAACATATAAACCCTAGAACTCCAAGTATAATCATGGCAATAACAAGATAAAAAAACAACTCCGAGAAATGCCATGAATAAGATCATACATAGCTACTGCAATCTTTTAAAAAAGTTCAAATAAAGAACCATGTCACTGCATTGCAATCATGCAAATGGAGGGTGTGGCTTACCCGGGGTGGAAGAAATCACCGGGACAAAGTGCGAGAAACTCGCGGAAAGGATCGCCGGAAAACGTTCTCTCCCGGAGGGGGCTGTTTAACAGCAAGGGCAAAATGGTCATTTTCAGAATGTTGAAACATAATGAAAATGATGCCAACAGAACGGGCTCGACGAGACGAAGAGATGGGCTTGGAATCACCTCATTTGGAGTTAGGATCAAAAAGATATGAAGTGTTTTCTGCTAGGGACCTATCTGTAACAGAAAAATTTACAGACTGGGCCAAAACAGAAAAACTGAAAACGCATTCCAGGAACTACGCTTTCGGCACAGTGAAGGCGTATTTTTGGCCGAAGCCGCAATGGTTTACGCTTTCACTAAAACGAAAGCGCATTTAGTGGAAATGCGCTTCCACTTAATTGACGTGGCAGTGTGGGCCGGGTGCTGTGCAGCTGACAGCTGGGTCCCCCGGGGCTGGGGTCGCTGACGTGCGGGTCCCGCGGGGTGGGGCCCATAACTTATCCAGCTAGGCTGGCCGGGGTCAATGCCTGGCCCACTGACAGGTGGGGCCAGGGGCCACTTGCCAGCTGGGGACGGCTTCGTCTCCTTCCTCCGCTCGCACGCCCGATGGAGCAGAGGGGAGGGCGTGGCTCCGGCGTCCGTCCGGCCAGCTCCGGCCACCATTCGGGCCGTGCGGCCTACCCACGTGCTCGGGAGTCCAAGCCGCACCCGTCGAGCGTCGGGGAGGACCGGAACGATGCGGGCTTGAGCTCCGGTGGAGATGGCATCGGGCGCCGGTGGGGCTCGCGGTCAGAGGCCACCGGAGGGGGAGGGAACTGGCGGGGAGGCTCTAGGGGTGCGGTGGAGTGCACTGGCAACGGCCAGGAGGAGGGGGAGGGCTCGGGTCGGCCAAATTTAGGCGCGGCTTGAGCGGCGGCCATGGTGGTAGAGAGGGGCGTGGGGAGCTCTTCGAGCTTGTTTGAGAAACTGGGCGGGGCACTGGGAGGTTGTGGAGGCGAATGGTGAGGAGGGACGCGCTCGGGGAGGCCTTAAATAGGCAGGGGAGGGGGAGTCGCGCTGGCGTCGCCGTGGACGCGTGTCCGGCGCCGCGGACGCGTGCCTTCGCCCGCGAGCTCGGAGGCAGGCGACGAGGGGGAACACTGTGGGGGATCTCACGGGGAGGAGCAGGCGAAATGAGCAGAGGGGGGAGGCGCTGCGGCGCGAACAGAGCGGTCGGCCACAGTTCACCCGCTGGCGCTCAGTGGCTTGCATCGGTGAGGAAGCTACCGACGGGGAAGAGGGGTCCAGGGGGTTTGCGATGGTGAGGTGAGGCCAATAGACAGGCTCACGCGCGCGAAGACGACAAGAGGCGAGCAGCCGAAGCAGAAACGACGCTCTGGGCGCGGCCACAGTGCACAGGGCGCGTGCACGGGCATGCCATTGGCGTATTCACCATGTACAATGGAACGTAGTGGTGAAAATGAGCTGTAGAATGTTGTCTACTGGTAAGTCCTTGTGTGGTAAGTCTCCCCTACTATGGTAGAATGGTGAAAGAGGCTCTGGTTGAATGGTAAAGATCCTCTGAAGTTTACTGCAGTAAACTTCGAGGAGAGCTGCTATGTCGGGGAAACTGATCACCCACGAACACCTATGGGACCGGAGCCCCTTCTCGGTACGGCAGGGGGCGGAGGATGCACAAAGAGCGGATCGAGGCGAGCACACGAGTAGTTTACCCAGGTTCAGGCCGCACGGATGCGTAAAACCCTACTCCTGCCTTGGTTTGTATTGCGTTCTTGCTCGGGAGCGAAGAGAGCTACCGTACTAGACGCTAGCAAGACCGAGCGTGAGAGTGATCGATGATCGGAACCCCCTCTACGTTGCGCATGGGCCTCCTTTTATAGGTCAAAGGGGTCACCGACAGGTGGCAACACAGATGAGGGTAAAAACGTAAAAAGGGTGGTAGATGGAACAATGTTTGTATAGTGCTCCATGCCTAACTCTGAAGGCAGGGGACAAGGGCATTGAATGCCCGTCGCCGTCGCCCCAAACAGTGCAAAAAGTGACCGTCAGGGCGCCACCGCCCCGCCACGACGGTGGCCATGTCATTGCCGCTTGCCACCGTGTTCCCCTGGCTACACAGCCTTCCGCCACGTGCGCCTGGAAGGGTCCCAGGGCGACATGTGGGTGGATGCGCTGGAGCGTAGGTATCGAGTGGAAGCTTGCCACGGCAAGTGTCTTGCCGCGGTGGCTAGCTTGTCGCTACCGGGAGTTTGTCGCTCACCGGTCCTTGCCGAGACGCGTGGCGCGTCGCGGCAAGTTCTCTTGAGGCGCCTTGGTTGGCCTTCCCGGCAAGCTCCTCTTACCGGGGTATCGTGTCTTCAGTGATTCCGTGCCTTGAGTGGCCTTCCCGGCAAGCTCCTCTTGCCGGGGTCTTGTCTTCTGGACTTGGATACTTTGTTCTTGAATGGCTCTAACGGAACCGCGAGGGGTCTTGGCGGTCGCCTGGCTAGCCCTGTCGCGGGACGCTGCAACTGCCCGTGCACAAGTTCGGGATACTAAGGTACCCCTACTTTAGTACACCGACAGGATCCCCCGGGCCTGGGCCACACACGGTGCCGAGCGCTGTTGGGCCAGGCCCAAAACAGTGCACGGGCACGCGCGCGGCCTGCGGCACGCCGTATCCCACTTCGTATCCACCGCGCCCTCCCCTAACGGCACGCGTCAATCGTGGCATCGTGGGAGAGATCATGGCCTGTTTCTTTAATGGGAAATGCGGAACGTCCCCCCCTCCCCCCTTAAAAGCAGGGGAAACAGGGGAAGTTCCTTCCATTCGCTCATTGCTTCTTCAATCCTCAGAAACCCCCGCCGCTCCCCTCCTCCCTGAAGGTCGAAAGAGAGCAGTGCTCCGCCCCCTCCGCCGCCACCAGCATCACCAGCACCGTCGGCCTCCTCCATCGTCCCCGCCATGGCTCCGAAAGGCGAGAAGGGGAAGTCCACGAAGTCTGTCGAGGCACTGCGGCTAGCAACAATGCAAAAGAAGATGGTGGTCTTCCCGCCAAAGCTTGACGCGGAGGAGCTGAGAGATACCTTCTACCTTTTCTAGTCGAGGGAGATGAAGGCGCATCCGCGCACCAAGGTACTCTCCGCCGTAGCCTGCGAGATGTTCCCGACCGGCTACGCCTTCTTTGCTCTGTTCTTCTACTGCAGGCTCTGCCCGCCCTATTCTGAGTTCTTCTGCGACATCATGAATACCTACGGGTTTCATCTCCTTGACTTCACCCCCAACGCCGTCCTCACCATGGTTGTTTCCGCACATCTTTGCGAAAACTTTGTCGGAGTCTACACCAATGTAGCTCTTTTCCGCCATTACTTCACGCCTTGAGTCGAGGCAGGGTCGCCTCTGTCTGGCGGAATCTCTTGGATCTCTAGGACCCATAAGAAAGAAGCTTACTTGACGGGAGAGCTCCGCGGAAAGTGGGATGAGTGGAGAGCCAACTGGTGTTGGATCGTAGAGGATAACCCACAGCCATTCACTTCCCGGCGCCAAGCCCCAGTAGTGCGCGGCAACGACTGGAGCGACCTGGCCCCTGAAGACGACAGGCTGAAGATAGCCACTTCCCGGATCCTTCGCCTCCGGCAAGCCAAGCTCACTGTAGGCGCAGTTGGAGTAGACTTTCTCCGCCGCCGCATCGCCCCCTTGCAGGAGAGGAAGAGGGCCGCCTAGGAGTTCGAGAACGCGGCAGACATCATGAGGCTGCGCCTGGGCCTCAATTATAACTTTACTGTCCTGAAGCTAATCGCGATGCTCCAAGCGTTGTTCAAGTACGACTCTGCCCACCCCGAATGGTTCACGTTGCCACAAGGTGTCGTCCCGTTGTGCAATAGCTCTGCGCTCAGCGCCATCCGAGCAGTGGTGCCGCTGTGCGATTCCCACGGGATCGATCCCACTTGGCAAGAACCTTCCGACGAAGCTGTGCAGGCATTCTTCGACAACTTGGTGGAACAGCCCGTCAAATCCGACGAGAAGAAGGGCCTCACCCGCGCCACCACCGACCAGGAGATGGCATATATTGCCACCAGACTGGAAGAGGCGGCGGTAGCCAGGGCCGCGGGCAAGTTCGGGTATACTGTGGAGGAGGCGGAGGCAGCGGAGGCGACAAGCCTTGCCGAGGAGGAAGAGCTTCGCAAAGCGGGGAAGCTTGTCGGGCAAATCGCTGAGACAAGCGAGCCCACCGAGCAGGACGTCGAGTCGAGCGAGCCCGCCGAGCAGGGTGTCGGGTCAAGCGAGCCTGCCGAGGACTCGAGCGGCTCGCTGGACCTCGGCTCCTCTTCCTCGTCATCAGGCAGCTCGCCACCACCGGCAGAGCCTCCAGCGCCAACGAGAAGGCGCCTCCGCAAGGCCGCAGACGTAACGGGGCGGCAGGCGGGCCAGCGGCCGCAGCGCCGCGCGACACGCGCCACCGCGACAAGCAAGGCCGCCAAGGGAGCGCCTTGTGCTTCAACGGAAACAGGAGGGGGATCTTCCCGGACTGATGCCTTTGCTCCCGCCGCCCCTCGTGCTTCGTCGACAACCGGAGCGGGGTCTTCCCAGACCACCGTCCCTGCTCCCGCCAAGCGGCCAAGGGAGTCTACTCCCCCGCCTCCTCGCGCCGGACCACGCGAGCCAGACTTCGATTTCTCTGCGCTCAGCTCCGATGAAGAGGAAGGAGAGTAAGTCTTTGCAATTTTTGTACTTCTTTGATTTTCTGTTGTTTTGTCTTGCATCTCTTTCGCCTAATTCTGAACCTGTCCCTTTCAGAACTCTGGCCCAGAGGGCAGCGAAGAGGGCCAAGCTCCCGGTGATCGTTATCGAGGACGAACCCGCCGCAACAGCAGGGGGTGCGCCCGAGACAAGCTTGCTGGACCCAGCGTCAGGCCTTCAGAGCAGCCCCCAGCGCAGCCCCCAGCGTAAGTTTTTTGTCCACTTTCCGCTATTAGGCGTGCATGGGTACTCTATTTTTGCTGATGCTTGCTTGTTGATTCGTACAGGAGCAGAGCAGCAGCATCAGGAGCGCCAGGAGATCGCCCCCGACGTACCGCACGCCTCGACCACACCGCCAAGGGTAGGCTCTCCGGCAAGGGAGAGTCCCCCGCCAAGGCCGGATTCTCCGCCAAGGGCGAACACTCCGCCAAGGGCGAGCACTCCGCCAAGGGCGAGCACTCCGGTGAGGGATGGCACTAGTGGCCCTCCGCCGGCGGGAGCTACGACCACGCCGCCGAGGGAGAGCTCCCCGGCGAGGAACCTCACCGAGGAGCCGGCCTGCGCAGGTAAACCCTTGGACTTTTTCTTCTTTCAATTTTCTTTTTTGGATATTTGCTTGACCGTGGTTCTTTCCTTTTCCTCCATCAGACCCGTCCGCAGTCGAGCCCATGGAGATGGAGGTCGTCGCCGACGATGCCGCCGTTGCTGAAGAGACGGTCGGCGTGGACGATCCCGCTGGCGCAGAGGCCGCCAAGGCTGCCGCCGCGGCAGCTGGCGAAGAGGCTGGCTCCGCCGAGCCCTCCGCCGCCGCCGCAGCCCCCAGCTCCGACGAGCCCGAGCCAAGCGCCTATCTGAAGGCCGGCGACGACATCTTCATCCAGCTCCCGTGGGCGTCCATGTCCAGGGCACCAGTCGAGGGAGAGGTCTTCGACGGGGAGGTCCTTTCCTCCGCCGGACTGAAGCTCGTCGACGCGCCGAGCAGCAGCAGCGAGCCCGAGGAGGAGCGGCTGCTACGCAAGCTTCTGTCTTTGTACCGCACCCGGCAGGCCAAGCTGGAGTCCCGAGAGGCTTTGGCCGCCAAGGCGGGTGCTGACTTGGAGAAGCGTGCAGAAGAGCTTCGAGCCATCAACCAAGCAGCTCTCCGATCCTTGGTGGAGGAGCGGGAGCAGCTCGCCGAGGCGCATCAGGCCTTCATCTTGGAGAAGGCTGAAGCGGAGGAGCAGCAGCGGCTTGCCGCCGAGGAGCTATCCAGGCTGGAGGGTGAGTTGACGCAGCGGAAGGTCAACCTCGACGGCCACGAGGAGGAACTTGTCGCGCGTGAACAATCTCTTGGCGGAGCTCTACAGGAAGCAAGGGATGCTGCTGCGGCTGCCGAGACCGCCAAGAGGGAGTTGGAGATGAGGGTGGCCCAACTGGAGGCCAACCTCAAGACGAGCGGCGAGGAGGTGGCTGCCCTCAAGCTTGAGAGGGAGAAGGACGCCCATAGCCATTCTGAGCTGCAGGTCCGCCTCTCCGAGAAGGGCAAGGAGCTCGCCGTCGCCAAGGACTCCATCGCCGATCTGGAGCTGAAGCTGTCCACTCTTACCACGACGCTGGACGATGCCAGGGAGCGGGAGACGGCACTGAAGGAGGAGTTCAGGGCCGAGAAGGTGTTGCTGGATAGTGCTGCCATTTCTCAGAATAACTTTAGGCAGACCGTCGAGCTGTGGACGGAAGGCCTTGTCAACGCTGCCGCGGACATCGACAAGGAGTTGGCGGAGCTGGGGGCGGAGTATCTCGGGTACTCCACCGACGAGACCCTCCACCCCAGCGCCAAGATTACTTTGTTCCTCAAGGGCGTGGCGACGGCCCTCCAGCAACTCCGGGAGAAGATCCCGAAGCAGCTAGCGGACGAATCGCGCAGGCTCTGCGCGGGGGCTCTCCAAAAGGTGTTGATGAAGGTGGCTTTCCGCAACCCAGGGCTCAACCTCACCAACGTCCTCAGGAGCTTGCCGCCGGACGCCGATCAAGAAGCGCTCAAGGCCCTTGTCGCACCCATTGTGGACAAGGTGGGCGGGATCAAGAGAGTCGAGGGCGACCACGCAGACTAGGTTGTTTACTTTCTTCTTTCCTTGTCACTGCCAACCATGTTATGAACAATAGTCTATTAGAACTGCGGCAAGTCATTTTGTAATATAACTCTATCTTAGGCAGTTGATGCAGCGTTATTTCCTTTACTTGACTCCCTTGCTTTGTATGTTTTCACCCTACGCTTTTAGGGAACTTGCCGGCGTAGGCACCTTTGCCGCGAGCGCTGAGTGCGGGACTTCAGCAGCCTGCTGGCGGTGCCTTTGCCGACAAGAAACCTTGTCGCAACTAGCCGCAGCACACTTAGGTTGTTGAGCGAACTCGAAAACGAAGTAAGGGCGCGACACTAGTCGCGACACACTTAAGTCGTTGAGCGTGCTCGAAACAAAGTAAGAGCGTGGCTAGCTACGAGTTGGTTCCTCCGCACACAGGTTTTCCATACAAAGCGAGATCGTTCAAGGAAGATAACTTAAAAAAGTTAAAAATTTTATTGCTCAAACTTTGGCAACTTAGCTTTTATGTTGTTTGCTTCCCGGCAAGGCAAGGCTTTCTTGAACGGCGCTTGGTCCATACCACTATCTTCCTTCCCCCCGGCAAACTTGTGCGCGAGGGAACCTTCTTCTGCTTGAGAAAAAAGATAGAAGAGAGGATACAGGTATGGAGCCTTTGGGCTCGTTATTGCTTACCGGGGATAGGTGCCGCACAAAGTGTCAGATAGTACATGCAAGAAAATAAATAAATAAAAAGGCATGAAATGACAAGTTGTGCGAGGCACATAAGCTTGCACGGGGTCTGCGCCCGGCTTTGTACAAAGGATTACATGCAACAGCGGCAAGACTTGTACAAAAGGTGGTTGCCAGAACGGATCACGGCAACCGTGCCTTATGGGTAAAACTTGCGAAGATGCTCAATGTGAAGGAAATATGCCCTAGAGGCAATAATAAAGATGTTATTTGTATTTCCTTATATCATGATAAATGTCTTTTATTCATGCTAGAATTGTATTAACCGGAAACTTGATACATGTGTGAATACATAGACAAAATAGTATGTCCCTAGTATGCCTCTACTAGACTAGCTCATTGATCAAAGATGGCTATGTTTCCTAGCCATAGACATGAGTTGTCATTTGATCAACGGGATCACATCATTAGGAGAATGATGTGATGGACTAGACCCATCCGTTTAGCATAGCACTATGATCGTTTAGTTTTACTGCTATTGCTTTCTTCACGACTTATACATGTTCCTATGACTATGAGATTATGCAACTCCCGAATACCGTAGGAACACCTTGTGTGCTATCAAACGTCAAAACGTAACTGGGTGATCATAAAGATGCTCTACAGGTGTCTCCGAAAGTATTCGTGGTGCTGGCATGGATCAAGATTAGGATTTGTCACTCCGAGTGTCGGAGAGGTATCTCTGGGCCCTCTCGGTAACACACATCACAATAAGCCTTGCAAGCAAAAAGACTAATGAGTTAGTCACGAGATGATGTGTTACGGAACGAGTAAAGAGACTTGCCGGTAACGAGATTGAACTAGGTATAGAGATACCGACGATCGAATCTCGGGCAAGTAACATACCGATGACAAAAGGAACAACGTATGTTGTTATGCGGTTTTGACCGATAAAAGATCTTCGTAGAATATGTAGGAGCCAATATGAACATCCAGGTTTCGCTATTGGTTATTGACCGGAGATGAGTCTCGGTCATGTCTACATAGTTCTCGAACCCGTAGGGTCCGCACGCTTAACGTTTGATGACGATCGGTATTATGAGTTTATGAGTTTTGATGTACCGAAGGTAGTTCGGAGTCCCGGATGAGATCACGGACATGACGAGGAGTCTCGGAATGTCCGAGACATAAAGATTAATATATTGGACGACTATATTCGGACACCGGAAGTGTTCCGGAAAAGTTTCAGATTTAACTGGATTGCCGGAGGGGGTTACCGGAACCCCCTACGAGGGGGGATGGTCCATAGTGGGCCTTGAGGAAAGGAGAGAGGCAGCCCATAGAGGCTGGCCGGCGCCCCACCTAGGGATCCTAGTTGGACTAGGATTGGGGGGGCGCCACCTCTCCCTCTTTTCATTTCCCTCTCTTCCTTCTTGATGGACTCCTACTAGGAATAGGATTGCAATCCTATTCCTAATAGGATTGCCCTAGCCGCACCATAGGAGGCCGGCCGGCCCTCCCCTCTTGCTCCTTTATATACGGGGGCAGGGGGGCACCCAAAGACACACAAGTTGAATTGTTCTAGCCGTGTGCGGTGCCCCCCTCCACAGAAACACACCTCGGTCATACCGTCGCAGTGCTTAGGCGAAGCCCTGCGCCGGTAGATACATCATATCCGTCACCACGCCGTCGTGCTGACGAAACTCTCCCGCGAAGCTCAGCTGGATCAAGAGCTCGTGGGACATCATCAAGCTGAACGTGTGCTGAACGCGGAGGTGTCGTACGTTCGGTGCTTGATCGGTTGGATCGCGAAGAAGTTCGACTACATCAACCGCGTCACTTGACGCTTCCGCTTCCGGTCTACAAGGGTACGTAGACACACTATTCCCTCTCGTTGCTATGCATCTGGTAGATAGATCTTGCGTGATCGTAGGAAAATTTTAAAATACTACGTTCCCCAACAGTGGCATCATGAGCCAGGTCTATGCGTAGATGATATGCACGAGTAGAACACAATGAGTTGTGGGCGATACTAGTCATACTGCTTACCAACATGTCATACTTTGCTTCAGCGGTATTGTGAGATGAAGCGGCCCGGACCGACATTACGCGTACGCTTACGCGAGTCTGGTTTCACCGTTAAGAGCACTCGTTGCTTAAAGGTGACTGGTGGGTGTCTGTCTCTCTCACTTTAGCTGAATCAAGTGTGGCTACGCCCGGTCCTTGTGAAGGTTAAAACAGCACATACTTGACGAAACATCGTTGTGGTTTTGTATGCGTAGGTAAGAACGGTTCTTGCTAAGCCCGTAGCAGCCACGTAAAACTTACAACAACAAAGTAGAGGACGTCTAACTTGTTTTTGCAGGGCATGTTGTGATGTGATATGGTCAAGACATGATGAGTTATACGGTTTTGTATGAGATGATCATGTTTTGTAATGTTATCGGCAACTGGCAGGAGCCATATGGTTGTCGCTTTATTGTATGAAATGCAATCGCCATGTAATTGCTTTACCTTATCACTAAGGGGTAGCGATAGTCGTAGAAGCAATAGTTGGCGAGACGACAACGATGCTACGATGGAGATCAAGGTGTCGCGCCGGTGACAAAGGTGATCATGACGGTGCTTTGGAGATGGAGATCAAAAGCACAAGATGATGATGGCCATATCATGTCACATATTTTGATTGCATGTGATGTTTATCTTATTATGCTTCTTATTTTGCTTAGAACGCCGGTAGCATTATAAGATGATCCCTTACTAAATTTCAAGGTATAAGTGTTCTCCCTGAGTATGCACCGTTGCGAAAGTTCGTCGTGCCGAGACACCACGTGATGATCGGGTGTGATAAGCTCTACGTTCAAATACAACGGGTGTAAGCCAGTTTTGCACACGCGGAATACTCAGGTTAGACTTGACGAGCCTAGCATATGCAGATATGGCCTCGGAACACTGGAGACCGAAAGGTCGAGCGTGAATCATATAGTAGATATGATCAACATAAGATGTTCACCATTGATACTACTCCATCTCACGTGATGATCGGACATGGTTTAGTTGATTTGGATCACGTGATCATTTAGATGACCGGAGGGATGTCTATCTAAGTGGGAGTTCTTTAATTAATATGATTAAATTGAACTTTAATTTATCATGAACTTAGTCCTTGTAGTATTAGCATATCTATGTTGTAGATCAATAGCTCACGATGTTGCTCCCCGTTTATTTTTTATATGTTCCTAGAGAAAACTAAGTTGAAAGATGTTAGTAGCAATGATGCGGAATTGTTCCGTGATCTGAGGATTATCCTCATTGCTGCACAGAGAAATATGTCCTTGATGCACCGTTAGGTGACAGACCTATTGCAGGAGCAGATGTAGACGTTATGAACGTTTTGACAAAAGCTTGGTATGATGACTACTTGATAGTTTAGTGCACCATGCTTTACGGCTTATAACCGGGACTTCAAAAACGTATTGAACGCCACGGAGCATATAAGATGTTCCAAGAGTTGAAATTAGTATTTCATACTCATGCCCGTGTCGAGAGGTATAAGACTTCTGACAGTACTTTGCCTACAAGATGGAGGAGAATAGCTCAACCAGTGAGCATGTGCTCAGATTGTCTGGGTACTACAATTACTTGAATCAAGTGGGAGTTAATCTTCCAGATAAGATAGTAATTGACAAAGTTCTCTAGTCACTATCACCAAGTTAGTAGAACTTCGTGATGAACTATAATATGCAAGGGATGACGAAGGTAATTCCCGATCTCTTCACAATGCTGAAATCGGCGAAGGTAGAAATCAAGAAAGAACATCAAGTGTTGATGGTTAATAAGACCACTTGTTTCAAGTAAAGGGCAAAGGGATAGAAGGGGAACTTCAAGAAGAATGACAAGCAAGTTGTCACTCCCATGAAGAAACCCAAAGCTAAACTCAAGCCTGAAACTAAGTGCTTCTACTGCAAAGGAAATGGTCACCGGAAGTGGAACTGCCCTAGATACTTGGCGGATAAGAAGGATGGCAAAGTGAACAAAGGTATATTTGATATACAGATTATTGATGTGTATTTTACTAGTGTTCATAGCAACCCCTCGGTATTTGATACTGGTTCAGTTGCTAAAGAGTAGTAACTCGAAGTGGGAGTTGCATAATGAACATAAACTAGTTAAAGGATGAAGTGATGATGTGTATTGGAAGCAGTTCCAAGATTGATATGATCATCATCGCACACTCCCTATACTTTCGGGATTAGTGTTGAACCTAAATAAGTGTTATTTGGTGTTTGTGTTGGGCATGAATGTGATTTGATCATGTTTATTGCAATACGGTTATTCATGTAAGTTAGAGAATAATTGTTGTTCTGTTTACATGAATAAAACCTTCTATGGTCATACATCCAATGAAAATAGTTTGTTGGATCTCGATCGTGTGATACACATATTCATAATATTGAAGCCAAAAGATGCAAGGTTAATAATGATAGTGCAACTTATTTGTGGCACTGCCGTTTAGGTCATATTGGTGTAAAACGCATGAAGAAACTCCATAATGATGGACTTTTGGAATCACTTGATTATGAATCACTTGGTGCTTGCGAACCATGCCTCATGGGCAAGATGACTAAAACTCCGTTCTCCGGAACTATGGAGCGAACAACAGATTTGTTGGAAATCATACATACTCATGTATGTGGGCCAATGAGTGTTGAAGCTCGCGGCGGGTATCGTTATTTTCTGACCTTCACTAATGATTTGAGCAGATATGGGTATATCTACTTAATGAAGCACAAGTCTGAGACATTTGAAAGGTTCAAAGAATTTCAGAGTGAAGTAGAAAATCATCGTAACAAGAAAATAAAGTTTCTACGATCCGATCGTGGAGGAGAATATTTGAGTTATGAGTTTGGTCTTCATTTGAAACAATGTGGAATAGTTTCACAACTCACGCCACCCGGAACACCATAGTGTAATGGTGTGTCTGAACGTCATAACCGTACTTTATTAGATATGGTGCGATCGATGATGTCTCTTACCGATCTACGACTATCGCTTTTGGGGTTATGCATTAGAGACAGCTACATTCACGTTAAATAGGGCACCATCTAAATCCGTGGAGATGACACCGTATGAACTGTGGTTTGACGAGAAACCTAAGCTGTCATTTCTTTAAGGTTGGGACTGTGATGCTTATGTGAAAAAGTTTCAACATGATAAGCTCGAACCCAAATCGGAGAAGTAAATCTTCATAGGATACCCAAAAGAAACTGTTGGGTACACCTTCTATCACAGATCCGAAGGCAAGGTCTTTGTTGCTAAGAGTGGATCCTTTCTAGAGAAGGAGTTTCTCTCAAAAGAAGTGAGTGGGAGGAAAGTAGAACTTGATGAGGTAATTGTACCTTCTCCCGAATTGGAAAGTGGAACATCACAGAAACTAGTTCCAGTGATTCCTACACCAATTAGTGAGGAAGCTAATGATGGTGATCATGAAACTTCAGATCAAGTTTCTACTGAACGTCGTAGATCAACCAGAGTACGTTCCGCACCAGAGTGGTACGGCAACCCAGTTCTGGAAGTCATGTTACTAGACCATGATGAACTTGTGAACTATGAGGAAGCGATGATGAGCCCAGATTCCGCAAAATGGCTCGAGGCCATGAAATCTGAGATGGGATCCATGTATGAGAACAAAGTGTGGACTTTGGTTGACTTGCCCGATGATCGGCAAGCCATCGAAAATAAATGGATCTTCAAGAGGAAGACTGACGCTGATGGTAATGTTACTGTTTACAAAGCTCGACTTGTTGCGAAAGGTTTTCGACAAGTTCAAGGAGTTGACTACGATGAGACTTTCTCACCCGTAGCGATGCTTAAGTCTGTCCGAATCATGTTAGCAATTGCCGCATTTTATGAAATCTGGCAAATGGATAACAAAACTGCATTCTTTAATGGATTTATTATTGAAAAATTGTATATGATGCAACCCGAAGGTTTTGTCAATCCTAAAGGTGCTAACAAAATGTGCAAGCTCCAGCGATCCATCTATGGACTGGTGCAAGCATCTCGGAGTTGGAATATACGCTTTGATAAGTTGATCAAAGCATATAGATTTATACAGACTTACGGTGAAGCCTGTATTTACAAGAAGTGAGTGGGAGCACTACAACCTTTCTGATAAGTATATCTGAATGACATATTGTCGATCGGAAATGATGTAGAATTTTCTGGAAAGCATAAAGGAGTGTTTGAAAGGAGTTTTTCAAAGAAAGACCTTGGTGAAGCTGCTTGCATATTGGGCATCAAGATCTATAGAGATAGATAAAGACGCTTGATAAGACTTTTGATAAGTACATACATTGATAAAATTTTGAAGTAGTTCAAAATGGATCAGTCAAAGAAGGAGTTCTTGCCTGACTTGTACGGTGTGAAGTTGAGTAAGACTCAAAGCCAGACCACGGCAGAAAAATATAGAGAGAATGAAAGTCATTCCCTATGCCTCAGCCATAGGTTCTATAAAGTATGCCATGCTGTGTACCAAACATGTTGTGTACCTTGCCATGAGTTTGTCAAGGGGATACAATAGTGATCCAGGAGTAGATCACTGTACAGCGGTCAAAATTATCCTTAGTAACTGGATGACTAAGGAAATGTTTCTCGATTATGGAGGTGATAAAGAGTTCGTCGTAAAGGGTTACGCCGATGCAAGCTTTGACACTAAATCCAGATGACTCTAAGTATCAATCTGGATGCGTATTGAAAGTGGGAGCAATTAGCTAGAGTAGCTCTATGCAGAGCATTGTAGACATAGAAATTTGCAAAATACATACGGATCTGAATGTGACAGACCCGTTGACTAAACTTCTCTCACAAGCAAAACATGATCACACCTTATTACTCTTGGGTATTAATCACATAGCGATGTGAACTAGATTATTGACTCTAGTAAACCCTTTGGGTGTTGGTCACATGGCGATGTGAACTATGGGTGTTATTCACATAACGATGTGAAATATCGGTATTAAATCACATGGCAATGTGAGCTAGATTATTGACTCTAGTGCAAGTGGGAGACTGAAGGAAATATGCCCTAGAGGCAATAATAAAGATGTTATTTGTATTTCCTTATATCATGATAAATGTCTTTTATTCATGCTAGAATTGTATTAACCGGAAACTTGATACATGTGTGAATACATAGACAAAATAGTATGTCCCTAGTATGCCTCTACTAGACTAGCTCATTGATCAAAGATGGCTATGTTTCCTAGCCATAGACATGAGTTGTCATTTGATCAACGGGATCACATCATTAGGAGAATGATGTGATGGACTAGACCCATTCGTTTAGCATAGCACTATGATCGTTTAGTTTTACTGCCATTGCTTTCTTCACGACTTATACATGTTCCTATGACTATGAGATTATGCAACTCCCGAATACCGTAGGAACACCTTGTGTGCTATCAAACGTCACAACGTAACTGGGTGATCATAAAGATGCTCTACAGGTGTCTCCGAAAGTATTCGTGGTGCTGGCATAGATCAAGATTAGGATTTGTCACTCCGAGTGTCGGAGAGGTATCTCTGGGCCTTCTCGGTAACACACATCACAATAAGCCTTGCAAGCAAAAAGACTAATGAGTTAGTCACGAGATGATGTGTTACGGAACGAGTAAAGAGACTTGCCGGTAACGAGATTGAACTAGGTATAGAGATACCGACGATCGAATCTCGGGCAAGTAACATACCGATGACAAAAGGAACAACGTATGTTGTTATGCGGTTTTGACCGATAAAAGATCTTCGTAGAATATGTAGGAGCCAATATGAACATCCAAGTTTCGCTATTGGTTATTGACCGGAGATGAGTCTCGGTCATGTCTACATAGTTCTCGAACCCGTAGGGTCCGCACGCTTAACGTTTGATGACGATCGGTATTACGAGTTTATGAGTTTTGATGTACCGAAGGTAGTTCGGAGTCCCGGATGAGATCACGGACATGACGAGGAGTCTCGGAATGTCCGAGACATAAATATTAATATATTGGACGACTATATTCGGACACCGGAAGTGTTCCGGAAAAGTTTCGGATTTAACTGGATTGCCGGAGGGGGTTACCGAAACCCCCTGCGAGGGGGGGGTGGTCCATAGTGGGCCTTGAGGAAAGGAGAGAGGCAGCCCATAGAGGCTGGCCGGCGCCCCACCTAGGGATCCTAGTTGGACTAGGATTGGGGGGGCGCCACCTCTCCCTCTTTTCCTTTCCCTCTCTTCCTTCTTGATGGACTCCTACTAGGAATAGGATTGCAATCCTATTCCTAGTAGGATTGCCCTAGCCGCACCATAGGAGGCCGGCCGGCCCTCCCCTCTTGCTCCTTTATATACGGGGGCAGGGGGCACCCAAAGACACACAAGTTCAATTGTTCTAGCCGTGTGCGGTGCCCCCCTCCACAGAAACACACCTCGGTCATACCGTCGCAGTGCTTAGGCGAAGCCCTGCGCCGGTAGATACATCATATCCGTCACCACGCCGTCGTGCTGACGAAACTCTCCCGTGAAGCTCAGCTGGATCAAGAGCTCGTGGGACATCATAAAGCTGAACGTGTGCTGAACGCGGAGGTGCCGTACGTTCGGTGCTTGATCGGTTGGATCGCGAAGAAGTTCGACTACATCAACCGCGTCACTTGACGCTTCCGCTTCCGGTCTACGAGGGTACGTAGACACACTCATCCCTCTCGTTGCTATGCATCTGGTAGATAGATCTTGCGTGATCATAGGAAAAATTTAAAATACTACGTTCCCCAACACAATGTTCCAAGAGTTGCTCACCGGTAAGCCATCTTCGGTCTCAAGGCGGACAGCACCGGGCCTAGTGACTTGTTTCACCCGATAAGGGCCTTCCCACTTCGGCATCAACTTGTTGGAATTCTTGGCGGACTGAACTCGCCGAAGAACAAGGTCGCCTTCCTCGAGACTTCTGGCTTTAACTTTGCGGCTATGGTAGCGGCGCAAAGCTTGCTGGTAGCGAGCAGCTCGCACAGCGGCTTGAAGACGGTCCTCCTCAAGGAGCAGCGCGTCGTCTTGTCACAGCTGCTCTTGCTCAAGCTCATCATAAGCGAGCACTCGAGGCGACCCGTACACGAGTTCCGTGGGGAGAACTGCTTCTGCTCCGTAGACTAGAGCAAAGGGTGTCTGCCCAGTGGCTCGATTTGGCGTCGTCCTAATCGACCAAAGAACCACTGGCAGCTCCTCGATCCAGTTTCTTCCGCACTTGTGCAGCCTGTCGAAAGTCCTCGTCTTGAGTCCGTGCAGCACTTCAGCGTTTGCTCTCTCCGCTTGATCGTTGCTCCTTGGGTGAGCAACAGAAGCGAAGCAGACCTTGGCGCCAAGGTCTTGGACATATTGCATGAAGGTGCGACTTGTGAATTGCGTACCGTTGTCGGTGATGATCCTGTTAGGGATCCCGAAACGACAAACAATCGACCTGAAGAACTTGACTGCTGACTGTGCGGTCACCTTTCTCACTGGTTCCACTTCCGGCCACTTTGTGAACTTGTCTATGGCGACGTACAAGAACTCAAAGCCCCCGGCTGCGCGGGGAAAGGGGCCGAGGATGTCGAGCCCCCAGACCAAAAATGGCTAGGACAAAGGGATCGTCTGGAGAGCTTGAGCTGGCTGATGTATCTGTTTAGAATGGAACTGGCACGCTTCACACTTGGTTACTTGTGCAGTTGCATCTCGGAGGGCTCGGCGGAGCCAGCCTCTTCGCCAGCTGCCGTGGCGGCAGCCTTGGCGGCCTCTGCGCCAGCGGGATCGTCCACGCCGACCGTCTCTTCAGCAACGGCGGCGGCGTCGGCGATGACCTCCGTCTCCATGGGGTTGACTGCGGACGGGTCTGATGGAGGAAAAGGAAAGAACCACAGTCAAGCAAATATCCAAAAAAGAAAATTGAAATAAGAAAAAGTCCAAGGGTTTACCTGCGCGGGCCGGCTCCTCGGTGAGGTTCCTCGCCAGGGAGCTCTCCCTCGGCGGCGTGGTCGTAGCTCCCGCCGGCGGAGGGCCACTAGTGCCATCCCTCGCCGGAGTGGTCGCCCTTGGCGGAGTGCTCGCCCTTGGCGGAGTGTTCGCCCTTGGCGGAGAATCCGGCCTTGGCGGAGGACTCGCCCTTGCCGGAGAGCCCCCCCTTGGCAGTGTGGTCGAGGCGTGCGGCACGTCGGGGGCGATCTCCTGGCGCTCCTGATGCTGCTGCTCTGCTCCTGGCGTGGCGCGTCGCGGCAAGTTCTCTTGAGGCGCCTTGGTTGGCCTTCCCGGCAAGCTCTTCTTACCGGGGTATCGTGTCTTGAGTGATTCCGTGCCTTGAGTGGCCTTCCCGGCAAGCTCCTCTTGCCGGGGTCTTGTCTTCTGGACTTGGATACTTTGTTCTTGAATGGCTCTAAAGGAACCGCGAGGGGTCTTGGCGGTCGCCTGGCTAGCACTGCCGCGGGACGCTGCAACTGCTCGTGCACAAGTTTGGGATACTAAGGTACCCCTACTTTAGTACACCGACATGCTGATCAACAGAAAATGATTTGTAGCCAAAGAGCTTGTATGGGAGATTGAGGTAAAGAAGAACTTCTATCCTGGTAAGTTTGAGGAGATTTGGATAAAGGATTAATGTAGCTGCTTAACAACCACATAATCTGGCCAGAAACTAGATCAAGATGTTGCACTCAAATGGTGAGTCCATTTGGGCTGCAATTTGGCACGGCATAGGAATTTGTTCATATTAAGATGATGTAAGAATTTCATAACAATTGCACAAGCCAAATTGGTACTTCCTTCACAAGCATCCTTTCTGTCCAAAAACTTAGGAAAATTCCTGAGGGAAAATGGCTACATAAAATGTTCCCAAAATTGGTGGAGGTAGGTTATATGGATTAGAGAAGGTCCTGGAATATTTTCAGCCATAGTGGAGCAAGGTAAAATATACGTGCTTCACAAACTAAAAAATTTGGGCAGAAACAAAGATTTAAATGTGTGCTCACATGGTTGGTTGGATGGAGCTGAATTTTGGAGGAGTGGAATAAAATGATCTCAAGAAGAGGCATGCAATGTTTCAACTCATTTGGATGCTCCTAGCTAGTACTTCCTTCACAGTGGGGTTATTCCCAACAAGTTTGGGATGACAGAAACTTTGAAAAATCATTGAGGAAGATTGGCTAGGCAAATAGAGTTGAATTTTTGCATGGGGCAATGATTTGGACATAAAAGAATACCCAACAAGTTTGGGATCAATTGGGCAAAGATAAATAGCACTTGCTTCACAAAGTGCCATTTAGGGCAGAATAGGAAAAGGAATATTGGAGGATTATTTCTGATCATGGCAAGGAATTTTTTTGGCATATTTGATGAATATATGACCCAAACAATTTATTAAAATTTATTTGGGAATTTTTGGAGCGACAGAAATATAGGTTGCTTCACAACCTAGGGCAGACATGGTTATTCCTTTAATAGAAAAAGGAATATTCCCTAGAAAAAGAAATTATGGTTTGGTCAGGCAGTGGAGTGACATGATCTTGGCAAGGTTTTGAGAATTATGAGCCACTTGAGAGGTCAAAAGAGGATGATTTCCCAGGTGACAAGGCCACATAATCACTCCAAAAAGAAAAACAGAGCAAAAACCAATAAATCAAAAAGAAAAAGAAAAGGGCCAAAAACCAGGCTGTGACAGCTTTTTAGTTGATTCTTTTTGCAGATGATTGGTAGAAAAATTCCACAAATTTACCAATGTAGTTTGAATTTTTGGAGTTCCAAAAGTAGGCGAAACCTGCAGATTACTACAGATTGTTCTGTCTTTGATAGATTCTATTTTTCGTGTGTTGTTTGATTATTCCGATGCAACTACGAGTAGTATTGGAGGATATGAACCATAGAGAAGTCAGAGTACAGTAGGTTTAACACCAATATAAACAAAGAATGAATTCATTGCTGAACCTTTGAGTAGTGGTTTGGTTTCTTATACTAACGGAGCTCACGAGAATTTTTGTCTAAGTTTTGTGTTGTGATGTTTTCAAGTTTTGAGTATTGCTTTCATGGACTATGGAACAAGGAATAGCAAAGGCCTAAGCTTGGGGATGCCCATGGCACCCCAAGTAAATTCAAGATAATCAAAAGCCTAAGCTTGGGGATGCCCCGGGAAGGCATCCCCTCTTTCGTCTTCATCCATCGGTAACTATAATTGGAGCTATATTTTTATTCGCAACATGTTATGTGTTTTGCTTGGAGCGTCTTGTATAATTTGAGTTTTTGCTTGTTAGTTTGCCACAATCATCCTTGCTGGACACACCTATTTGAGAGAGTTAAATATTGCCTAGAAATTATTAGAACACTCTATGTGCTTCACTTATATCTTTTGAGTTGAATAGTTTTTGCTCTAGTGCTTCACTTATATCTTTTAGAGCACGGTGGTGGTATGTAGAAATTGTTGAACTCTCATGCTTCACATATATATATTTGAGAGTCTATTTAAATAGCATGGTAATGTGTTTAGGCTAAAGAAACTAGTCTTCACATGATAGACATCCAATGTCAATGTAGTAAAAAAATCACACTAAGTGCATTGAATAGAATGAGATGTTGGATGCCTGATAATTGTTTTGAGATATGAAGATAGTGATATTAGAGTCATGCTAGTGGAGTTATTATGAAATTGAGAAATACTTGTCTCAAGGTCAGTGATTCCCGTAGCATGCATGTATGGTGAACCATTGTGTGACTAAGTTAGAGCATGAGGTATTTGTAGAGTGCCAACCTTTGTGTGGAGGTCGGGGGCGCGCGATGGTTAACTCCTACCAACCTCCCCCCTAGGAGCATGCGTTGATTGCTTTGTTTTGATGACTCGTAGATTTTTGCAATAAGTATATGAGTTGTTATGACTAATGTTGAGTCCATGGATTATACACACTCTCACCCCTCCACCATTGCTAGCCTCTCTTGTACCACGCAATTTTCGCCGGTACCATAAACCCACTATATATCCTTCCTCAAAACAGCCACCATATTGTTCCTCAAAACAGCCACCATACCTACCTATCATGGCATTTCCATAGCCATTCCGAGATATATTGCCATGCAACTTTCCACCATTCCGTTCATATGACATGCATCATATTGTCATATTGCCATTGCATGATCATGTAGTGGACATCGTATTTGTGGCAAGGCCACCATGCATAATTTTTATACATGTCACTCTTGTATCATTGCACATACCGGTACACCGCCGGAGGCATTCATATAGAGTCATACTTTGTTGTTGTAGTATCGAGTTGTAATATCGAGTTGTAATGAAAGTGTGATGATCATCATTATTAGAGCATTGTCCCATTGTAGAGAGTCTCGTGCATAGTCACTTTCATATACTAGTGGGAATTTTCATTATAGAACTTGACTTGTATATACCAACGATGGGCTTCCCCAAATGCCCTAGGTCTTCCTGAGCAAGCAAGTTGGATGCACACCCACTAGTTTCTTTTATTGAGCTTTCATCCATATTTAGCCCTAGTGCATCCGTTGCATGGCAATCCCTACTCACTCACATTGATATCTATTGATGGGCATCTCCATAGCCCGTTGATACGCCTAGTCGATGTGAGACTATCTCCCTCCTTTTTGTCTTCCGCACAACCACCTCTATTCCACCCATAGTGCTATATCCATGGCTCACGCTCATGTATTGCGTGAAAGTTGAAAGGTTTGAAAAGATAGAGTATGAAAACAAATTCTTGGCCGAAATCGGGTTTGTCCATGATATGAATATTTTTGTGTGATAACGAGGGAGCATAGCCAACATTATATGATTTTGTAGGGATAACTTTCTTTAGCCATAGTATTTTGAGAAGACATGATTTCTTTGTTAGTATTCTTGAAGTCTTATTGTTTCTTATGTCAATATAGACTTTTATCTTGAATCTTTCATATCTGAACATTCATGCCACAATTAAGAGAATAACATTGAAAAACTATATTGGTTAGCATTCCACACCAAAAATTATTTCTTTATCATTTACCTACTCGAGGACGAGCAGGAATTAAGCTTGGGGATGCTTGATACGTCTCCAACGTATCTATAATTTTTTATTGTTCCATGCTATTATTTCTGAAGTCTTGGATGTTTAATGGGCTTTATCATTTACTTTTATATCATTTTTTGGGACTAACCTACTAACCCAAGGGCCCAGTCCAGATTGTTGTTTTTTTGTCTATTTCAGGGTTTTGCAGAAAAAGAATATCAAACGGAGTCCAAACGGAATGAAACCTTCGTGAGAGATATTTTTGGAGAAAATCACGCCCGAGGAACTTGAGAACCACGTCAGGGGACGAAAGGGTGGCCCACGAGGGTGGGGGCGCGCCCCCTTCCCAGTGCCCTCCTTCTTCCTATATAAGTCTACGTACCCCAGAAACTCCGAAGAAAGAGAAAAAACCCTAATTCCACCGCCGTACCTTCTGTTCCCGTGGAGATCCCATCTTGGAGCCTGTTTCGGAGCTCCACCGGAGGGGGATCCATCATGGAGGCCTTCATCATCATCATCGCCCTCACCATGAGTTGTGAGTATTTTACCACAGACCTTCGGGTCCATAGCTAGTATCTAGATGGCTTCTTCTCTCTCTCTCGATCTCAATACAAAGTTCTCCTCGGTCTTCGAGGAGATCTATACGAGATAATCTCTTTTTGCGGTGTGTTTGTCGAGATTTGATGAATTGTGAGTTTATGATAAAGGTTATCTATGAAAGATATTTGGTTCTGCTCTGAACTTTTTATGTGCGCTCATAATATCCTTGCAAGTATCTTCGAATTATTGGTTTGCTTTGGCCTACTAGATTTATAGTTCTTGCAATGGGAGAAGTTCTTGGCTTTGGGTTCAATCTTGCGGTGTCCTTTCCCAGTGACAGTAGGGGCAGCAAGGCACATATTGTATTGTTGCCATCGAGGATAAAAATATGGGGTTTATATCATATTGCTTGAGTTTATCCCTCTACATCATGTCATCTTGCTTAAGGCGTTACTCTGTTCTTATGAACTCAATACACTAGATGCATGCTGGATAGCGGTCGATGTGTGGAGTAATAGTAGTAGATGCAGGCAGGAGTCGGTCTACTTGTCTTGGACGTGATGCCTATATACAATGATCATGCCTAGATAGTCTCATAATTATTCGCTTTTATATCAATTGCTTAACAGTAATTTGTTTACCCGCCATAGAATATCGCTATCATGAGAGAAGCCACTAGAGAAAACTATGGCCCCCGGGTCTATTCTCAACATATCAATCTACATCTACTTTACCGTTACCGCTTTTATTTGCTGTTTTATTAAACTAAAAATACCAAAAACATAAACTATCATCTCTATCAGATCTCACTTTCCTAAGTGACCGTAAAGGGATTGACAACTGCTTATCGCGTTGGCTGCAAAGTTCTTATTTGTTTGTGCAGGTATGAGGGACTCGCGCATGGTCTCCTACTGGATAGATACCTTGGTTCTCATAAACTAAGGGAAATACTTACGCTACTGTGTTGCATCTCCATTTCCTCTTCGAGGGAATACAAGGCAAGCTCAAGAGGTAGCAGAGAGGAGTACGAGGGTTCACTAGTTCGGCTGCGGTGTGAGGTTGCCGTCGCCACAGAATAACAGGGGGTGTGGGTGAGTGGAGGGATGGCCTGGCCAGCGGTGGGAGTAGTATGGGGGCGGTGAGGCCTCCGCGGTAGCACAGCCGGCCACGGGAGGCAGGAGCAGGCGGCACGACCGGCGCTGCTTTGGGCGACTGGAGCAAGAAGACCAGAGGTTGAAGAAGCACTAAGGCCGTTGGATGGACATCGTACGGTCACTTGAGCTAGAATCGTTCATATTGACTAAGATGACAAAGCCCTTTGTCCCCGTCAACTTAGTAGGCCCACAAGTCAGCCTCCCACCGTGGTGGGTCCCAGCTGGCAGGGGGTATTCATTTTTTTTTTGTGCGCAATAAGGAGGCACTTCCTTGCGTGCGAAGATATAGTTGGTGGGTCCGACTTGTCAGCAGAGGGAATTTTTTTTTCGCAAAATACAGAGGCCCTTTTGGCAGGTCCCAGATGTCAGGTGGAGGAATCATTATTTTGCGCGTAATAAGGAGGCATTTCCTTGTGTGCGGTTGTGGACCCAGCTGTCAGCCTCTCCACGTACAGTCCACTTCCGATGGATGGCGTTCGTTGACCACGTTGACCACGCCGCGCCGAGAGCACCATGGTGGTGGACAACGGCGAGGCCTACGAAGGGAACGACACGGAGCCGGGGAAGACACGGAAGTGGCTGCCCACGCGGTGGAGAGTACGAGGGTTGACTAGTTCGGCTGCCACCGCCGGAAAATAACAGGAGGTGTGGGTGATTAGAGGGATAGACAGGCCAGGGATGCGATTATATGATGGGGCCGTGAGGCCTACCCGGTAGCACGGCCGGCCACGGGAGGCGGGAGCAGGCGGTTCCGACGGCGCTGGTTTGGGCGGCTGGGGCAGGAAGATCAGAGACTGAAGAAGCACGATTGCTGTTAGATTGACATCTAACGGTCTGACGCTGGTAGAGTCGATTGTTGACTAAGTTTCTTTTTTGATAAACCTTATGTACGCATGAACTTAGTAGGCCCACAAGTCAGCCTCCAAATCTGTGGCAGACAACATAGAGTCCATTTCCTATTTTTTAATAATTTGCAGCCCATTTCCTAATTCTTAAGTAATTTATTATAGCCCATTTTCTTCCCAGGACCACGGTCAAAAAGTTCAACCTTATTTTGCATATTTCGGTGGAGTCCAAACTTTTGTAATCCCGAAATGATAAACATTTTTTAAGAACTTATTGATTTGCCAAAAAATATCGTTTTGTTTTTGTAAGCAAATAAGACGTGGGACAATTGAGTTGGTTTAAGGGAAAATCAATGGTAAAAAAATCAGCGCTAGGAGGGAAAACAACAACAAAAATAAGGATGTAAATATGAAAAGTAAATTTTATTTATTTTCAATATAATGATACGTGTATATGAACTAGTAAAACTATAGGTATTGATTACAAAATGGATGTAGGACACGCGTTTCAAGAAGAAAATAGAACTGGGCTGTGTGTTTCATTCAGTAAAAAAGTGCTTGCGGATGTTGTAAGACAAAATATAACTAACGCTGGCGGGCCAGAGGCCAGTAGATACATGCTGGATCTTTGTGCCATGTTGTCGTCATGGGCTGGGCCTGTTAAAAACAAAACCAAGCCTAGGCAGTCTACAACCCAGTTGAAACTTGCTCGACCTGAAAAAACAATATACGTGCTCAATAAACGAGAGAATTCTGCAATTACAGACTGATAACTGGGATGCAACAAGGATATTGTTTTTTCATCGTGATAATAAGAGCATGCACTTGTTTCGAAAAATTTGGAGAACTGGGAATTCGAACGTCAGGTGCTTATGCTACCCATCAAATAAAAATCAGGTGTCTGAAAATTCGTTTCGAAACAAATGATTCAGCTTTATATCCACGTCGACCCTCGGCATGATGGTTGGAAGCAAATACCAAGTTCATACCAAAAGATCGTTAACAACAATACCAACTTGCGAACAACAAGGTAGTACAAGTACCAATACCAAACTAACTTATAATCTTTTTACTCCTGGCCCTAGTGTTCGTCTGGTAGAAAATCTTGCAGAGGACCAGCTCCTGCTCCTTCTCTTGCTCCAGATCCCCGAGGTGGTATTGGTACATCATCCAGTTGGTCCTATGATGGTCGAAGTTCTTGTTGGTGTGCAGCACTAGAACCTTTTTGTTGCCCGTCTGCCGGCCGTTCACCATCACCGGCAATGTACTGCCGGTGTTGTGCCACATCAAGTGCATGCCGCACTCCAACTGTATCTTTCCACGCGTCCACGTGCCACTTTTGAACACCCTGGAATTGCGCTGGAAGAAATGATTGCTTAGGCCACTCAGTGTGATACCTGCAGTATTGTCGAATACATGTTTTAGTGTACGTAGTTGGCATTTTCGTAACATCTTTGGCATGTTGCACTCACTTGTTTCAATTTTTATTAACTGTCAAATTGTAATTGCTTCACCAGGTCTGCGTCTGAAAAGGAAAATAGAGCTATAAACAAAGGAATATGTTTGTGCAAGTAGATGGCCGATCGGTGTCTTACCTGGAAGTTTCTCGGGATGGGTGTAGCATATGCCGTGCTCGCTGTCGATGGTTGGTATGAACAAATCGATGAGAGCATGAGATCTCGCGCTGTCAGCACTCACTTTGGCCTCAAGGTGCTCGATAAGCTCCTGATCCGTGGGATCGAACTTGACGGCAGGCGTCAACATCGGCCAATCCTTCTTCGACTTGCATGGGTTAATTCCAGTTATATGGTATGTATGATCAATCGACTGTTTTAAGTGAATGATGAAAGATTTCGACAGATAAGTGGTACTCCAAATCTAAAGTCCAGAATACCTGAACACGCCACCGGGATTCTTGTGTCACCTCACGCGCAGCGTGTTGTCACGTCAATTCAATGTGTGGACATGATGAATAATTTGACCGACGTATACTAGTACTACTACTGTACTAGTTACTAGTCGTATTTAGTGTCACATTTTAACCATAGGTTTAACTAACAAGTACGCACTTGAAGCCTAAGTGATATATATACTGCACATCATCTCCATCATCATTATCAGTACATCCTGCGCAGGTGAGTTATGATGCACTTGCTCCCAGAAAGGTATCTATCCTTCAAACCAGGGGAGTGCTTCAAACTAACAACAATACATAATATCCAACAAAATAGGGTCGTGCTACAGCAACAGAATACATGGCTCGGTCTACATATCAGTACGAATCAAATTGTGCATATTTGCTGTTGGCATGAACCACATCGCCGCATGTCGGGTTTGCAAAAGCCATCCGTCGCATGGAAGCTTGATGCCTTTCACACACTTAAGATTATCTGGCAACAAGCTGTGTCGACGAATCTCTGGATATGGTTATTCATGAAACCCATGGTATGACGTGTAAACATAGTCTCCCTGGCGAATGGAAGTTGCATAGCACGGTAATCATCACTGGTGATATGATCGATGATTGGTTGGATGATTGGATAATTGAGCCCGGGGAACATGGAGTGGTTGCCAAGGTTGTAAACCTGCCTCCAGTTGAATACGCTTGGCCCAACGGAGCTGGCATCTTTCTCGAACATGAAGCAGCCATAGCCATCAATGTCACGAACGCCCCATGCATTGTACTGCATGCGGTTTGATGAAATGGTTTGGTCAATTTGGTACGTGCAAATGAGCATCAAATGACCACCATCAGCTGAACGAGCGAAAACCACCACCCATCGGCTGGTATGATTCCAGGTCCTGGAATCATGAAGGCGAGTGCATTTGCCTCTGCTGCAACAATTCAATTTGGAGACCAAAAGGACAAAAATAAACAATCATGTTCAGAGTATGTGTGGAATTAAGATTATTATAACAGTGGCACATATCATAGACATAGAATTGCAATGCAGTGGTCATAATCATACCCGAAGTTAAAAAAATAAGTGATAACCCTCAACCGTAAGGGATCGAGATAGTCTTCGCGGGTAAGAATAACCCAATTTATTGATTCGACACACGGGGAGCCAAAGAGTATTTATAAGCTTTGACAATTGAGTTGTCAATTCAACCGCACCTGAAATATACTTACTTGCAACAAAAGATAAGTGGTAACCGTGATATGATAGTGATGATAGTAATAGTAAAGGTAAACAGCAAAAGTAAATACCAGTAGTAAATGGCAAAAGTAGCAACTAGTGACAAGCAGGATTTAAAACACTGTAGGCTAGGGAGATGGATGGTTGGGCGCTGCATGGATGAGATAGTTTCTAACTTGGGGCACGGCACACGGAAAAGTAATGATCATCTAGGCAAATATCAAACATTAGGCATATATCCTGTAGGTAGTTGTACGTGCTTGCAATAAGAACTTGCACAACATCTTTTGTCCTACCATCCCGCTGCGAACGGGGCCAAAAGGAACTTATGGATATTAAGGTGCTCCTGTCAAAGAGCACCGGAACAAAGCAATGAACTGAATGGATACATGTAATCCTCAAACTACGGACCATCCCCTTTGGTGTCCCAAGCTGTCACTTTTGGGATCGTCGGTTCCGGACCGTAACAGGTGCAAACAACTCATAGATAGGATCACGAACACAAATATATTCATGCAAACACATATGGTTCAGATCTGAAATCATGGCACTCGGGCCCTAGTGTCAAGCATTAAGAATAACAAGTTGTAGCAAAGATGATAAACACCATAGTAGATGATAGGCAACATGCCCCCAACGATCTGATAAACTATTACATGATCTAACTCATCCAATCCCTACCATCCCCTTCGCCTACAGCGGGGGAATTACTCACACATGGAGGGAGAAGTCATGGAGGGATGATGGAGTGGTGATGATGATGACGATGGCAACGATCTCCCCTCTCCGGAGGCCAATTCAGCCTCCAGATTAGCCCTCCCGAGGAAGAACAGAGGGTGGTGGCGGCTCCGCGACGAAAAACAGCGAAAGAAGTTCCGATCTGGGGTTTCTGCGTCGGAAGGAAAAATACGGGCTAAAGTAGGGCACCAGGGGGTGTGGGCCCCACCCAGGCGCCCCCCCGGCGCGGCCCAAGGGGGGCGCGCCCACAGGGCGCCTGGGCACCCCCTGGCCCCCCTCTGGCCCCACTTCTGGCATCTGGTTCCTTCGGGTGCGTGGATTTTCTGTGATTTTTCGTGGATTTTTCTGAGATACTTAAAAATCCGTTTTCCTGCACACAAATAAACCATACAGGCAGCTCTGCTGAAAACAGCGTCAGTCCGGGTTAGTTTAGTCCAAATCATGCAAGAATGAGGCCAAAACAATATCAAAAGTGTTTGGAAAAGTAGATACGTTTGAGACGTATCAATAAGCCAATGGCTTTCATATTCTAGCAATATATCATGGTTCAAACATCATGTAACAATGAGAGGAAAACAGATATGACAGGGCCTACTCATATTCTACCATAGCACTTACTGCAGTTATCATATCAACTCTAAGCAATAACATGTGTTGTTATAAAAATCCTGGAAATGAGAGTAACATATAGCAATCATGAGGTTATACTCATAATATATATTCTAATAATCATTAGATACCAATTGTTCTCATATCAACTCTAACAATAACATGTGTGGTCATAAAAATCTAGGAAATGAGAGGAACATATAGCAATGATGTGGTTATAGACGTACTATATATTCTAAATTTGTAACAATGAACAGGCAGTCGTATTCTTAAGGTAAATATGAGATGAGATAGAACAATTACACGATGATAGATTCCACTAGTATAGGCAGCCCATCCGTGCGTCGACCGCATAAACGATGCCATCGTGCACTATAGCATCAGGCAGAAGTGTTAGGTAAAGAGGATCGACGATGAGCCATAACCATGTATGGAGACCGGATTCCAGATAGACTAATCCCATGTTGAACACAGTAATGAGCTTGTAATCCATGTAGTCTTCTGATGCTGTGGGCACTTCGCAGATTACAACCTTCAGCAAACAGAGGTCGAGCCAAAAGCTCGACGCGTCTCATGTAGTAGGCAGGAGTGTCCGGCGGGCCGCGAGGCTCGATGGCGGCGGTATCCAAAGATGGAAGGGTGATCTCTCGCTAGGTGTAGATATCCACGAGACGCCACAAACTACCGGATTGGTGGATGAGGACGATCCAGTTGGCTTTCATGCCCGCCCAGTAGTGGCCGCGCATGAAGGACAGGTGGACGGGTAGTGGTAGCATGTCGAGGGGCACCACGGCAACCTCCGTAGGATCGTCAAGTCGGTGTCTGGGCCACCTGCGAGGATCGGGCATCAACAAGCAGGGTGTCTTGAAAAGAGCCGGCCGGTTGCAGACGAGTAGACGGTACAAAGACACCGAGCATGCTGCCTGATGGACGGTGCTGAGTGGGTCCATACAATTACAGATCTGCTCCAAGAGAACATCTGGGAGGGAATTCCAGTCGCGGCTCTGCGTGTCAGTCAGTTCTGCCATTGGGGTTTTCGGTGCCTGCGAGCCAGCGGGGAAGTGGATTCGGGCGGGCGAGCGAAGAAGCTTCTCCTCGTGTGGCCGAGCAGTGAGCGGGGGGATATGGTACGCGCGAGCTACCAAGGAAGATAGTGCGGGCGGGCGAGCAGAGAGCGGGGGGAAATGGTGTGCGGCCGACGATGGGGAAGAGAGGAGGAAGAAGAGTGGAAGACGGGGAAGAAAGTGCATTAAATCTCAATTCTACTACTCTACCAGGAAATACCATCCTTCGGAGTGTAAATAGTTACACCGTTGACATTTGGGTCTACCACAAGAGGGCCCATATGTCAGTTAATGGAGGACAAAAGTGTGCTCTACTGGCAAACATGATGGCAGTACTGGGTAAGGCTGATTTAGTAACACCAACACTCTAGTTCAGCTTATTAATTAAATGTCCCATCTGCTGCAGTGTGTATTCTCACTTCACTGCGAAGACTAGTTGAATAGTTCTTTCTGACCGAGATGGGGAATAATGGATCGCAAAGAATTCCTTTCTACATTATCCCTATGCCTCTACGCTCACTTCACTTGTTTTGCTCCGTACGTAGTCACTTGTTGAAATCTCTAGAAAGACAAATACTCCGTATTTGGGAACAGAGGGAGGATTTTACTCCGTATTTGGGAACCGAGGGAGGATTTTAATCCGTATTTGCGAACAGGGGGAGTATCACCATATGGAGGGAACAGAGGAAGCTTGAAATATGAACATGTCAATGGGAGGGAGTAAGCCCCATGCATGCATGCAAGCATGCCACATGCAACACTCACACGTACACATGGGCGCACGCAACACTCATGTACCCATGCGGCACACATCACACGACGCAACACACACGCTCACGCTCAAGTGCTCAACCTACTCCCTATGCCCCTGAAAGACTGTATGTTTAGAGATTTACACGTTGATCAGGGCATAATTAACGCCCAAAAGTAGCAGACTTATGTGTGCATGCGACCATTGAGAGAAGAAGATTAAATGAAGGTCGTTGCATGCTGTAATTAAGGATATACATGTGGCCTATACCTAGAGCACAATTTGGTGCATTAGTCAGTCAATATCGATTTAGATTAAAGGCTAAATGCATTGAAAGTGTAGATGTACTACACTCTTTGTTTTTTAGCTAATTTCTTTGCTCTGCCAACTAACAGGTGGGACCCAGAAACCAGGTGACAATTTAACCAGTCAACAAAGCGTGTGCAATATGGTGCTCTACGATGAGCTAGTGATCGTATAATCACTGCAAAACTATATATAGTGACCTTAAAGAGCGTATTGTTACATACGTTGGTAGCCAGTGTATTTTTCTCGTTTCAAATTAAGCCATATTAATTAGAAAGGACGCAGTATGGACTAGTACTACTACTACTTTGATGTCTCCCGTCAACTCGCTGAACGAGGAGAAGCCCTCTTACTACGCCTCTCCCTCGCGCACGAGTGTGGTGGTTCATAGGACGAGGAGAGGGTTTTGAATACAGCGCCCTCTCCCTCTTCGTCGCCCTCGCCCTCGCGGTTGACGTGCAGCAGTTCAATCGGTGTCAAATTGGCAGTAGCATAATGTGTATTGTAGTATCATCATTGTTGGACCTTTCAAAGAGGCGAAGAGCCAAGTGTAAGGTTCACACGAGTACGAACTGTTGAACCTCCCGAAGAGGCAAAGAGCCAAGCGCAAGGTTTTATAGGAGTTGTCGTCCTAGTAGGAGCGTACTACATGGAGTACTACTATAGCGAACGATGCTACTATATGATGCTACCACGTCACGTATATCCAAAGGTGTGCCACCTTTTTTTTCTCAAAGAGCGTGTTGGAGCCCGTGCAACAACCACACAAGTTGCACATACACATAACACATTTACTAGTAATAAATTCTAAAGGACAAATGCCAGTATGACACACAAGTTCATCTACAATTCATGTGATAAATTTGTGCACGACTAGTCTACATATATTCACAGCGCTACCGTTCACAATTTACCGTACTCCACTTACACGTTATAGATGGGCAACATGTCCTCCTCCAGGTTCCAGTCCCGGGTGTTCTTCATGGATGGCACAATCCATAGCGGTGGGCAACGGGAATCATTGTCGCAGCTTTCTAGTCCGGTTCCACACGATGGAGACTCATCCAAGCTGAAGCGGCATAAATCAGGGATAGCGTGTCCCAGCATGTTGTTCATCCAGCGGTGCGCACTAAAGACACAACCATGCTTCATGAACGGAAGGCCTTTCGTGTCGTGCACGGAAGGTGGCATCCGCTTCACAATGGTGTAGCTATCCCCAATGAAAAGCGAGTACTCTCCAAGAGTGTTCCTCGGCACCCATGTAGCATCACGGGGGTCGAACTCGGCGCCTTTCATATGGTACACGCGGCATCTTAGATCTGGACACATGGTGACTTACATAGTCAAGGTCCATGCATAATAATGTTGTGCTCAAATATGGCGGTCATTAATACTGTGCAGCAAATAGTACTACTCCGGTATAGAGGAAGTAAAATAACCGGCTTATTATATATAGCCACTCTTGGCTACATGGATGAGATAGTAAGACATGGAAAAACAAAATTGGTGGCAGCTAGTGGGTTCAAGTCTTCAAGGGCCTAGCTAGCTATACGCGTCCTCCAAGGTAAAAAGTACTCCTACTAGTACGTAAGTAGAGTACTAGTACATCAATGAAAGAGAAGGCGAGAGGGTTAAAAATGGAATACCTGGGTAGATGGTGACGGTCCGATCGTGGTAGATTGTGTGACCATGTTGCACATCAGTGGTACCATGGGTAATGACTGCTAAGATAGTTGATCCCAATATGCCATAGTCAGCTACAAGGTTCCAGGTTAGACCGAATCGCGGATGCAAATGCACATCCAGGATCGGCGATCTTATTTTGATCGCAGGATGACTGGTCCCGGCAAAATAATGGAGTACCGTTAGGGATGCAAATGATTGTTTGTGCATTCCGTTTGTAATCTCATGTACCATGGGATGGCAACCAGATGAAACAAGTCCCCTGGCTTGTCACCGCGAAGATGCGGCCTAGATGGCGCACGGCGGCTTCGAATGTGTAGGGGTACAAATCTGCGCCGCCAACATGCGCCAGCCTCTGCCGTTAGTGCCTCTTGCATTGATGGCAATCCTTATGTCGAACATCGCGATGAGATAGTAATCGTCATAGCCGCGTCGCTTTGTCGGCGGGTTCGCAATTGCTATCTTCTTCAATCTCATGTAGGCATCATCATACGTATTCAAGCCCAGCCAGTCCGGAAGGCCGATCCCAATGGTGGAGAAGGGGTCTACCGAACGGTCGCACTGCTGTGGATGTTGTGCAAAATGATGGTGGTTGGCCGGCCGGAGGTATGCAAGCCAATCTTCGTTGGCACCGACCCAGACCTATATATAATACGGTGGGCAGCGGAGAAATTACGAGATGGAAATGGAATAATTAAGTACTACATGATCAAACTCCATTACTGACCTGCTCATCGGACAAAATCCGACTAACTGTCAACGTCGGCAACTCTAGCGGAGTCAATGTGCAACCATGGCCAGGGAGCGGTGGACTGTTCGAAGGATTGTCCCATAGAAGAACCTTCTCCTCGAGGACGCATGGAAGACCAACAAGCATGGCCTTTTCCCAAGCCATTTTAAGCATCGTCTTGAAAAAGTTGGTGCAGGAAGCACCGAGTCTTGCGACGGTGAGGACATCGGAGCGGCGTGCGATTTCTCCCAGAGGATCGTCGTCCAAGGTCTCCCAGCCTCGACGACGAGGAGAACCGCCTGGCGAATCCATGGGAGCAGCGACGAACTACATTCTCTTTAGGGGGAGGGGAACTGGCGAGGAGGAGATAAGAGCGTAGTAACCGCAGGGCCTTGTCCCTTCCAACTGTATATCGTTCCTTCCAACTGTAGCGAAGTGGTGAGGCTATTATTTACTACTAGTACTAGCATTATGGGACGTTATGGGATCGCATTATACTGTAAATAATAGCACTAGTAAGAAATTTTTGGCACTAGCTAGTAGTTTTCGGTGTGGATTAAGAAATTTTGGGTAGATTTTTGCTATTTTTTGTACACGCCAACTAGTGTCAAAAAACGTCTTACATTATGTGATGGAGGAGTACGTACTCATACTGTAGCAGTACAAGTAGTACTTTCTCAACTAGTAGTGCGAGGGTACTACTAGTGATATGTACTGTACAGTATAGTGCACCAGTTTTGAACTCTCGAATCTTAGGGCCAAGGAGCTACAGTTGGAAGTGGAGGGTACTACCGTTCTCTAGAACCATCGATGTACTATCAATGCAGGGAAAGTACACCTGTGCAGTGGCCTAGTGGGTCCTCTCACGTAGCTGGCCTACTCAGGCCCTCCACTATGTAGGCCAAAACCGGTGCCAAATTCACTTTTTGAACATTTGGCACCGGTGTCCTACATTGCCCAGCCGATGCCATATAAAAATTTCAGGGCATCGTTGCTTCTACTTGCTTCGACGCCATATTTCGTTGAGGCAATAAACAAAGCAGCCACTGCACTTTTGCATGCGAAGCACCACCAGCACCACTAGCGAGGCACTCATTTGAGTTGATATATTATTAGTTTATAGCTAGGTGGGCCAGAGGTGGATGGATGCCAAATCCTTCATGTTGTGGTGCCGATGCTAAATATTTTTCATTTGGCATCGAAGTGTATGTGGCAAACTTTGTAGATTTCTGGCACAGAACACATAGTGTAGGGCCTCAACCGCTCCTCTCACGACACACTAGTAGCCTGTTTATCAGGGATGGTTATTGCAGGGGCAGAACATTTGAGTTATTTGATACAAGGAGACTAGGCTTTTCGCTTCCATTTGTGGAGGTGTAATGGATCTCGTCGAACTTTGTTAGTAGTTCCTTCTTTATGAATGAGATGAAGCAAAGCTTTTGCCTCCGTTTCAAAAAAAACACGTCAAGAGGAATTTCTTTTATAGTAGAGCCAATAATGGAGTGAAGTCCATGCGTGCAACGCCACAAGCTACAGAGTAGTAGTAGAGCACTTTATGTACAGAGCCATATTGCACAGTTCCCAATGCCCCGCCAGGCTTTTCCGGCTCCTCGAGCTTAATTGATAGGCGCTAGTTTAAATATGCTACTAGCTGATGAGGAAGCTGCAAGCGAGGTGCGGCTAGGGCTTCGCTGACTAACCAAGGTAATTAATTCCTTCCATTGGCCAGGCGGGTAAGCAAGGAGACGACGTTCTCATAAAAAATGAAATATGCCATGCCGAATTCAAAAACAACACCTTAAACTCCGTCGTTTACCGACATCCTCTCGGCTATCATACGTCCTCCGCTAATCTCTCTTAGGCATAGGCATCTCAACACATTCCTCCTTCTGAGTTGCTTGTCTGAACTTGGCTCTTTAGTAAAACGAAGGAGCTACTAAGCTATTACTAGGTATCAATTTAGGAGCCTTGCGAGCCACAAGATGCTGGGAAGGAAAACCCGTTCACGTGGCTAGGCTATCCAGTGCACCCAGATTGTGGTGCCGCACGTTCGTTTGACTTCAAAACTCAAACTACCCGTGTAAAATATTGGCTCACGGAGAAGTTACTGTTTAAAAAAAGGATGTCGTGCGTTCGGCCGGGATCGAACCCACAAAACGAGGTATACACTCCCACAACCACTAGTAGTACTCGTTGGAGTACAACGCAACCTAAAATCGCCTTTTGTCGCTAGTAGTACATTGCTCCTTACAAGAAACCCCTAATAATGCAAGAAACCACTAATAATGCCAAGAAACTACTACCACTTGCATACGTGGCAGACTTAAGATAAGACTAACTTATCAACCATTGTACATGCTCTTACCAACCAGCCCTACCAAGAAACGACTACTCTACAAAGTGTCGTTATAGGCACGTTTCAACCCATGGCCATGTTTGCATACATTTCTTGTCAATCTAACCCTACCATCCAAACACCACTTTGGTTAGAGTTAGTTCAGGGTTGGAATATAACCTCTGACTTAGAGTATCCAAACCAGGCCCATATCGCCCATTAAGTCAACGCCTTCTATTCGACCGGGCGTTATGACTTGTGGGACCTACATGTCAGTCTGCACAAAAATCCCCGAGTGACCTCCTACCTCTGGCCCGTCTACCTAGTCATCCTTGGCCATGGTACACAGCTACCGCCACCGGAAGAAGGCGAGGTCAATACCGCCGGCAGTGCGGAGCCCATCTTGCGACAGCCCGGATGCCAGCTCCGTCCGTCGCTCGCGGCCGCTAGCTAGCCAAGATAGCTCCGTCTAGCTGCTTGTCTGCAAGGTTTGCTAGCTAGATTGGCACGGCGGCGCGGTGGCTTGCTCACGCGCGCCGCGCTAAGGCCAGCCATCTGGCTCGAGCAAAGGCCAGCGCGGAGGCATGCTCGCTCGTGAGTCACGCTCGGGCCAGCCTGCCAACCCGTGTGGAGGTCAGCGCGGCGTCCGGCCCGTCCGGCGGAGCGGCGGCCAACTCGCTCATCACCGGCGCCACCGACGAACACGCATCAGTACTCTTTGAAGTAATGTTCAGGAAAAATAATGATTTGAGGGGGAATAACAGGATAGAAGGTCAGATGTGGGTCCCTCGTGTCAACGGTCAAACAAAATGTGTTGGTTTAAGCTACCTTGTCAGCACGGACGTGTGGGCCAACCCTGTCATAAATGGGTTTAAACTACCCTAATCGGTAGGTAGAAGTTTTTGGCGTGGATTAAGAAATTTTGGGTATGTTTTTGCTATTTTTTCTACAATTGATTCTTCCTAGGGCTGGTTGAAAGTGGTAGCTTTTTGTTAAATAATGTACATATTGTAAGTAGGAGTGAAAGTTAAGCTTTGGAACCCAATAAGGAAGGCTAGTTACATAGTGCATATGTGTACATGATTGGAAGTAAATATCAACCATGAGTGACTAATATCTTGATGGAAAACTCAAAACCATGGAATACTAGGGAAAAATTGCATGGTTGGAAATACTAGCAATGTTCATGTGTGTTGCAACAAATCATAATTAGAATAATACTTATTCACAAACTTGATACAAAACACTCTAATTTTGATATACATATATCATTAGAGATATATTATGTTTCAATTAGAATATATTCCTTGGGCTGTTTTGGTGAGGTCAAGGAGGGATGTGGTTGGTTTTAAGATACTAATTATGGGCTTTTCTGCAAATTGGTAGACAAGTGGGATGTTTGTGAGAAAAGGCAACAACTTACCTCATAGTCGTTAGATGTAGATCTAATGGTCACAAACGCTGGATGACAGACACACCATCATCACCAACTTAGTCTTCGGTAGGAGTACTAGCAAGATTTGTGCATTGCACGGAACTTCAAGATGCATTTTTTTATAAAAAAACACTCGTTGTGATTGACCCATGCGAGAGTAATCCCATGTGTAAAAACTAATGATATCTCGAGAAATAGGAGATAAGGTGAAGAGGAGTGGGGCGTGATGGTGATTGGTGGTCAGAATGAGCGGGGGCATGGGGATTGACGACGCCGACAGCGGCCACCAGGCCAGTTTGTTCCAGAGGCTTCCGTTCTTAATTGCTAAACAATGAGGTTGTTGGAGATAAGGATGAATGAGGGAAGGCCTTGGCTGCAAATGTGGAGAGGGGTGCGGGTATCTTTTAGTTTAATTTCCATCAGTCAGATATAGATCGGACGGCCTATATTGCAAGATGGCACGCGTACCATCATCACCAACTCGGTTTTTAAAAGAGAAGAAATATAAGTATGGAGATACGAACGTATTATCGATACTTGTTTCCTTAAACTAGCATCTATATTCTATTCAACGCCTCAGCATGTCACACCTTAGCATAATGACTTCTCGACTGTGTAAAACAAAGGTTTTCCCGTCGCCGATAAGGAGGGGGTGACGGCGGCGTGCTTTTTGGCTTGCTCTAGTCCTAGTAGTCATACTAGGTGGTCTAAGCACGTGTAGATTTATTCTTTTTCAGGTCTCGTGTTCGCCATACTACGACGACTGTTGATGAATAGACGGTAAGTTATTCACGGGGAAACCCTTGTTGAGCGTGTTTGCGAGAGAGAGAGAGACAGTGTGCGTGTGTGATATGTCTAGAGACTAAGGCAATGATAACAGATTCTTTGTGTCTATGTGTGTGGAGGATAGAGAGAGACATGTAAATGGGGCTTTGTGTTGTGTAACGTGGAGATACATATACATAATTAGAGAGTGAGTGTGCGAGATACACATGCAGACATGGGGAGAGATGAGGATCCAGATTAATGGGTGTTTGTGCGTGTTTGTGTGTGTTTGTGCGCGCGTTTGTGTCTGAGAGGGAGTGTGTGTATGTGTATTAGATAGACCACTAATGATGTAAACCTTGTATAAGGGAAGGGGGAATGGTGTGACATGTGTAGTAGCGGGATAGCATGGGTGCGGGCAGGGGGGCAGACTATTTGGAAAAGAAATCGATTGTGTGTGGGAGAGGGGTGTGAGAGTGAGTGAGTGAGAGAGTGCTAGCGACGGAGAGAGAGAGAGGGGGAGAAAGAGAGGGGGCGAGAGAGGGGGCGTTTGTGTCCATAAATGGCGTATAGATAGGGAGACAATGTTGATGTTGTTTGAAATTGGCCTATGTACGGAGATGCAAGGGAAGCGAGTCATCATGTGTGTGATAGGGTGAAAGTGCAACTAATCCCAGGGTGGTTTTGGTAATTAATAACAACATATATATCATTGAACTAATAGTTCTTGAGAATCATTTCAGAGAAGTTCAGTGATACGGGTATGGAAATGTCTGAAGAAGTGGACCCCTCAAAATGCTAAGGCAAGCATTGGCAAAAGCTCAAGACTCCATTTTTGGTTTAGTGATCAAAGATCACATTGAGTCCATAGGAAAAGCCAATACTATTAAAAGGGGATGAGGTTGTGTTGATGATCTGGTTGCTCAAGTGCTTAGTGATATATCTCCTTCAACTATCAGCAACTTTCACTTCTAAACACACTCATAAGTAATCTCGGACAAACCGATTCTTCCAACTCAGTCCCACCGAGATGAACCACCTCAGCTATTTTCCAAACCCTAGAAATTTCGGTCAATCCGATTTTGAGTTCGGTCTCACCGAAACCGGGCTGCCAACCTTCTGTAACCGTTTGTCATCATTTCGGAATATCCGAGTTGTTGATTTCGGTCCCACCGAAACTGGCAAGTTCCTACCTTTGACTCATATCGGACAAACCGAGATGGTATTTTCGGTCCCACCGAAAACCCCAACGTTCACTATATTTGAACTTTCGGTCTGACCGAGTTTCCACTTCGGTCCCACCGAGATTGCTCAATTATGTGTGTAAGGGTTGGATTTTGTGTGGAGGCTATATATACCCCTCCACCCCCTCTTCATTCGTGGAGAGAGCCATCAGAAAGTACTACCACTCCTACCTTACACTTTCTGAGAAGAGAACTACCTACCCTTGTGTTGAGATCAAGTCATTCCATTCCTACCATATGAAACTTGATCTCTAACCTTCCCAAGTTGCTTTCCACTCAATCCTTTCTTCCACCACAGCCATATCAGTGAGGAGAGTTGAGTGTTGGGGAGATTATCATTTGAAGCACAAGAGCAAGGAGTTCATCATCATCTACAACATCTATTACCTTTTGGAGGGTGGTGCCTCCTAGATTGGTTAGGTGTCGCTTGGGAGCCTCCGTCATCGAGATGTGGAGTTGAATCAAGAAGTTTGTAAGGGCAAGGAGATCGCCTACTTCGTGAAGATCTACCCCGAGTAAGGCTAGTCCTCCGTGGGCGTAGGCCATGATGGAATAGACAAGGTTGCTTCTTCGTGGACCCTTCGTGGGTGGAGCCCTCCGCGGACTCGCGCAACCGTTACCCTCCGTGGGTTGAAGTCTCCATCAACGTGGATGTACGATAGCACCACCTATCGGAACCACGAGAAAAATCTCCGCGTCTCCAAATTGCGTTTGATCTTCTCCACCTCCCTTTACTACATGTGCAATTTACTTTCCGCTGCTTATACTCTAGAATTGCATGTGTAGGGTGATACTTGTCTTGCTCATAATTGTGAAACTGCCAAAAACTGTTCATGATCAAAAGGCAGAATTTTTATTTTTACAAGTAGTCTAATCACCCCCCCCCCCCCTCTAGACATACTTTCGATCCTACATGTGGTATCAGAGCTTCGGTCTCCATTGTTTTGGTTTCCATTGCATTGGACTCCATAAGCTTGGTTTCACAACCTAGGAGAGTATGGCGTCTAGTGAGGGTAATTATCGTAGAGGTCCTTACTTTGATGGTACAAATTTTGCTAGTTGGAAGCATAAAATGAAAATGCATATTCTTGGTCATAACCCAGCCGCATGGGGCATTATTTGTGTTGGTATGCAAGGTGAATTCTTCGAGGAAGGAAAAGTTCCGGATCGCGAAGCTACACCGGAAGAGTTGCAGATGTTGCAAAACAATGCTCAAGCTTGTGACATTCTCTTCAATGCTTTGTGTCCCGAGGAGTTCAACAAAATCAGTCGTCTTGAGAATGCTAAAGAGATTTGGGATACTTTGGTTGAAATGCACGAAGGTACCGAATCTGTGAAGGAATCAAAGCTAGATATTCTTCAAGGTCAACTTGACAAGTTCAAGATGAAGGATGGTGAAGGAGTCGCTGAAATGTACTCTAGGCTTGCTCTCATCACAAATGAGATTGCCGGCTTAGGAAGCGAAGAAATGACCAATCGATTCATCATTAAGAAGATTCTCAGAGCTTTGGATGGAAAATATGACACCGTGTGCACTTTGATCCAAATGATGCCAAACTACAAGACTCTCAAGCCAACTGAAGTCATTGGAAGAATTGTTGCTCATGAGATGACACTTAAGGATAAGGAAGAGCTTCACAACAAGTCAAGTGGTGCTTACAAAGCTACAAGTGATGCTCCCACAACCTCAAGTGACAAGTTAATTTCCAATGAAGAGATAAGCCTAATGGTTAAGAACTTCAACAAGTTCTACAAGAATAGAGGCAAAGAAAGAAGCTCAAAGTCTAGATCATATGATGAAAAGAGATCTTCTAGTCGTGATCGAAACTGCTACAATTGTGGAAGACCCGGACACTTCTCAAATGAGTGTACGGCTCCCCACAAGAGAAGAGAAGAATCTCCAAGAAGAAGAGCAAGAGATGAGTCACCTCGGAGAGAGAGGAGTAGAGATGATCGTTATGAACGAAGACCCTCTCGGAGAAGCAAGCATTCGGAGAGGAAAGACAAGTCATCAAGGAGCTACACAAGAAGAAGACATCAAGCTCATGTAGGTGAATGGGTCTCCGGCTCTGACTCCGACAATCAATCCGATGGAAGCTATCACTCCGACTCCGACTACAGTCAAGATGAAGGTGTTGCCGGACTTGCTCTCGTATCCTCCAACTCCAACTCCTACGACTTATTTGATTCACCAAATGAGGGAATTGGAAGATGCTTCATGGCTAAAGGCCCCAAGGTAACACACCCTGAATTCATTGACTTTGATAGTGATGAGGATGACTTGCTTGGTGAAGATGAGCTCTTGCATGATAAATCTAGTGAGCTTAGTAACGATGAAAATGCTAGTAGTCTTTATAGTCGAGAAGAGTCGAATGACAATGCTATGAAGGAGATTGAGCGTTTAACTAAAGAACTAAACACTCTTAAGTTAGCTCATGAAACAACTCAAGAAGATCATAGAGAGCTCCTAAGATCTCATGAGAAGCTACGCTTCGAGAAGCTCACTCTAGAGCAAGAACATGAGTTTCTAAAAGCGATCAATGACGATCTTCGAAAGAAGAGTTCTTCATATCTTGCCAAACGACTTCTCTTGTCTAATTTCTTGCCACCTATTAAGACTAAGCATGACAAACATAAGAAAAATTCTTCCTCTAGTAGTAACAATAACCATGTTAAAACCAATATTGTTGGTTCTAGTAGTTCTCTTGATTCCACTAACAATGTTTCAAGCCAAGTTACACTTGAGCAAGAAAATAGCTTATTGAAGGAAATCATAGAGAAAGGTGTCTACAAGAGTCTTGCCGGAAGCAAGAACTTTGAGGAAATTGTTCGCAAACAAGGAAGGCATCGGAAGAATCAAGGGATTGGTTTTGAGCAAAAGTTCAACGCCGAAGGTGTTGAGTGGGAAGAAGGTCAATACCCTACTCCACAGTTTGTTTCTCAAAAGGAGAAGTATGATCCTACTTCTTCCAATGTGGAACAAGCTCAAGATGACCTTCCACCACAAGACCACAAGCTAAAGGCCAAGGACAAGCTTCAAGAGGAGATTGATGCATTCATTGAAGCACCTCAAGCCATGGTCAAGTGGGTTCCCAAGGACACATCAAGTTCTACTTTGTCAAGCTCAACTACAACCCCAAGGATTCCCATCAAGATGATGTGGATCCCGAAGAAGAAGAACTAGAAGGTTCTTGAGGGTGACTCCGCCAACATACTTCACTCACATTCATTTTGGCAACTTGTGCAAACAACTTCCACATCATGCACTAGTTCATGGAGTCACAAACCCTCTTGTTGGTAAGTCAAGGGACAAGGTAATCATTGCTTTCATGGACATCATCTTTTGTGAACTTCAATCTATGTCTATGGATATCCTTGTTTGTTCCTTGTGGGACTAACCCATGTAGGTATTGAAAGTGCCCTAATCCAAAGGATAGCTCCCAACTCTTGATGATCTACATCAACATTGAGCATCCACATCTTCAACATCTACATGAAGTCTTCTACGACAACCCAAGGTTAGTTTGACCCTTTAAAAGGGGTTCTCACATCTAGGGGGAGCTTTGCTCTAAAAATTGAGCTAAAGCATCTCCAAATGATGTGAACACATCAATGCTTTATGTAAAAGTGGTAACCCCACTTGTGCTTAAACGATGAGTATGACCTATGATCAAATGCTCTCATTTGACTCCTAAGTCAAAATACTCATATAAAGATGACCTAGTCATCGACAAATTGTGTGCTAGTAGCTAGAGTTTTGGTTGTGCATGTTTGACACATATTTCATTTGCTATCTTATTGTGTGAGCATGTTGAATGCATGATTTTATCCATTCAAGGACATCCATTTGTTGTTTTGGTTGTTTTGATTTTTCTGGCCAAATGGATGGACAAGAATGCCTAAGTACCTCCCCTAGCTGTCTATGCTTTCTTGTCTCAAATTCTGTTCATGCTCATATCACAACTTTGAACAAGTCATTTTCGGACCCTCCGAGTGAGGAGCACTCGGAGCCACCGATCCGTCTAAGGCTGACTTCCAAAACCTTCTAAGTCAATTTCGGTCTGACCAACTTCTCCATCTCGGTCCAACCGAAACGCTTAGACTGATCTAGGTTTCATCTCGGTGAAACCGAGTTATAAATCTCGGCGTGACCGATATGTGTAACTGCACAACAGTTATCCATTTCGGTGTCACCGAGTTTTTCAACTCGGTCCCACCGACAGCATGGGGATATATATACTGAGGGCAGCGCACGATTATTTCTTCAAACCGTTTCGCCCCCAAGTCCCCTGCTGCCGTCGCCCTGGTCTTCGGATCGTCGCCGTCGTCGCCTGTGCGCCCTCGCCGCAGGTCTCCGCCGCCGTCAACGGTTCTCTTCTCCGCGCCGTTGCCGCCGTAGAGGGACTCCACCAAGTTAGGGTGAGTCTCGATCCCTCTCGTGCTCCCCATCTGATTCTTGCACGATTGGTTTGCCCTGCGATAGATTTCAGACTTCCCCAGAGCTCCCAAAAGTTTAGGCGCCAAAAGATTTCAGACTTCCAGCTCACATCGAAATATCTCGCGCCCAAAAGTTTAGCCCTGCGATAGTCCTGTTTTACCCCGGCCACATGAACGAAAAAGGGCTGCTTTGGTAACTCCATTGTTTTCCCCTCTTTGCCCCCAACATTCTTCCCCAGAGCCCCTCCCCTTCCCCTCCCCGACCCCCCAACCACGGCAAGCTGCCGAATCTAATCCTCCGCCGTAGCGGTGGACCTCACACCCCGGCAGATCTACCTTCCGCACCTTGGAACCCCCAACTGCCAACTCACCACTTCACCGGAGCCGCTTCTGCGACTAGCTTGTACACCGCTCCACATCTCCTTGACCGCCATCATGGTCCACCCCACCGGATCTGCTTAACCGGCGCCCTCGTCCACCATAGTGTAGGCCCTTCACTGATTCCCTCGTCCGTCCCTTCGTTGGCCCTTCATACAAGCCCTCGTCCGCCGCAACAGATCCGCCTCATCGAAAGCACTGTACAACACGCCCACCGGAGCCTTCGTCCACTACACCGGACCCGCTCCATGGATGCCATATTCAACTCCACCAGCCCTGCTTTACCGATGTCGTAGCCTCATCAGGTTATTTCGATCTGTACTCCTTTGGTTTTTCTCTTTATCGTGCAACTGTTCACTTACCACAGATGAGCTTTCTTGTATGTCGACATGCACCGCAACCGTAGCACCGGAGCCGCTTCAGCGACGGCGACAGCCGACCGAAACTCAACCGCAACACGAGCACCATCGATGATCCTTGGCTATCAAGTATGCCAACGATACACATACGCCACCAAGAATCAGCTACTATTATCCAACGACCGGCGCCTGCGTTCACTTTCTTAGCATAAGCACCGCACCTTTGAATTTCTTCAGGGCATTATTCAGTTTTTCATGAGACGTGTTATTCTGCTTGCATCTATAGGGCCATACTTCTGGCAGTGAACATGTTACATGTGCTAAATTACATACCAGTGCACATAGAGTTAATATGCTTTAGTTTTGTCCTAAGTATTATTGTACTTCCTAGATATCACTGCCTACTATTTTACTTCTTGCATGCTATATTTATGATAATGGTGTTGTTCTGATGCCACCTGTTGGTTCCATCAGACTGCTTCATGTTCTCTATGCTTAATTACACATCAACAAACTAGCATGTGGTTCCGCTGGTTTTTGTTCATTTTACCCTACATTTTCTGATGCTCGCTATTACTTCACTACTACGAGCCTCTGTTCGTTACTTTTTTGTGTGTTCTTGATCTTCCCAAATTGCATGACTAATTTGATGCTTCTATTAATTATGGAGCTGCCAACCCCATCAAGCAAAATATTTGTTCTTTTGGGGCTGGCACCTCGAACAAGCATAAAAATAGAGGGAAGCAGATATATTGTCGTGTATGCACACACCCTTCTTTCATTAGTTTAGATGAACCATTGATGATCAATTCGAACCAGTGCATGCGATTAAAATTAATTTTACCTAAATAGAGGGTGCAGAATAAACTACAACAAGTAGATTTGCAAGCACGGGATGCTCACAATATCTTCAAAGAACATTGCAACAGCAGCGAGGCTTCACAACAAGATATGGTAAGCCAGTGCGTTTTAGTACATGTGAAATGTAATGCGTGTGGGTTGCTTTCTTGGCTTCTACCCTCAACCTGTAATCCTACAGAATAACAAATAGTTCAGTTGTCTGCTTTCCTGTATTGCTTGATTCGAATGCTTGTTTGTTACTTGTTATGCTATACCTGAGTTGGCCAATATGTCAGCAGTGCCTGCTGTACTATCATAAAGAAATGCATGCCTAGTTCATTTGAGTCCTTAAATTTTCCTCTGAACTTCATCACAAGATTGTCTTCGTAGTTTATACGAGGCCACACTGTTAAGTGCTTTCTCAGATTATTTTAACTGCTTAGATGCCTTGGCAACTTAAATATAGCGGTGGTACACTCCCTTTCAAGTTTTCATCTTACCATTTTAATTTCTTTTCGGCTGATGCTGCTTCGAACCATTTAAATATAGCTTGCCATGCTCGGCAATAATTCGTATGTCGTTTACCATGTAAGCTTACTGCCTGGATCATGCGGTAACTATCTCTTACTTATGTCCAGCGGAAACCTTTCAGGATGCCGTTCACACTAGGACACAATGTACAACCCCAGAATCTATTTGTGGAAGCAGTGCGCCATCCATGTTACCAGATGGTAGCAGTTCGGAGGCAACACCGATGGAGAGCAGTCTGAGCACATATATTATAGTTCTTGAGGCTCTACTAGAGGTAGAAAGAGATGGTGTGGCTGCCATGAATGAGGTAATCTCGATCTTGAAGCTGGAAATTATGCAATTAGTTGCACGCATTATGCAAGCAACCCAAGAATTGGAGGAAGTAAGAATGTTGCATTTGAAGACGGAGGAGGTCCTGCTGCTTCTACTACCTGAAGCCCAGGGTAATCCCAGTTCTTCTTTAGATAGCAGTTGAAATTGTTATTAGATTACTGTACTTGCATGTTGTGTCATGTCTCTGAATGGATTATGTTGTAAGACCCCCTATGTTGTCCATGTGTTGTAATGATCCGATTTTTTTAGGCGAGGTAATCATCAGTACTTGTATGATTGACATAAGGTGAACTGTTTTTCGTGTGAGCATATTGTATTGGATGAAATAACTGTTTGACTCAAAGTGTATCCAACCTACTGAATTCGAAGATCGCGGCATTTCTAAATCATAATCATATATAAAGGTGGAATAAATCTTTGTTGTGGTTTTGAAGAAATAAATAACAAAACATAGAATTATCTGTGGATATTCGTAATCGAATAAAAATTGGATTTGATTTAGTTGCCAGGGCCCAGGGCAAACGTGAATGCTAATTCTCCCAAGTTTTGAACGAAGTGGCTAAACACCCACTATCATTTGTGGGCTGCCCGAACCAAGTGTTTGCGAGATGGAAATTACTGTCTACCCCTAACACTTAACATCCTTATTGACCGGATTTACACTGCTGTCGATAGGGGTAGACTAGTAACTTCAATTAGACTTGACACGACGGCCTTTGAGCCCATTTAGACACAGTGGGCGCCAAACGTGGGCGGCAAAACACATTTGATTCAAGCTCGTCCGAAAGACATGTGTCTCTCCCTCCATTCCCCCTTTAATCCATGGTGGGCGGCAAAACAAACTCTCCTCATCTGAAATCGATGTAGGCTAATATTTTAAATAGGGGCAGATGTGTAACTTCCCTCATACGTGACACAACCGCCCTACCTGTCAGCCCTGTTCATACACCGTGGGCGCCAACCGTGGGCGGCAAAACACCCACTCCTCACCCGAAATCGTTACCGGCAAATATTTCGGAGATGCGAGATTACCGTCCTATCCCCAATTGACGTCATGTCCGAAATTTTAAACGGGGGGTAAGTTCGTAACTTTGCCACATTTCAGACAAGCGCATCCCAAAGTTTGAGATCCCTCCCTCCCCCTCCATTTCCCCATTCATACACCGTCGGCGCCACGACAACCTATCCACTGCGGCCAGCCTCCTCCGTCTGCCACCCCATCCTCCACCTTGCTGGAGCCGCTACCCCTACCCCTTTGTCCACTGCAAGAGATGGACGTCTCTCATCCACGACACTGGACCAGGATCCTTTCATCGCTTTGTCTCCCTTCATCGGTGCCGTCATCCACTTTTCCATTGCCGCTCCTACGACCGCCTCGTCCACGGCAACATGATTTATCCCCCAACCCGGCCGTCTTCCATCTAAAGTCTTCTTCCCCGCCGCCGACAGCCATCGCATTCGCAGCACCCTCAACGTATCAGTAGGGGCCTACACAGCGTTGCAAGAGAGGTGGTACTCTTCCATATGTGCTTAAGTTATTGATCTCACCCGGAAAATAGATCTTAAATTGTTTACTGTACTTTTCTTGTCCGTACCAAATCGTAGTGGGTAGTTGAATGCAAACATTGGTTGCGAAGTAGCTTTGTCCGGTTTGCACCTTCAGATCCGCCATGTCACGGTCACTATACTCGTAAAGCTTATGGTTTCCCCCCTTTATATCCACTACCATCATCGTAGGTGCTTCACTGCTTCGTGTCGTGCTAGCACTGCTCCTCAACCCATCAAGCGAAACAACATGCCACTCGTAATTCCAAAGCTTATGTGTCAAAATACAAATCTGATATGATGCTCATATTACTAAAACATAGAATTTTTTATTGGTCACCTAATGTTCCTATATTTGTTTCGAAAATCATGTGTGCCACACACTGGTCCAGCTACTTCCACTTTCCTGATTTTACTCTTGATGCTTAGGGTTTTCTATCTACTCTACTATGATCTGCGTAGGTGCTTTCTGTCATACTAGCATTACTCCACCCTTCAAGCTAAACAACACAACACTCAAAATTCCAAAGCTTAGTTTTTCAAATATGATTGTGATATGATACTAATATTAGTTAACAGACACATTTAATTGGTTAGCTAAAGGTCCCACTTGAGTTTCCAAATGCATGTCGCGACATATAGAAAGAGAGCAGAATTGCATTTCTTTGTCACTTGTTGACTGTACTTTCTTCTCCATAACAAATCTTAGTTGTTATTTCAAAGCAAATATCGGTTGCTAACTACCCTTTGCGCGGTTTGTAGCTTCATATCTGCCATCCCACTGCAACGGTCGACACTACACTCATCATGCTTATGGTTTCCCCATTTTATGACGACCACGATCAGCCTACGTGGTTCGTGTCGTAATAGCACTACTCCACCCATCGAGCTAAACAAGCTTAGTTGTACAAATTCAAATCTGATATTATGCTGATATTAGTAAAACTGGGAGATGTTTAATTGGTCAGCTAAATGTTCCTACTTTAGTTTCGAAATGCATGTGAGCCACATATGGAGAGACCGGAAGGAATAGTATTTCTCTGTGCACTCTGGTTCATCATGGGTGGCCAACTGACATTGTATAGAAAGACTTGTAACATCTTCAATCTGCTTGCTCTTCTGCTCTTCTTTAAGATGATCCTCTTCTCTTGCGGTCGACTGGTCAGGTCGAGTTATTCTCCCTTAGTATATTTTGAATCTGTCAGGTCAGGTCGACTTGTTCTTCTTTACTATATGTTGAAGCTGTCATCTGCGAAGTATCATCACTTCTGGATCTCTCATATTTTGAGTAGTAGGCCACATTATATTAATGCACACACCAAATTACAGCATGCACGGCACCTCTTAGAAGAATTGCAGAGATAGCACGAAGGGGTTTACATGGAGGAAGTATTGGATTAGAATCACTTCTGCATTACAAAGATAATCTCACTTGTTTTTATGTTTTCATGCATGTCAGGTATTGAACATTATCAAAATGAATATGAGAATGGGCGCACGAGAGGAATATTGCGGAACAATCCACTGGCTAACAAACTTGGCATGGTGGAGGATGGCCTATCTTATTCACCCATCAAGGTGCATGCTCTAACTTGGCAAGGTTGTATTGGTCGCACATATTTTGCATCTGACCTCTTGCATTACTTCTACTTTGTTACACCATCTGCTTAGTTTAAGCATCATATATGAGTATATGCCATACTTATCCATTTTTTGTACCTATTCCATGTGTCATCATACTATGTTTTTCCAGTCAAATGTTGTTCTTTCATAATAGATGTCCAAAAGGAAGAGGGTGATTGCAGATCCTCAAGGAGTACAAACTAGGCATTTGGAAAAGGTAGTGATACCTGTTAAAATCAGATAGATCAGCAGCCACAGAAAACACAGGCCCAACTGTAACAGACTTTACACCTACTCCAATGGCCAAACCCCTATTAGAACTGCTGACAGCCCAGGTACTGTCTATGATATCAATTCAAAATTTGAACTCCTAAATTTCTGCATGTGCCTTACCTTCTCTCTTGTATGAAAACTAATTTCAGATGAATCTCCTTGCTCAAAGGATCATAGGATCTCACGACAATACTGGGCTCTGCATTGCTCTTGTTAGTAGCTCTTGCCCTTTGTCAGCATACTTACACTCATTGTTGTTTGATTATGTAGCATCACTATAAATGTTCGCTTCTTTATCCTCCCTTTGCTTGAAATTATAAGATCTATATTTACTCTTAGATAAATGTAGAATTAACACATTGGTTATGAAGTTTTGGATTGCTCATGTAAGTACATGTTGTCATGTACTCCCTGTGTATCGAATTAATTGTTGATCAATTGGATGTATTTAGAACTTAATAGTGCTAGATACATCCATTTGAGCGACAACTAATAACGGACGGTGGTGGTATTACTGTACATGAATCGCGAGATAGTTGATTGTCTAGCATGACTCTGCATCTTACCTGCCCTGCCCTCCACTTTCTCCAAATTAGCATATCTACATTTACTCTTACCAAAATGTTGAATAAAGCCAATGCCACTGCACACGTTGATGTCTGCATTCCTCTTGTCAGTACCTTTTGCCTTGTAATGATGTACTTAACTAATTGCTATTTGATTATGTATCATCAGTCTGCACCTGAGCTTCATTATCCTCTATTTCTTCCAATATTATTTGATCTATATTTACTCTTTGCAAAATGTAGAATAATGGCAACGCTTATAAAGAATTTTGTTTGGGGAATTTATTGAATTGTCTTTCCATCAACATGGAGAAGGGCTTTGTTTAGCCCGTGTTAACATGTAATGTAAGTTCATCCTTCTCAAGCCTTCAAACTTTGTTCTAGTATAGATTTGGATAGGCATCATTTCCTCCACTGTTGTTTACATCTGATTGGATGTTTGCAACAACTACCAGCTTTAAATTGTAGTTGTAAAAACATGTTCCTTATGCAGAACAGATCCATTTAGTTGCTTATATAATTGTGAAACCTGTTACGTGTCTCCTTATTTCTCTTTCAGAGTCGTATCTCTTATGCCAGGCAGAACAATAGGAAACATAGTGAGCCAAACCATCTTGAGGACAGCGAGATGACCCCAAGGTCCTGTCTTGATGAAGACAGTGAGTTGAAGCTACTCACCGGCAGGTGTGAGACAACCTTTGTGCAGTCGCTGCCTCAATCAGTTCGACTTCTTCAGTCACAACTTAAAGCGGAAAGGCTTGCTTCAGGTCAGCTCCGACTTGAAGTCAAAGATGTAATGATGATGTCAGGGGACTGCCTTGTGCACTATGGTGCCATACAGCTAGGGATGAAGCATCTATCGTTGACACAACTGAGATCTCATCAGCTTGTTCGACTACTTGCGTGGCCCGAGCTTGCCAGGTCTAGTGCCTTCTGAAGTGCTCTCAGTTTTGTATATTCTTTTGTCGGCGCGTTTATATGCACTGGTGGCGACCTTTGATGCCCAGTGTATGTAATCCGCGGTCATATTGCGCTTTATTATCACCGGTAGCAAACTTTGATTCCCAGTGGATGTAATATGCCATAATTTCTTTGTTGTATAGTCTAGGTTTATTCTTTGGTCGGTATGCTGTAATTTAGGCTGGAAGGTTCAGTGGATCTCAGTGTTGTCGGTCTTCAGGCCTGCCCGTTACTCATATGGGCCAAAACGTGGGCCTATAATCATCTTGGGCCATTAGCAGGTCTAAACCTATAGTAGTTTCCCGCCTTTAACGGGCCATGGGCTACATATTTATTGTAGTGATACTAGGCTTCCTACGGGCCGTAGAAACAATGGGCCTTCTACGGGATGTATCATCAATGGGCCTTAGATGGGCCGTATGATCGATTAGCCAAACATGGGCCAAAAACAGACCGCATTATGGCCATAAACGGGCTAGAGTTGGAGTCGTCCGTTCATGGGCCGACCATAACGGGCCGTCGTTAATAGGTCGTATTTGATGATGCTATGAAAACGGACCAACTTATTAATGTGCCACTGCTAGTTCTCGAGCTTGCGTCGTATTCCCTCGAAGAGGAAAGGCAGATGCAGCACGGTAGCGTAAGTATTTCCCTTAGTTTTTGAGAACCAAGGTATCAATCCAGTGGGAGACCACGCGCGAGTCCCTCGCACCTGCACAAACAAATAAGAACTTCGCAGCCAACACGATAAGGGGTTGTCAATCCCTTTACGGTCACTTACGAAAGTGAGATCTGATAGAGATGATAGTTTATATTTTTGGTATTTTTGTTTGTAAAATCAGAAGAAAAAAAAGCGATAAAAGTAAAGTAAATGTAGATTGATATGTTGAGAATAGACCCCGGGGGCCATAATGTTCTCTAGTGGCTTCTCTCATGATAGCGATATTCTACGGCGGGTAAACAAATTACTGTCGAGCAATTGATAGAAAAGCGAATAATTATGAGACTATCTAGGCATGATCATTGTATATAGGCATCACATCCGAGACAAGTAGACCGACTCCTGCCTGCATCTACTATTATTACTCCACACATCGACCGCTATCCAGCATGCATCTAGTGTATTGAGTTCATAAGAACAGAGTAACGCCTTAAGCAAGATGACATGATGTAGAGGGATAAACTCAAGCAATATGATATAAACCCCATCTTTTTATCCTCGATGGCAACAATACAATATGTGCCTTGCTGCCCCTACTGTCACTGGGAAAGGACACCGCAAGATTGAACCCAAAGCCAAGCACTTCTCCCATTCCAAGAACTATAGATCTAATAGGCCAAACCAAACCAATATTTCGAAGAGACTTTCAAGGATATTATGAGCACACATAAAAAGTTCGGAGAAGAACCAAATATTTCTCATAGATAATCTTGATCATAAACTCACAATTCATCGGATCTCGACAAACACTAATCTTGATCATAAACTCACAATTCATCGGATCTCGAAAAACACACCGCAAAAAGAGATTACATCGAATAGATCTCCTCGAAGACCAATGAGAACTTTGTATTGAGATCCACAGAGAGAGAAGAAGCCATCTAGATACTAGCTATGGACCCGAAGGTCTGTGGTAAACTACTCACAACTCATGGTGAGGGCGATGATGATGATGAAGAAGAACTCCGTGATGGATCCCCCTCCGGTGGAGCTCCGGAACGGGATCCAAGATGGGATCTCACAGGAACAGAAGGTTACGGCGGTGGAATTAGGGTTTTCTCTCTATTGTCGATGGTTTCGGGGTACGTAGACTTATATAGGAGGAAGGAGGACACCGGGGGGTGCTCGAGGGGCCCACGAGGCAGGGGGCGAGCCACCACCCTCGTGGACACCTCGAGGCTCCCCTGACGTGGTCCTCAAGTCCCCTGTGCGTGATTTTCTCCAAAATATATCTCTTGCGAAGGTTTCATTCCGTTTGGACTCCGTTTGATATTCCTTTTCTGCGAAACCCTGAAATAGGCAAAAAACAACAATCTGGACTGGGCCATTGGGTTAGTAGGTTAGTCCCAAAAATGATATAAAAGTGTAAGATAAAGCCCACTAAACATCCAAGACTTCATAAATAATAGGATGGAACAATCAAAAATTATAGATACGTTGGAGACGTATCAAGCATCCCCAAGCTTAATTCCTGCTCGTCCTCGAGTAGGTAAATGATAAAGAAATAATTTTTTATGTGGAATGCTAACCAACATAGTTTCTCAATGTAATTCTCTTAATTATGGCATGAATGTTCAGATCTAAAAGATTCAAGATAAAAGTCTATATTGACATAAGAAATAATAATACTTAAAGCATACTAACAAAGCAATCATGTCTTCTCAAAATACTATGGCTAAAGAAAGTTATCCCTACAAAATCATATAGTGTGGCTATGCTCCCTCTTCATCACACAAAATATTCATATCATGCACAACCCCGATTTCAGCCAAGCACTTGTTTTCATACTCTATCTTTTCAAACCTTTCAACTTTCACGCAATACATGAGCGTGAGCCATGGACATAGCACTATGGGTGGAATAGAAGTGGTTGTGGAGAAGACAAAAAGGAGGAAGATAGTGTCAGATTGACTAGGCGTATCAACGGGCTATGGAGATGCCCATCAATAGATATCAGTGTGAGTGGGTAGGGATTGCCATGCAACGGATGCACTAGAGCTAAGTATGTATGAAAGCTCAACAAAAGAAACTAGTGGAAAGTTGCATGGCAATATATCTCGGAATGACTATGGAAATGCCATGATAGGTAGGTATGGTGGCTGTTTTGAGGAATGATATGGTGCCTGTTCTGAGGAAGGATATATAGTGGGTTTATGGCACCGGCGAAAGTTGCACGGTACAAGAGAGGCTAGCAATGGTGGAAGGGTGAGAGTGCGTATAATCCATGGACTCAACATTAGTCATAAGAACTCATATACTTATTGAAAAAATTTACGAGTCATCAAAACAAAGCAATCAACGCATGCTCCTAGGGGGGAGGTTGGTAGGAGTTAACCATCGCGCGCCCCCGACCTCCACACAAAGGTTGGCACTCTACAAATACCTCATGCTCTAACTTCGTCACATAGCGGTTCACCATACGTGCATGATACGGGAATCACTAACCTTAACACAAGTATTTCTCAATTTCATAATAACTCCACTAGCATGACTCTAATATCACTATCCTCATATCTCAAAACAATTATCAAGCATCCAACATCTCATCATATTCAATGCACTTAGTGTGAATTTTTTTACTTCATTGACATTGGATGTCTACCATGTGAAGACTAGTTTTATTAGCCTAAACACATTACCATGATGTTTTAATAGACTCTCAAATAGATATAAGTGAAGCATGAGAGTTCAACAATTTCTACAAAATATTACCACCACCGTGCTCTAAAAGATGTAAGTGAAGCACTAGAGCAGAAACTATTCAACTCAAAAGATATAAGTGAAGCACATAGAGTGTTCTAACAATTCCTAGGCCATATTTAACTCTCTCGAATAGGTGTGTCCAGCAAGGATGATTGTGACAAACTAACAAGCAAAGACTCAAATTATACAAGACGCTCCAAGCAAAACACATATCATGTGGTGAATAAAAATATAGCTCCAAGTATAGTTACCGATGGATGAAGACGAAAGAGGGGATGCCTTCCCGGGGTATCCCCAAGATGGCTTTTGATTATCCTTGAATTTTACTTGGGGTGCCATGGTCATCACCAATCTTAGTCCTTTGCTACTCTTTGTTCCATAGTCCATCAAAGCAATACTCAAAACTTGAAAACTTCACAACACAAAACTTAGACAAAAATTCTCGTGAGCTCCGTTAGTATAAGAAAGCAAACCACTACTCAAAGGTACTGCAATGAATTCATATTTTGTTTATATTGGTGTTAAACCTACTGTATTCCAACTTCTCTATGGTTCATACCTCCCAATACTACTCATAGATGCATTGAAATAAGCAAACAACACACGAAAAACAGAATCTGTCAAAGACAGAACAGTCTGTAGTAATCTGCAGGTTTCGCATACTTCTGTAACTCCAAAAAAATCAAAATAAATTGGTAAATGTGAGTAATTTGTATATTAATCATCTGCAAAAAGAATCAACTAAATAGCACGCTCCAGTAAAATCTGACGACCATTCTAGTGAGCGCTAACGATTCTGTTTTTCACAGCAAGATCACATAAACTTCACACACATCTTCCCAAAGGTTCTACTTGGCACAAACACTAAACAAAACATGAAACCACATCTAAAAAGAGGCTAGATGCAATGTTTATTCCCTAACAGCAACAAAAATTGGGTTGCCTCCCAACAAGCGCTATCGTTTTACGCCCCTAGCTAGGCACGATACAAGATAAATCTAGGTATTGCCATCTTTGGAAGGCAATCCATAAGTGGCTCTCATGATAGATTCATATGGTAATTTTATTTTCTTTCTAGGAAAGTGTTCCATGCCTTTCCTTAACAGAAATTGGAATCTAATATTTCCTTCCTTCATATCAATAATTGCACCAATCGTTTTAAGGAAAGGTCTACCAAGAATAATAGGACATGAAGGATTGCAATCTATATCTAGAACAATGAAATCTACGAGCACATAATTCATATTGGCAACAATAAGAACATCATTAATTCTTCCCATAGGTTTCTTAATAGTGGAATCCACAAGATGCAAATTTAAAGAACAATCATCAAGTTCATGGAAACCTAGCAAATCACACAAAGTTTTTGGGATAGTGGAGACACTTTCACCCAAATCACACAAAGCATAGCATTCATGATCTTTTATTTTTATTTTAATAGTAGGTTCACGCTCATCATATAGCTTTCTAGGGATAGAAACTTCTAACTCAAGTTTTTCTTCATAAGATTGCATCAACGCATCAATTATGTGTTTGGTGAAAGCTTTATTTTGACTATAAGCATGCAGAGAATTTAGCACAGATTGCAACAAGGAAATACAATCAATCAAAGAGCAATTGTCATAGTTGAATCCCTTGAAATCCAAAGTAGTGGGTTCATCACTATGTAAAGTTTTAATCTCTTCACTCCCACTTTTAGCAATTTTAGCATCAAGATCTAAAAACTCTGAATCATTGGGAGACCTTAAAGCAGAATTATCTCCAATCCTATCTTCATCAAGATTTATACTAGAAAAAAAGGATCTAATAGGAGACACATCAATAACTTTCAGATCTTCATCTTTATTTTCATGATAACTAGAAGAACACGCTTTAGTATAATCGTCTCTTTTAGCACGCATCCTAGCGGTTCTTTCTTTGCATTCATCAATGGAAATTCTCATGGCTTTGAGAGACTCATTGATATCAGTCATAGGTGGGATAGATCTAAGTTTCAAAGAATCAACATCAATAGTAGTTCTATCCACATTTCTAGCCAATTCATCAATCTTAAGCAATTTCTCTTCAAGCATAGCATTCAAATTCTTTTGCGAGATCATTAACTCTTTAACACTAGTTTCAAATTCAGAAGGCATCTTTCCATAAGAGTTGTTGTAGGAATTTGTCGGTGTACTAAGGTAGGGGTACCTCAGTACCCCAACTTGTGCACGGGCAGTTGCAGCTTCCCGCGGCAGGGTTTACCGCGTGCTCGCCGGAGACCTTCCTGCTCCATATCAAACCGTTCAAAAACAAAGTATACAAGACAGAAGATCGAGACCCCGGCAAGCGGAGCTTGCCGGGAAGGCCGTTCTAGGCTCAAGGTTACCTCGCTCACGCAAGGCCCTGGCAAGAGGAGCTTGCCAGGAAGACTAGAAGATTACATCATAGAAGACACGCCTCGGCGCTATATGCGTCCCGGCGAGGGTCCGGGGGGCGACAAGCTCCCGGGCCCGACAAGATCAAGACCCCGGCAAGGTGCTTGCCGGGAGAGTTGCGCTGTGTGCCCACGCTCCAGCTCATCGGCCCACGCGTCGCCCTGGGGCCTTTCCAGGGACGCGTGGCGGATGGCTGTGCAGCCTGGGGGACACGGTGGCACTCCACGGTGGTGAAGCCATCGCCGTGGCAGACGGAGACGCAAGGGCGGGAGCTTTTGGGGTCGACGGCGACGGGCATTAAATGCCCTTGTCCCCCACTGTCAAAATAGGTGGCGACCACTGTTCGCGCACTGTAGCCCCACTATTCCCGCACTGTTGCAACTACCACCTCTTTTACGTTTTTACCCCTTTCTCCTACGTTGACACCTGTCGGAGACCCCTTGCACTATAAAAGGAGGCCCATGCACAACGTGGAGGGGGTTCGGAACCTAGATCGCTCATACGCTCGGTGTAGCTGCTTCTTCAAGCTCCCGAGCTCTCCAACGTAATACACAACTAAGCAGGAGTAGGGTTTTACGCGACCACCGCGGCCCGAACCTGGGTAAAACTGCCCGCGTGCTCGCTACGATCTGCTCTTCGTGCTCCCTCCGCCCTCGTACCGCACAGACAAGGGGCTCCGGTCCCATAGGTGTTCGTGGTGGACAGTTTCCCCCGACATCTTTGGCGCGCCAGGTAGGGGGCGTCGAGGGTGTGCGAATCTGATCCGGCGTTCGCGCGGGCGCATTCTTCACCAACCTCTCCAGTTTCGTTAGCAACTTCATCAGCAACAGCACCATGGCCCCGAAGAAGAAGGCTTCGGAGGTCGGAGGCCCGCCTGCGTCTCATCCGCCGCCACCAGAGCCAACGGTGGGCGGGGGAGACGCCGTCGGAAGGGTGGTCGCCGGCGAGGACACTCGCGGCGCCACCAAATCCAAGGACAGGACGGACGACCGAGCCTCGGTCTTCGTGGACGCGCCGCGTCCATCTCAGCACACGACAACCCAGCAGCGCCATGTCACAGGAGGTGGCATCCGCTTGTTGGGCCAAGGACAAACCGGAGGTTCGCGGGATGCCCCGGACCACCGTCCGGGCACAAGCAAAGCGAAGGCGCCGGCGCGGGACCCTGCTCCTTCTAACGTTGTTAGGAGTCCGAGCATATCCCGCTCCTCGCACCGTTCGCCCCCGTTCCCCTCCACTCCAGCAGAAGCGCTCGCAAGGGCGCAACTGCTCCTCGACTTCCCTCCAGCGGCAGACAAGGCCGAGGACTGGAGGGTCACCATCCAGAGCCTGATTGCCTTCGCCAACAACGATTCTCCACAGCAGCCGGCGGCCTCGCGGCCGCGGCAAGCTGAGAAGACGAAGGCCGACGGCGACAAGACCGCCGGGGGTGCGACAAGCGTGCACTCCCCGCCGCGGAAGCAGAAGACGCCACCCCGCCGGAACAACGCCGACGACGGCTCCACGGCATCGTCGGATCCGCGGGATCGTCGGGACCAGCGCCAGGTCCTCGACGACCGGCGACAAGAAGACGCTCGAACAACAATCGAGCGCCGCCGAGAAGCTCGGCGACAATCGGACCAGAGGGCTGGAGACGCTGTCGACGCGTGCGCGCCCGGTGAACCAGGCGACTTGCCGTACGCGGCAGGCTGCCCTGCGTTTACCCGTGAGCTGCGGTGCGTCCAGTGGCCCAGCATGAAGAATTTCAAGCCCGACGTACCGGAGAAGTACGACGGCAAGACGCACCCCTCAGAATTCCTCAGCGTTTACACCATCGCGGTGCAGGCTGCCGGGGGGCGCGACGAGAAGATTTTGGCAAACTACTTCCCGCTCGTGCTTAAGCCGAACGTCCGTTCGTGGCTTATGCACTTGCCGGAAGGTTCCATCTCTTCTTGGGCCGACCTTTGCCACCAGTTTGTTGGCGCCTTCACCGACGGCCACAAACCCCACGGCCAGGAGAGCGATCTCCACATTCTGGCCCAGAAGGAAGGAGAGCCCCTGCGCAAGTACATCCAACGCTTCAGCCGTGTGCAACACAACATCCCTGATGTCCACCCTGCCGCGGTTATCAGCGCGTTCCACCAGAACGTGCGTAACCGCCGCATGCGTGAAGTAATGGCGATGACCAAGATTCGGGATGTCAGCGAGCTCTATGCTCTGGCTGACATCTGCGCACGCGCAGAAGAGGGGAGGAGACTCCCCGGGGAGGATGCTGGCGCAGGAGGAAGCGACAGCGACGACGCCGCCCCGGCAAAGAAGGGCCGGCGGCGGAGCAACAGAAGGAAAAACAAGAAGGAAGTGCTTGCCGTCGAGAAGTCCGGCAAGGAGGCTCCCGCCAAGCAAACATAGGCTGGCGGCTCCGGCAAGGAGCCTGCCCCTGTAGCGGCGGCCGACAAGCAGGACGGCTCCGACAAGCAATACTGTAAAATCCACCGCACCAAGGGCCACGACCTCTCCAACTGCAAGTGCGTCGAGTACCTCGTCGAGCAGCAGAAGGCTGAGTACGAGAGGCGCGACAAGGAAAAGGCTCAAGGCGGCGGCGGAGAGCCAAGCAAGAAGCGGCCATTCAATGGCCGGGGAGGACGACGCGGCAAAGCCAAGCAGCGGCAAGGTGACCGACCTCCCCGGGGCCGCGACAAGGATGAAGAAGACGACGACGAAGACATGGAGGACGAGGATAACAGCGAGCAGGAGTTCCAGAAGGCCACGGAGGTCCTCTGCGTCGACGGTGGCGCCTCTCTGCACACCTCCCACCGCCAGCTAAAGCAGTGGGTGCGTGAGGTGAATGCAGCAGAGCCACCCGTGGAGTCGCGCAGGCTCCTCAAATGGTCCAGCACGCCCATCATTTTTGATCTTGAGGATCACCCTGACCGCACCACTGCGGTCGGGTGCTTGCCGATGCTGGTCTCACCCACCGTCCGCAACCTCAAGGTCACCAAAATGTTGGTTGACGGCGGGGCCGGGCTGAACTTGATCTCCTCTGCTGTGATCAAGAAACTCCAAATCCCAGATGGCGAGCTCGAAGAGACCGGTTCTTTCCAAGGAATCAACCCGGGAAGGAGCAAGCCCAAGGGGAAGATCACTCTGCCGGTGACCTTTGGCGGGGAGCTCAACTTCAGAACTGAGCGCATCACTTTCGACGTCGCCGATATTCCATTGCCATACAATGGAATACTCGGCCGTCCTGCCCTCGCCAAGTTCATGGCAGCTTCCCACCACGCTTACAACGTACTCAAGATGCCGGGGCCGATAAGCGTCATCACTGTCCACGGCGACAAGAAGGATGCGCTTGTCTGCGCCGACAAGATCTACCGGGATGCGGCAGCTACGGCCGAGAAGGATACACTTGCCACTGAAGCTCCCGGGGGGAAGAAGACGAAGACCAAGTCCGGCAAATGCTCTGGGGCCCACTCCGGCAACCGCACCTCTTCGGAGTGCTGCGCTGCCGTCGAGGACGTTCCATCGAGCTCCACCGGCAAGTGTAAAAAAGGGATGGCCGCTCCTCCGGCAACCAAGAAGGTGTCCGCCAAGGAGGACGGCACTGGTGGTACCTTCACCATCAGTGCTACGCTTGACAGCAAATAGGAAAGCGCGCTCGTTGCCTTCCTGCGGGCGAATGTCGATGTGTTTGCCTGGCAACCATCTGACATCCCCGGTGTTCCCAGGAAGGTAATTGAGCACAAGCTTGCTGTCTGTCCTCATGCGCGGCCCATCAAGCAGAAGGTGAGGAAGCAAGCCGTGGAGCGCCAAGAATTTATCAATGAAGAAATCAAGAAGCTAGAGGCAGCAGGCCTAGTTAGAGGTGTGATCCATCCGACGTGGTTAGCAAACCCAGTCGTCGTGCGCAAGGCCAACGGGAAGTGGAGACTGTGTATAGACTTCACCGATGTGAATAAAGCATGTCCCAAGGATCCATTCCCTTTGCCGCGCATTGACCAGATCGTTGACTCCACTGCCGGATGTGAGCTGCTCTGTTTTCTTGATGCATATTCAGGCTACCACCAGATCTTTATGGCCAAAGAGGATGAAGAGAAGACTGCATTTATCACTCCATGTGGCACTTATTGCTTCATACGCATGCCATTTGGACTGAAGAATGCAGGATCAACGTTTGCAAGGGTAGTGTACACTGCTTTCGAGCCACAGATCCACAGAAATGTAGAGGCTTACATGGATGACATCGTGGTGAAGAGTAAGAGCAAGGAAACCCTAATCCAAGATTTGGAAGAGACATTTCAGAACCTGCGCAGGATACAGCTCAAGTTGAACCCCGAGAAGTGCGTCTTTGGAGTTCCCTCCGGCAAGCTTCTCGGATTCTTTGTGTCACAGAGGGGTATTGAAGCCAACCCCGACAAGATTAATGCCATCGAGCAGATCGAGGCCCCGAGGCGCGTCAAGGATGTCAGAAGGCTTGTAGGTTGTGTGGCTGCCCTCAGTAGGTTCATTTCGAAATCTGCAGAACGCGCCCTACCTTTCTTCAAAATCTTGAAGAAGGCAGGTCCCATGAAGTGGACTCCGGAAGCGGAGGCAGCGCTGCAAGATTTGAAACGGTACCTGTCCTCCACTCCAATACTTGTCGCACCTAGACCACAGGAAAAGTTGTTGCTATATCTAGCGGCAACCAACCAGGTGGTTAGTGCTGCGTTAGTAGTGGAGAGGGAGTCCGACGAGGAGGCTACACCACCGGCAAGCGAATCCAGCGACAAGCAGGGGGCTGCTCCGACAAGCTCTGGCCCCGACAAGGACAACTCTGCGCAGGAACAGGAAGAAGTGCGGAAGAAGATGGTGCAGCGCCCAGTGTATTTTGTAAGTTCCCTTCTCCAAGGGGCTAGATCAAGGTACTCTGGTGTGCAGAAGTTGCTTTTCGGCCTCCTCATGGCCTCGAGAAAGCTGCGCCATTACTTCCAGGCACATGAGATAACAGTGGTCACTCGCTTTCCGCTGAAGAGGATATTGCACAACCCAGAAGCAACAGGCAGGATCGTCGAGTGGGCGCTGGAGCTGTCAAGCTTTGGACTCAAGTTTGAGAGTACTTCAACCATACAGAGCCGAGCTTTGGCAGAGTTCATAGCTGAGTGGACCCCAACACCCGATGAAGAAGTCCAAGAAACAAGTACACCCGTACAAGAGGCGACAAGTGAATGGGTAATGCCAAAGATGTCGGGGGAAACTGTCCACCACGAACACCTATGGGACCGGAGCCCCTTGTCTGTGCGGTACGAGGGCGGAGGGAGCACGAAGAGCAGATCGTAGCGAGCACGCGGGCAGTTTTACCCAGGTTCGGGCCGCGGTGGTCGCGTAAAACCCTACTCCTGCTTAGTTGTGTATTATGTTGGAGAGCTTGGGAGCTTGAAGAAGCAGCTACACCGAGCGTATGAGCGATCTAGGTTCCGAACCCCCTCCACGTTGTGCATGGGCCTCCTTTTATAGTGCAAGGGGTCTCCGACAGGTGTCAACGTAGGAGAAAGGGGTAAAAACGTAAAAGAGGTGGTAGTTGCAACAGTGCGGGAATAGTGGGGCTACAGTGCGCGAACAGTGGTCGCCACCTATTTTGACAGTGGGGGACAAGGGCATTTAATGCCCGTCGCCGTCGACCCCAAAAGCTCCCGCCCTTGCGTCTCCGTCTGCCACGGCGATGGCTTCACCACCGTGGAGTGCCACCGTGTCCCCCAGGCTGCACAGCCATCCGCCACGCGTCCCTGGAAAGGCCCCAGGGCAACGCGTGGGCCGATGAGCTGGAGCGTGGGCACACAGCGCAACTCTCCCGGCAAGCACCTTGCCGGGGTCTTGATCTTGTCGGGCCCGGGAGCTTGTCGCCCCCCGGACCCTCGCCGGGACGCATATAGCGCCGAGGCGTGTCTTCTATGATGTAATCTTCTAGTCTTCCTGGCAAGCTCCTCTTGCCAGGGCCTTGCGTGAGCGAGGTAACCTTGAGCCTAGAACGGCCTTCCCGGCAAGCTCCGCTTGCCGGGGTCTCGATCTTCTGTCTTGTATACTTTGTTTTTGAACGGTTTGATATGGAGCAGGAAGGTCTCCGGCGAGCACGCGGTAAACCCTGCCGCGGGAAGCTGCAACTGCCCGTGCACAAGTTGGGGTACTGAGGTACCCCTACCTTAGTACACCGACAGGAGCCCCCGGGCCTGGGCCACACACGGTGCCGAGCGCTGTTGGGCCAGGCCCCAAAACAGTGCACGGGCACACGCGGCCCACGGCGCGCCGAATCCACTTCCGCATCCGCCGCATCCCCCTGTAACGGCACGTGTCGATTGCGGCGTCGTGGGATGGGACGTGCCCACGTTCCTTCAATGGAAAGGGCGAAACGCCCCCCACTTCCCCATAAAAGCAGAGGAAGCAGGAGCGGTTCCCCTCCTTACGCTTTCATTGCATCCTCTTCTTCCTCCAGAGATCCCCTTTGCGCTCCGCCTCCACACCTCCGCCGCCGCCGTCTGCATCTCCGGCGTCGCCGGGCTCTTCGTTCCCCTTTCCCCCGCCGCCTCCGCCATGGCCCCGAAGACCGAGAAGGCGAAGGCGGAGAAGGCCAAGAAGGAGAAGTCGGAGCAAGCGGCGAAGCTCGCCGCGTATCGAAAGCGGAACCTCGTCTTCCCGCCGAAGCTCAGCGCGCGGGAGCTCTGGAACAAGTATTGCTTGTTCTGGGCCAAGGAAACCAAGGCGCACCCCCGCACTCGAGCTTATCCGGCCGCCGCCAAGGACAACTATCCTGGCGGGTACTATTTCTTCGCAGCCTTCTTCCACTGCGGTCTTTGCCCTCCTTTTTCTGATTTCTTCTGTGACATAATGCACACCTATGGCCTCCACCTTCTTGACTTGACCCCCAACGCCATCCTCACAATGGCGGTTTTCGCACACATGTGCGAAAACTATATAGGAATACACCCAAACGTAGCGCTGTTTAGGCACTTCTTCACCCCTAGAGTAGAGGCCGGCGCCCCCCTCTCCGGAGGAATTTCTTGGGTTTTTCGTCTGAACAAGAAGGAGTCTTACTTGCCGGGGGAGCTCCGCGGCAAGTGGGAGGAGTGGCGTGCGGAATGGTGCTGGATTGTCGAGGACCAGCCGCAATCCTTCACCGCGCCGCGCACAACGCCCATCGTGCGCGGCAGAGACTGGAGCGAGCTGGATTCGGACGACGGCAAGCTCAACGTCGCCCTCATCAGGATTCTGCGTCTCCGGACCGCCAGGCTGTCTGTCGCAGAGGTAGGCGCAGACTTCCTCCGCCGCCGCATCGCCCCTCTCCAAGACAGGAAAAGGCCGGCATGGGAGTACGGCAACGCGGCGGATATAATGAGGCTGCGCCCCGGGCTGAACTTCAACTTCACGACGCTGGAGCTGAAGGGGATGGTCCGGGAACTCTTTAAACATGACCCGGCCCACCCAGAGTGGTTCAGATCCCCCCGGGGAGTGGTGCCCCTTTGCAACAGCACAGCCTGTGATCCTCTTCGCGCCATGATGCCCGCGTGTGATTCGCACGGCGTGGACCGCACATGGATTCCGCCCAAGTCAATAGACATCCTCAGCTTCTTCGACAACCTCGTGGAGGTGGCGAAGAATAAGGACGATATCAAGGAGCACACACGGGACACCACCGCCCTGCCTCAATGGAGTCCTTGGCGGCTTTCAACTCGTCGCCCCTCTCAGAAAGGCGCACTTGGAGTTCTGAGTTAGTGTGGGCGTCCTTCTCGCGCTCTATATTGAGCGCGGCGACCTTCTCCACGCTCGCCTTCAGCGACTCCTCCAGCTGCACGACCTTGGCGGCAAGCTCCTCCTTGGCGGTCTCCGCGGTAGCCGCGGCAGCTCTCGCCTCCTTCAACTCCCCGCCAAGGGCCTGCTCCCGAGCGGCAAGTTCTTCCTCGTGGGCGTCGAGGTTGACCTTCCGCTGGGCGAGTTCTCCTTCTCGCCGGGACATCTCCACCCCGGCGAGCCGCTGCTGCTCCTCGGCCTCGGCCTTCTCCAGCACCCACTCTTGGTATTCTCCGGCGAGTCGCTCGCGCTCCTCCGCCACCTCGCGGAGGGCCGCCTGGTTGGCGGCGCTGAGCTCCGCCGCGCGCTTCTCCATCTCCGCGGCGGCCTTGGCGGCGAGGGCCTCCCGACAAGCAAGCTTCGCCTGCCTGGCCCGGTAAAGGGCCAGGAGCTGGTGAAGCAGCTTCTCCTCCTCGGGCCCTTCGCTTCCGCCGGGCGCCTCGACGATCTTCAAGCCCGCGTAGGCGAGGACCTCTCCGTCAAAGGCCTCGCCCTCCGCGGGAGCTCGCGACGAGGAACCCCACGGCACCTGGATGAAGACGCGCCCCGGGCTGAACTTCAACTTCACGACGCTGGAGCTGAAGGGGATGGTCCGGGAACTCTTTAAACATGACCCGGCCCACCCAGAGTGGTTCAGATCCCCCCGGGGAGTGGTGCCCCTTTGCAACAGCACAGCCTGTGATCCTCTTCGCGCCATGATGCCCGCGTGTGATTCGCACGGCGTGGACCGCACATGGATTCCGCCCAAGTCAATAGACATCCTCAGCTTCTTCGACAACCTCGTGGAGGTGGCGAAGAATAAGGACGATATCAAGGAGCACACACGGGACACCACCGACCAAGAGCTTGCATACATAGCTTCTCGGGCTGAAGAGGCCGCTGCAGCCGCAGCGGCAGGAGAATTTGGCTATACACCCGCTGAGGCAGAGGCTGCGGACGCGTCCTGCCAAGCGGAGGAGGCGGAGATCCGCAGACTACTGCAGCTCCCTCCCGACGTGCTCGCCGGGGTCCCCTCTTTGAGGCACTCCGGGATCCCCGGGATCGTGGCCGAGGCCGCGGCAAGAGGACACGCCGCCGGAGGGAACAGGGGCGCCGCAGGGAGCGGAGGCGCCGGAGGAAGCGAAGGCGCCAGAGGAAAAGAGGCCGCAGCGCAGGGCGCTGGGTCCAGCAAGCCAGCCGGGGAGGAGGAGGAGGAGGACGCCGAGGCCGCCGAGGACTCCGGCGGGTCCACGGAGCTCTACGCCGACGACCTCTCCTCGTCGGAGACCTCCCCGCCCCGGGCAAGCCCTAGGCGGTCTCCACTTAAGCGCATCCGCAAGACGGCGACGGGGGAGAGGGCGCAGGCACCTTGCCGGGGTCTTGATCTTGTCGGGCCCGGGAGCTTGTCGCCCCCCGGACCCTCGCCGGGACGCATATAGCGCCGAGGCGTGTCTTCTATGATGTAATCTTCTAGTCTTCCTGGCAAGCTCCTCTTGCCAGGGCCTTGCGTGAGCGAGGTAACCTTGAGCCTAGAACGGCCTTCCCGGCAAGCTCCGCTTGCCGGGGTCTCGATCTTCTGTCTTGTATACTTTGTTTTTGAACGGTTTGATATGGAGCAGGAAGGTCTCCGACGAGCACGCGGTAAACCCTGCCGCGGGAAGCTGCAACTGCCCGTGCACAAGTTGGGGTACTGAGGTACCCCTACCTTAGTACACCGACAGGAGCCCCCGGGCCTGGGCCACACACGGTGCCGAGCGCTGTTGGGCCAGGCCCCAAAACAGTGCACGGGCACACGCGGCCCACGGCGCGCCGAATCCACTTCCGCATCCGCCGCATCCCCCTGTAACGGCACGCGTCGATTGCGGCGTCGTGGGATGGGACGTGCCCACGTTCCTTCAATGGAAAGGGCGAAACGCCCCCCACTTCCCCATAAAAGCAGAGGAAGCAGGAGCGGTTCCCCTCCTTACGCTTTCATTGCATCCTCTTCTTCCTCCAGAGATCCCCTTTGCGCTCCGCCTCCACACCTCCGCCGCCGCCGTCTGCATCTCCGGCGTCGCCGGGCTCTTCGTTCCCCTCGGGAGCTTCAGCGGCAAGTGTATCCTTCTCGGCCGCAGCTGCCGCATCCCGGTAGATCTTGTCGGCGCAGACAAGCGCATCCTTCTTGTCGCCGTGGACAGTGATGACACTTATCGGCCCCGGCATCTTGAGTACGTTGTAAGCGTGGTGGGAAGCTGCCATGAACTTGGCGAGGGCAGGACGGCCGAGTATTCCATTGTATGGCAATGGAATATCGGCGACGTCGAAAGTGATGCGCTCAGTTCTGAAGTTGAGCTCCCCGCTAAAGGTCACCGGCAGAGTGATCTTCCCCTTTGGCTTGCTCCTTCCCGGGTTGATTCCTTGGAAAGAACCGGTCTCTTCGAGCTCGCCATCTGGGATTTGGAGTTTCTTGATCACAGCACAGGAGATCAAGTTCAGCCCGGCCCCGCCGTCAACCAACATTTTGGTGACCTTGAGGTTGCGGATGGTGGGTGAGACCAGCATCGGCAAGCACCCGACCGCAGTGGTGCGGTCAGGGTGATCCTCAAGATCAAAAATGATGGGCGTGCTGGACCATTTGAGGAGCCTGCGCGACTCCACGGGTGGCTCTGCTGCATTCACCTCACGCACCCACTGCTTTAGCTGGCGGTGGGAGGTGTGCAGAGAGGCGCCACCGTCGACGCAGAGGACCTCCGTGGCCTTCTGGAACTCCTGCTCGCTGTTATCCTCGTCCTCCATGTCTTCGTCGTCGTCTTCTTCATCCTTGTCGCGGCCCCGGGGAGGTCGGTCACCTTGCCGCTGCTTGGCTTTGCCGCGTCGTCCTCCCCGGCCATTGAATGGCCGCTTCTTGCTTGGCTCTCCGCCGCCGCCTTGAGCCTTCTCCTTGTCGCGCCTCTCGTACTCAGCCTTCTGCTGCTCGACGAGGTACTCGACGCGCTTGCAGTTGGAGAGGTCGTGGCCCTTGGTGCGGTGGATTTTACAGTATTGCTTGTCGGAGCCGTCCTGCTTGTCGGCCGCCGCTACAGGGGCAGGCTCCTTGCCGGAGCCGCCAGCCTGTGTTTGCTTGGCGGGAGCCTCCTTGCCGGACTTCTCGACGGCAAGCACTTCCTTCTTGTTTTTCCTTCTGTTGCTCCGCCGCCGGCCCTTCTTTGCCGGGGCGGCGTCGTCGCTGTCGCTTCCTCCTGCGCCAGCATCCTCCCCGGGGAGTCTCCTCCCCTCTTCTGCGCGTGCGCACTTGTCAGCCAGAGCATAGAGCTCGCTGACATCCCGAATCTTGGTCATCGCCATTTCTTCACGCATGCGGCGGTTACGCACGTTCTGGTGGAACGCGCTGATAACCGCGGCAGGGTGGACATCAGGGATGTTGTGTTGCACACGGCTGAAGCGTTGGATGTACTTGCGCAGGGGCTCTCCTTCCTTCTGGGCCAGAATGTGGAGATCGCTCTCCTGGCCGTGGGGTTTGTGGCCGCCGGTGAAGGCGCCAACAAACTGGTGGCAAAGGTCGGCCCAAGAAGAGATGGAACCTTCCGGCAAGTGCATAAGCCACGAACGGACGTTCGGCTTAAGCACGAGCGGGAAGTAGTTTGCCAAAATCTTCTCGTCGCGCCCCCCGGCAGCCTGCACCGCGATGGTGTAAACGCTGAGGAATTCTGAGGGGTGCGTCTTGCCGTCGTACTTCTCCGGTACGTCGGGCTTGAAATTCTTCATGCTGGGCCACTGGACGCGCCGCAGCTCACGGGTAAACGCAGGGCAGCCTGTCGCGTACGGCAAGTCGCCTGGTTCACCGGGCGCGCGCGCATCGACAGCATCTCCAGCCCTCTGGTCCGATTGTCGCCGAGCTTCTCGGCGGCGCTCCATTGTTGTTCGAGCGTCTTCTTGTCGCCGGTCGTCGAGGACCTGGCGCTGGTCCCGACGAGCCCGCGGATCCGACGATGCCGTGGAGCCGTCGTCGGCGTTGTTCCGGCGGGGTGGCGTCTTCTGCTTCCGCGGTGGGGAGTGCACGCTTGTCGCACCCCCGGCGGTCTTGTCGCCGTCGGCCTTCGTCTTCTCAGCTTGCCGCGGCCGCGAGGCCGCCGGCTGCTGTGGAGAATCGTTGTTGGCGAAGGCGATCAGGCTCTGGATGGTGGCCCTCCAGTCCTCGGCCTTGTCTGCCGCTGGAGGGAAGTCGAGGAGCAGTTGCGCCCTTGCGAGCGCTTCTGCTGGAGTGGAGGGGAACGGGGGCGAACGGTGCGAGGAGCGGGATATGCTCGGACTCCTAACAACGTTAGAAGGAGCAGGGTCCCGCGCCGGCGCCTTCGCTTTGCTTGTGCCCGGACGGTGGTCCGGGGCATCCCGCGAACCTCCGGTTTGTCCTTGGCCCAACAAGCAGATGCCACCTCCTGTGACATGGCGCTGCTGGGTTGTCGTGTGCTGAGATGGACGCGGCGCGTCCACGGAGACCGAGGCTCGGTCGTCCGTCCTGTCCTTGTATTTGGTGGCGCCGCGAGTGTCCTCGCCGGCGACCACCCTTCCGACGGCGTCTCCCCCGCCCACCGTTGGCTCTGGTGGCGGCGGATGAGATGCAGGCGGGCCTCCGACCTCCGAAGCCTTCTTCTTCGGGGCCATGGTGCTGTTGCTGATGAAGTTGCTAACGAAACTGGAGAGGTTGGTGAAGAATGCGCCCGCGCGAACGCCGGATCAGATTCGCACACCCTCGACGCCCCCTACCTGGCGCGCCGAATCCACTTCCGCATCCGCCGCATCCCCCTGTAACGGCACGCGTCGATTGCGGCGTCGTGGGATGGGACGTGCCCACGTTCCTTCAATGGAAAGGGGGTGCGCCTTGGTTTCCTTGGCCCAGAACAAGCAATACTTGTTCCAGAGCTCCCGCGCGCTGAGCTTCCGCGGGAAGACGAGGTTCCGCTTTCGATACGCGGCGAGCTTCTCCGCTTGCTCCGACTTCTCCTTCTTGGCCTTCTCCGCCTTCGCCTTCTCGGTCTTCGGGGCCATGGCGGAGGCGGCGGGGGAAAGGGGAACGAAGAGCCCGGCGACGCCGGAGATGCAGACGGCGGCGGCGGAGGTGTGGAGGCGGAGCGCAAAGGGGATCTCTGGAGGAAGAAGAGGATGCAATGAAAGCGTAAGGAGGGGAACCGCTCCTGCTTCCTCTGCTTTTATGGGGAAGTGGGGGGCGTTTCGCCCTTTCCATTGAAGGAACGTGGGCACGTCACATCCCACGACGCCGCAATCGACGCGTGCCGTTACAGGGGGATGCGGCGGATGCGGAAGTGGATTCGGCGCGCCGTGGGCCGCGTGTGCCCGTGCACTGTTTTGGGGCCTGGCCCAACAGCGCTCGGCACCGTGTGTGGCCCAGGCCCGGGGGCTCTTGTCGGTGAGGGTCCGGGACGCATATAGCGCCGAGGCGTGTCTTCTATGATGTAATCTTCTAGTCTTCCTGGCAAGCTCCTCTTGCCAGGGCCTTGCGTGAGCGAGGTAACCTTGAGCCTAGAACGGCCTTCCCGGCAAGCTCCGCTTGCCGGGGTCTCGATCTTCTGTCTTGTATACTTTGTTTTTGAACGGTTTGATATGGAGCAGGAAGGTCTCCGGCGAGCACGCGGTAAACCCTGCCGCGGGAAGCTGCGGCATCCCCGTGCACAAGTTGGGGTACTGAGGTACCCCTACCTTAGTACACCGACAGGAGCCCCCGGGCCTGGGCCACACACGGTGCCGAGCGCTGTTGGGCCAGGCCCCAAAACAGTGCACGGGCACACGCGGCCCACGGCGCGCCGAATCCACTTCCGCATCCGCCGCATCCCCCTGTAACGGCACGCGTCGATTGCGGCGTCGTGGGATGGGACGTGCCCACGTTCCTTCAATGGAAAGGGCGAAACGCCCCCCACTTCCCCATAAAAGCAGAGGAAGCAGGAGCGGTTCCCCTCCTTACGCTTTCATTGCATCCTCTTCTTCCTCCAGAGATCCCCTTTGCGCTCCGCCTCCACACCTCCGCCGCCGCCGTCTGCATCTCCGGCGTCGCCGGGCTCTTCGTTCCCCTTTCCCCCGCCGCCTCCGCCATGGCCCCGAAGACAGAGAAGGCGAAGGCGGAGAAGGCCAAGAAGGAGAAGTCGGAGCAAGCGGCGAAGCTCGCCGCGTATCGAAAGCGGAACCTCGTCTTCCCGCCGAAGCTCAGCGCGCGGGAGCTCTGGAACAAGTATTGCTTGTTCTGGGCCAAGGAAACCAAGGCGCACCCCCGCACTCGAGCTTATCCGGCCGCCGCCAAGGACAACTATCCCGGCGGGTACTATTTCTTCGCAGCCTTCTTCCACTGCGGTCTTTGCCCTCCTTTTTCTGATTTCTTCTGTGACATAATGCACACCTATGGCCTCCACCTTCTTGACTTCACCCCCAACGCCATCCTCACAATGGCGGTTTTCGCACACATGTGCGAAAACTATATAGGAATACACCCAAACGTAGCGCTGTTTAGGCACTTCTTCACCCCTAGAGTAGAGGCCGGCGCCCCCCTCTCCGGAGGAATTTCTTGGGTTTTTCGTCTGAACAAGAAGGAGTCTTACTTGCCGGGGGAGCTCCGCGGCAAGTGGGAGGAGTGGCGTGTGGAATGGTGTTGGATTGTCGAGGACCAGCCGCAATCCTTCACCGCGCCGCGCACAACGCCCATCGTGCGCGGCAGAGACTGGAGCGAGCTGGATTCGGACGACGGCAAGCTCAACGTCGCCCTCATCAGGATTCTGCGTCTCCGGACCGCCAGGCTGTCTGTCGCAGAGGTAGGCGCAGACTTCCTCCGCCGCCGCATCGCCCCTCTCCAAGACAGGAAAAGGCCGGCATGGGAGTACGGCAACGCGGCGGATATAATGAGGCTGCGCCCGGGCTGAACTTCAACTTCACGACGCTGGAGCTGAAGGGGATGGTCCGGGAACTCTTTAAACATGACCCGGCCCACCCAGAGTGGTTCAGATCCCCCCGGGGAGTGGTGCCCCTTTGCAACAGCACAGCCTGTGATCCTCTTCGCGCCATGATGCCCGCGTGTGATTCGCACGGCGTGGACCGCACATGGATTCCGCCCAAGTCAATAGACATCCTCAGCTTCTTCGACAACCTCGTGGAGGTGGCGAAGAATAAGGACGATATCAAGGAGCACACACGGGACACCACCGACCAAGAGCTTGCATACATAGCTTCTCGGGCTGAAGAGGCCGCTGCAGCCGCAGCGGCAGGAGAATTTGGCTATACACCCGCTGAGGCAGAGGCTGCGGACGCGTCCTGCCAAGCGGAGGAGGCGGAGATCCGCAGACTACTGCAGCTCCCTCCCGACGTGCTCGCCGGGGTCCCCTCTTTGAGGCACTCCGGGATCCCCGGGATCGTGGCCGAGGCCGCGGCAAGAGGACACGCCGCCGGAGGGAACAGGGGCGCCGCAGGGAGCGGAGGCGCCGGAGGAAGCGAAGGCGCCAGAGGAAAAGAGGCCGCAGCGCAGGGCGCTGGGTCCAGCAAGCCAGCCGGGGAGGAGGAGGAGGAGGACGCCGAGGCCGCTGAGGACTCCGGCGGGTCCACGGAGCTCTACGCCGACGACCTCTCCTCGTCGGAGACCTCCCCGCCCCGGGCAAGCCCTAGGCGGTCTCCACTTAAGCGCATCCGCAAGACGGCGACGGGGGAGAGGGCGCAGGCCCCCCGGCAACAACCAGCTCGCCGGGTAGCGCGAGCTCCCCGGGGAAGTCAAGCCGCGTCGGGGGCGACCGGCGCACCAGCCACAGCGGAGGCGGCCCGCGCGCATGCCACGGCAGAGGTGCCTCGCAGGCCGGCGCCGAGCGGACAGGAGTCTTCGCAGAGGAGCAAGCGACAAACAACACTGCTGAATATGAAGGCTTGCTTGCCGGCCTCAGGATTGCGGCCGAACTTGGGATCAGGAAGCTGATTGTGCGGGGAGATTCTCAGTTGGTGGTCCGGCAAGTCAACAAGAGTTATCAGAGCCCTTTGATGGAAGCTTATGTAGATGAAGTGAGGAAGCTTGAGGAGCACTTTGAAGGTCTGCAAATGGAGCATGTCCCGAGAGCTCAGAATGAAATAGCAGATGGCCTTTCAAAGTGTGCTTCGATGAAGCTACCTGTGGAACCAGGGACCTTCTTGCTCAAGCTGACTCAACCATCCGTTACACCATCCATTGGGCAGTCCAAGAAGAGAAAGTTGGTCTCCGGCGACTACTTGCCGGCGGATCTTCCTGAAACCGCCGCCAAGGTCCCCAAGATCAACAATCAGAACGCTGAGGAACAGTTTGCTCCTGCAGATCCTCGGGTCTGTACGGTTGAAGCAAGCGTTCCCGACAAGTCTCGCCCCGGCGAGCTTGCCGGGGGACCATCAGCTCCGGCAGAGCCAGAGGTTCTTGCCGTAGAAGCTGAGGTCCCCGCAGCGGCCCTCACGCCTTTAGTCCTTGCCGTCGAGCCCCAAGCTCCGGCATGGGCGCAGCAAATCGTCCGTTTTCTGCAAACTGGAGAACTTCCCGACGACCCAGAAGAAATAGAGAAGATAACCAGGCAGTCAAGTATGTACCAGTTCGTGGATAACGAGCTGTACAGAAGAAGGCTCAATGGTGTCAGACTGAAGTGCATCTCCAGGGAAGATGGACAGAAGCTGTTGGCGGAAATACACGGAGGCATATGCGGCCACCACATTGGCGCAAGGGCGCTTGCCGGGAAAGCTTTCCGGCAAGGGTTCTTTTGGCAAGAAGCCCTCCAAGATGCAACTGCACTAGTAACCAAGTGTGAAGCGTGCCAGTTCCATGCAAAGCAGATTCATCAACCAGCTCAAGCTCTCCAAACAATCCCTTTGTCCTGGCCCTTCTCGGTCTGGGGACTCGATATCCTCGGCCCCTTCCCCCGAGCCGTCGGGGGCTTTGAGTACTTGTACGTTGCAATCGACAAGTTCACAAAGTGGCCAGAAGTGGAACCAGTGAGAAAGGTGACAGCACAGTCAGCAGTCAGGTTCTTCAGGTCGATTGTTTGCCGTTTCGGGATCCCTAACAGGATCATCACCGACAACGGTACACAATTCACTAGTCGCACCTTCATGCAGTACGTCCAAGACCTTGGCGCCAAGGTCTGTTTCGCTTCTGTTGCTCACCCGAGGAGCAACGGTCAAGCGGAGAGGGCCGATGCTGAAGTGTTGCGCGGACTCAAGACGAGGACCTTTGACAGGCTGCGCAAGTGCGGAAGAAATTGGATAGAGGAGCTACCGGCGGCTCTTTGGTCAATCAGAACGACACCAAGTCAAGCCACCGGACAGACACCCTTTGCTCTAGTCTATGGAGCAGAGGCAGTTCTCCCCACGGAACTCGTATACGGATCTCCTCGAGTGCTCGCTTATGATGAGCTCGAGCAAGAGCAACTGCGACAAGATGATGCTTTGCTCCTCGAGGAGGGACGTCTCCAGGCTGCTGTACGAGCTGCTCGATACCAGCAAGCCTTGCGTCGCTACCATAGCCGCAAGGTCAAGGCCAGGAGTCTCGAGGAAGGCGACCTTGTTCTTCGGCGTGTTCAGTCCGCCAAGAATTCCAACAAGTTGACGCCGAAGTGGGAAGGCCCTTATCGGGTGAGACAAGTCACGAGGCCCGGCGCTGTCCGCCTCGAGACCGAAGAAGGCTTACCGGTGAGCAACTCCTGGAACATAGAGCATCTTCGCAAGTTTCACCCATAAGGCGCGGTTGCCGTGATCCGCTCCGGCAACCACCTTTTGTACAAGTCTTGCCGCTGTTGCATGTAACCCTTTGTACAAAGCCGGGCGCAGGCCCCGTGCATCAGTAAAGATTTTGTGTTTTGCGCTATTTGCCTTTTGCATGCTTTTCCTTGATATTTGCATGAGTTATTTGGCATGTTGTGCAACATACACATCCGGTAAGCATTAGCACGCCGAAAGGCCATATACTTGTTTCCCTCTTCTTTTCCCTTACCTCTTAAGCAGAAGGAACGTTCCTCGCGCACAAGTTTGCCGGGGGGGAAGGAGGTGGAAGAGGAACCAAGTGCTGTTCAAGAAAGAGAAGCCTTACCGAGAAGCGAGCAATATATAAAAGCTAAGTTATTAGAATTTGGCCAGTTCAAATTTTTAATTTTTAGTTGTCTTCCTTGAACAATCACACTTTGTATGGAAAACCTGTGCGCAGAGGAACCTACCCGTAGCTAGCCGCACCCTTATCTTGTTTCCGAGTATGCTCAACGATCTAAGTGAGCTGCGACAAGTGTCGCGCCCTTGCTTCGTTTTCGAGTTCGCTCAGCAAGCTAAGTGCGTCGCGACTAGCCGCGGCAAGGTTGCTTGCCGGTGAGACCTTGGCCAGCAGGCTGCTCAGAGTCCAGCACTCAGCGCTCGCGGCAAAGGCCCCTTGCCGGCAAGCTCCCCGGGAGCGTAGGGTGAAAAGCATACAAAGTAAATGACCAAGACAAGGAAGATAACATTGCACTGATTGATCAAAATGAGATAAATATCTTACAAAGGATAACTTGTCGCAATGATTAATGAGTTCACAAACATCTTATGCAGCAACAAAAAGAGATAAAGATAATGGAGGCCTAATCTACGCGGTCGCCCTCAATCCTGGAGATCTTGTTCACCTTGGCGATGATGTGGGCGACCTGCTCCTTCAACACCTCCATGTTTGCGTCGGCCGGCAGGCTGCGAAGAACGTTGGTGAGGTTTATGCCGGGGTTGCGGTATACAATCTTCGTCAGCACGCGCTCCAAGGTTCCCGTGCAGAGCAGGCGTGACTCCTCGGCCAGCTGCGCGGGGATCTTCTTCCGAAGACCTGCAAGAGCCGGCGCGATCCCTCTGAAGAAGAGGCTGAGCTTGGCGCTGTGAGGGAGGTTCGGATCCGGGGAGTAGATGAGGTGCTCAACTTTCAGCGCCAGCAGCTCCTGGTCGATGTTGGACGCAGAAGATACCAAGTCCTCGGTCCATACCTCAATGGTACGGCGGAAGTTCTCGGCCGCCTTGTTGGCGCTGTCCGCCAAAGCTCGCTCCTTGCGGAGCTCCTCCTTCAATTTGGTCTCCCGATCCCGGGCGGCGTCAAGCGAGTCCTTCAGTGTGGAGACCTTCAGCTCCAGATCCTCAATGGAGTCCTTGGCGGCTTTCAACTCGTCGCCCCTCTCAGAAAGGCGCACTTGGAGTTCTGAGTTAGTGTGGGCGTCCTTCTCGCGCTCTATATTGAGCGCGGCGACCTTCTCCACGCTCGCCTTCAGCGACTCCTCCAGCTGCGCGACCTTGGCGGCAAGCTCCTCCTTGGCGGTCTCCGCGGTAGCCGCGGCAGCTCTCGCCTCCTTCAGCTCCCCGCCAAGGGCCTGCTCCCGAGCGGCAAGTTCTTCCTCGTGGGCGTCGATGTTGACCTTCCGCTGGGCGAGTTCTCCTTCTCGCCGGGACATCTCCACCCCGGCGAGCCGCTGCTGCTCCTCGGCCTCGGCCTTCTCCAGCACCCACTCTTGGTATTCTCCGGCGAGTCGCTCGCGCTCCTCCGCCACCTCGCAGAGGGCCGCCTGCTTGGCGGCGCTGAGCTCCGCCGCGCGCTTCTCCATCTCCGCGGCGGCCTTGGCGGCGAGGGCCTCCCGACAAGCAAGCTTTGCCTGCCTGGCCCGGTAAAGGGCCAGGAGCTGGTGAAGCAGCTTCTCCTCCTCGGGCCCTTCGCTTCCGCCGGGCGCCTCGACGATCTTCAAGCCCGCGGAGGCGAGGACCTCTCCGTCAAAGGCCTCGCCCTCCGCGGGAGCTCGCGACGAGGAACCCCACGGCACCTGGATGAAGACGCCGTTGGGGGCTTAGAGATAATAGCCGGCCTGCTCCGTTCCGGCGGAGGGGACGGCGGCCGGCGCAGCACTTGATGCTCCCGCCGCCTCCGGGCCGGCGGTGCGGTCGCCGTCCCCCTCCCCGGCCGCTGCGTCCGCAGCCGGAGCGGTCTCTGGCGCAGCTGGCTCGGCGGCTCCCGCCGTGTCCTCGGCGACAGGGGCGTCGCCGCCGCCGCCCTGCGCGCCCTCCTCCTCGAGATTGATGACCTCCGTCTCCATCTGCTCGGGGGGAGGAGGATCTAGAAGAAGAAGAAGCAAAAGAAGCTCAAGCAAATATCCAAAAAGAAACAACGCCAAGAAGACAAAGTTACAAGACCTACCTTGGCGGACGTCGTCAGCGGCGGGCTCCCTCGCCGGGGAGCACTGCCTTGGCGGAGTAGCCGCCCTCGCCGGGCTGCTCGCCCTTGGCGGGGTACTCGCCCTTGGCGGAGTACCCGCCCTTGGCGGAGCGCTCTCCCTTGCCGGGGAGTTCGGCCTTGGCGGGGACGGCGGGGCCTGCGGCTCCTCGGGGGCGGCCTCCGGACGCCCCTGCGGCTGTGGCTCCACCTCTGCACAAGTCAAGATAAAAGCATCAAGATGTTAGAGCAAGACCAAAATCTCCAAGCGAACCCGACGAGCGGAAAGCTGGAACCCAGACTTATGCTGGGGGCTGCGCTGGGGGCTGCTCCTCGGAGCAGCGCTCGGGTCCGGCAGGCTTGGCTCCGGCACATCCCCAGTTGCCGTGGTGGGCGAGTCATCCGCGACCTCGACCACGGGCACCTTGGCTTTCTTCGCCGCGCGCTGAGCCAAGGTCCTGAAATCGAAGCAAGAAACAAGATCAGCATCTACAATAACCAAGACGAAATTTGAGAAGATGAAGGATATCGAGTTCTTACTCCTGTTCCTCCTCGTCGTCGTCGCTCAAGGCGGAGAAGTCGAACTCCACCTGGGGCGCGTCTGCGCGAGGAGCGGGAGGCGAAGACTCCCTCGGGCGCTTGGCGGTCCCCGGGGCTAGGGGCTGCGAAGACCCAGCCCCCGTGGTAGCCGGGGCCCGAGGGGCGGGCGGAACCGTCGCTCCGCTCTGCGAAGACTCCTGTCCGCTCGGCGCCGGCCTGCGAGGCGCCTCTGCCGTGGCCTGCGCGCGGGCCGCCTCCGCTGTGGCTGGTGCGCCGGTCGCCCCCGGCGCGGCTTGACTTCCCCGGGGAGCTCGCGCTGCCCGGCGAGCTGGTTGTTGCCGGGGGGCCTGCGCCCTCTCACCCGTCGCCATCTTGCGGATGCGCTTAAGTGGAGACCGCCTAGGGCTTGCCCGGGGCGGGGAGGTCTCCGACGAGGAGAGGTCGTCGGCGTAGAGCTCCGTGGACCCGCCGGAGTCCTCGGCGGCCTCGGCGTCCTCCTCCTCCTCCTCCCCGGCTGGCTTGCTGGACCCAGCGCCCTGCGCTGCGGCCTATTTTCCTCTGGCGCCTTCGCTTCCTCCGGCGCCTCCGCTCCCTGCGGCGCCCCTGTTCCCTCCGGCGGCGTGTCCTCTTGCCGCGGCCTCGGCCACGATCCCGGGGATCCCGGAGTGCCTCAAAGAGGGGACCCCGGCGAGCACGTCGGGAGGGAGCTGCAGTAGTCTGCGGATCTCCGCCTCCTCCGCTTGGCAGGACGCGTCCGCAGCCTCTGCCTCAGCGGGTGTATAGCCAAATTCTCCTGCCGCTGCGGCTGCAGCGGCCTCTTCAGCCCGAGAAGCTATGTATGCAAGCTCTTGGTCGGTGGTGTCCCGTGTGTGCTCCTTGATATCGTCCTTATTCTTCGCCACCTCCACGAGGTTGTCGAAGAAGCTGAGGATGTCTATTGACTTGGGCGGAATCCATGTGCGGTCCACGCCGTGCGAATCACACGCGGGCATCATGGCGCGAAGAGGATCACAGGCTGTGCTGTTGCAAAGGGGCACCACTCCCCGGGGGGATCTGAACCACTCTGGGTGGGCCGGGTCATGTTTAAAGAGTTCCCGGACCATCCCCTTCAGCTCCAGCGTCGTGAAGTTGAAGTTTAGCCCGGGGCGCAGCCTCATTATATCCGCCGCGTTGCCGTACTCCCATGCCGGCCTTTTCCTGTCTTGGAGAGGGGCGATGCGGCGGCGGAGGAAGTCTGCGCCTACCTCTGCGACAGACAGCCTGGCGGTCCGGAGACGCAGAATCCTGATGAGGGCGACGTTGAGCTTGCCGTCGTCCGAATCCAGCTCGCTCCAGTCTCTGCCGCGCACGATGGGCGTTGTGCGCGGCGCGGTGAAGGATTGCGGCTGGTCCTCGACAATCCAGCACCATTCCGCACGCCACTCCTCCCACTTGCCGCGGAGCTCCCCCGGCAAGTAAGACTCCTTCTTGTTCAGACGAAAAACCCAAGAAATTCCTCCGGAGAGGGGGGCGCCGGCCTCTACTCTAGGGGTGAAGAAGTGCCTAAACAGCGCTACGTTTGGGTGTATTCCTATATAGTTTTCGCACATGTGTGCGAAAACCACCATTGTGAGGATGGCGTTGGGGGTGAAGTCAAGAAGGTGGAGGCCATAGGTGTGCATTATGTCACAGAAGAAATCAGAAAAAGGAGGGCAAAGACCGCAGTGGAAGAAGGCTGCGAAGAAATAGTACCCACCGGGATAGTTGTCCTTGGCGGCGGCCGGATAAGCTCGAGTGCGGGGGTGCGCCTTGGTTTCCTTGGCCCAGAACAAGCAATACTTGTTCCAGAGCTCCCGCGCGCTGAGCTTCGGCGGGAAGACGAGGTTCCGCTTTCGATACGCGGCGAGCTTCGCCGCTTGCTCCGACTTCTCCTTCTTGGCCTTCTCCGCCTTCGCCTTCTCGGTCTTCGGGGCCATGGCGGAGGCGGCGGGGGAAAGGGGAACGAAGAGCCCGGCGACGCCGGAGATGCAGATGGCGGCGGCGGAGGTGTGGAGGCGGAGCGCAAAGGGGATCTCTGGAGGAAGAAGAGGATGCAATGAAAGCGTAAGGAGGGGAACCGCTCCTGCTTCCTCTGCTTTTATGGGGAAGTGGGGGGCGTTTCGCCCTTTCCATTGAAGGAACGTGGGCACGTCCCATCCCACGACGCCGCAATCGACGCGTGCCGTTACAGGGGGATGCGGCGGATGCGGAAGTGGATTCGGCGCGCCGTGGGCCGCGTGTGCCCGTGCACTGTTTTGGGGCCTGGCCCAACAGCGCTCGGCACCGTGTGTGGCCCAGGCCCGGGGGCTCCTGTCGGTGTACTAAGGTAGGGGTACCTCAGTACCCCAACTTGTGCACGGGCAGTTGCAGCTTCCCGCGGCAGGGTTTACCGCGTGCTCGCCGGAGACCTTCCTGCTCCATATCAAACCATTCAAAAACAAAGTATACAAGACAGAAGATCGAGACCCCGGCAAGCGGAGCTTGCCGGGAAGGCCGTTCTAGGCTCAAGGTTACCTCGCTCACGCAAGGCCCTGGCAAGAGGAGCTTGCCAGGAAGACTAGAAGATTACATCATAGAAGACACGCCTCGGCGCTATATGCGTCCCGGCGAGGGTCCGGGGGGCGACAAGCTCCCGGGCCCGACAAGATCAAGACCCCGGCAAGGTGCTTGCCGGGAGAGTTGCGCTGTGTGCCCACGCTCCAGCTCATCGGCCCACGCGTCGCCCTGGGGCCTTTCCAGGGACGCGTGGCGGATGGCTGTGCAGCCTGGGGGACACGGTGGCACTCCACGGTGGTGAAGCCATCGCCGTGGCAGACGGAGACGCAAGGGCGGGAGCTTTTGGGGTCGACGGCGACGGGCATTAAATGCCCTTGTCCCCCACTGTCAAAATAGGTGGCGACCACTGTTCGCGCACTGTAGCCCCACTATTCCCGCACTGTTGCAACTACCACCTCTTTTACGTTTTTACCCCTTTCTCCTACGTTGACACCTGTCGGAGACCCCTTGCACTATAAAAGGAGGCCCATGCACAACGTGGAGGGGGTTCGGAACCTAGATCGCTCATACGCTCGGTGTAGCTGCTTCTTCAAGCTCCCGAGCTCTCCAACGTAATACACAACTAAGCAGGAGTAGGGTTTTACGCGACCACCGCGGCCCGAACCTGGGTAAAACTGCCCGCGTGCTCGCTACGATCTGCTCTTCGTGCTCCCTCCGCCCTCATACCGCACAGACAAGGGGCTCCGGTCCCATAGGTGTTCGTGGTGGACAGTTTCCCCCGACAGAATTACAATAATTATTAGAGGAATTACTAGGAAAAGGCCTAGGATGAAAATTACCTCTATAAGCATTGTTACCAAAATTATTCCTACCAACAAAATTCACATCCAAAGATTCATTGCTATTTTCAATCATAGTGGACAAAGGCATATCATTACGATCAGAAGAGGCACTCTTAGCAGCAAATAAATTCATAAGTTCATCCATCTTTCCACTCAAAACACTAATTTCTTCAATAGCATGCACTTTTTTACTAGTAGATCTTTCGGTGTGCCATTGAGAATAATTAACCATAATATTATCTAGGAGTTTGGTAGCTTTCTCCTAAGGTAGTTTCCATAAAAGTGCCTCCCGCGGCCGAGTCTAAAAGATTTCTAGAAGCAAAATTCAAGCCAGCATAAAAGTTCTGAATAATCATCCATAGATTCAAACCATGTGTAGGGAAATTACGTATCATCAATTTCGTTCTCTCCCAAGCTTGTGCAACATGCTCATGATCTAGTTGCTTAAAATTCATAATATCGTTTCTAAGAGAGATGATCTTACCAGGAGGGAAATACTTAGAGATAAAAGCATCTTTGCACTTATTCCACGAATCAATACTATTTCTAGGCAAAGAGGAAAACCAAGTTTTAGCACAATCTCTAAGTGAAAACAGAAATAACTTCAATTTAACAATATCGTTATCCGTATCCCTTTTCCTTTGCATATCACACAAATCAACAAAGTTGTTTAGATGGGTAGCGGCATCTTCACTAGGAAGGCCGGAGAATTGATCTTTCATGACAAGATTCAACAAAGCAGCATTGATCTCACAAGATTCAGCAACGGTAATAGGAGCAATCGGAGTGCTAATAAAATCATTGTTGTTGGCATTGGAGAAGTCACACAATTTGGTATTGTTCTGAGCCATAGTGACAAGCAAGCAATCCAACACACACAAGCAAACAAGAAGCTAGCAAACGATAAACACACGGTGGAAGAAGGGCAAATAAAACGGCAAGGGTGAAGTGGGGGAGAGGAAAACGAGAGGCAAATAAATGTAATGCGAAGGATAAGGGTTTGTGATAGGTACTTGGTATATGACTTTTGCGTAAGCCTCCCCGGTAACGGCGCCAGAAATTATTCTTGCTACTTCTCGAGCTTGCGTTGTATTCCCTCGAAGAGGAAAGGGAGATGCAGCACGGTAGCGTAAGTATTTCCCTCAGTTTTTGAGAACCAAGGTAACAATCCAGTAGGAGACCATGCGTGAGTCCCTCGCACCTGCACAAACAAATAAGAACTTTGCAGCCAACATGGTGAGGGGTTGTCAATCCCTTTACGATCACTTACGAAAGTGAGATATGATAAAGATGATAGTTTATATTTTTGGCATTTTTGTTTATAAGAACAGAAAATAAAAGCGATCAAAGTAAAGTAGATGTAGATTGATATGTTGAGAATAGACCCGGAGGCCATAGTGTTCTCAATTGATAGAAAAGCGAATAATTATGAGACTATCTAGGCATGATTATTGTATATAGGCATCACGTCCGAGACAAGTAGACCGACTCCTGCCTGCATCTACTACTATTACTCCACACATCGACCGCTATCCAGCATGCATCTAGTGTATTGAGTTCATAAGAATAGAGTAACGCCTTAAGCAAGATGACATGATGTAGAGGGATAAACTCAAGCAATACGATATAAACCCCATCTTTTTATCCTCGATGGCAACAATACAATACGTGCCTTGCTGCCCCTACTGTCACTGGGAAGGGATACCGCAAGATTGAACCCAAAGCCAAGCACTTCTCCCATTGCAATAACTATAGATGTAGTAGGACAAACCAAACCAATAATCCGAAGAGACTTGCAAGGATATTATGAGCACACATAAAAAGTTCAGAGAAGAACCAAATATTTCACATAGATAATCTTGATCATAAATTCACAATTCATCGGATCTCGACAAACACACCGCAAAAAGAGATTACATCGAATAGATCTCGACGAAGACCGAGGAGAACTTTGTATTGAGATCCAGAGAGAGAGAAGAAGCCATCTAGATACTAGCTATGGACCCGAAGGTCTGTGGTAAACTACTCACAACTCATGGTGAGGGCAATGATGATGATGAAGAAGAACTCCGTGATGGATCCCCCTCCGGTGGAGCTCCGGAACGGGCTCCAAGATGGGATCTCACGCGAACAGAAGGTTACAGCGGTGGAATTAGGGTTTTCTCTCTGTTGTCGATGGTTTCGGGGTATGTAGACTTATATAGGAGGAAGGAGGACACCGGGGGGTGCTTGAGGGGCCCACGAGGTAGGGGGCGCGCCCCCCACCCTCGTGCACACCCCGAGGCTCCCCTGACGTGGTTCTCAAGTCCCCTGTGAGTGATTTTCTCCAAAAAATATCTCTTGCGAAGGTTTCATTCCGTTTGGACTCCGATTGATATTCCTTTTCTGTGAAACCCTGAAACAGGAAAAAAAACAGCAATCTGGACTGGGCCTTTGGGTTAGTAGGTTAGTCCCAAAAATGATATAAAAGTGTAAGATAAAGCCCATTAAACATCCAAGACTTCATAAATAATAGCATGGAACAATCAAAAATTATAGATACGTTGGAGACGTATCAGCCACAAACGGGCCGACTGTAACCACGGGCTCAATTTGGCCCACAAGCAGAAAATGGCAGTAACGGGCCGTAAGTAACCGAATGCTGGAAATGAGCCCAAGAATAAATGGGCCCTGAGAAGGCCGAAAGATAACATGGGCTGCAAACGGCCCAATGGATTAATGTGTCGTTAATGGGTATAAAGTGATACACTGTTCATTACGGGCCAGTTTCACCACGGGCCGTTAATGGGCCAAGAATAAATATGCCCTAAGAAGGCCGAAAGATAACATGGGCTGCAAATGGCCCAATGGATTAATGGGCCGTTAATGGGTATAAAGTGATACATTGTTCATTACGGGCCAGTTTCACCACGGGCCGTTAATGGGCCAAGAATAAATGGGCCTCATATGGGCCGAAAGACGTCATGGGCCATACATGGGCCAAAACTTAAAATGGGCTGGAATCATATTGGACGGCCCAGATGATGCTACTGGGCCTAATTCGGATAGGTCGTAACGGGCCCTGGGTTAGCGGGCTGTAAATGGGCTATATGCGAACAGGCCGTTAACAGGCTTTCCGTGGGCTGGCCTTTTCACAGGAATGGGCCTCTGTTGGGCCATGCCACGTGTCGACGTATCATAAGCGCTTTGGGTCCAATGAGTGGATGACATCTGTCCCAACGGTGAGCCGACACGTGTTTCCTCCAACCAATGATGATTTTACACGTGGAAAATCCCCATTGGTCGGGGCTGTTAACAGGTTATCGGATCCAAAACCGGACCCGATAGCTTAATGGTGTTCCGTTACGGTGGATGCCATGTGTCGGTCACCCTTGACGAAAGCACTTCTGTGACCCGCGATTTATCGTCATGGAAGTGGACACTTCCGTGATGATAATTTTGGTAATGTCATGGAACACTTCTACGACAGCACAGGTATGACTATCTTGATTCTGAACACTTCTACAATATGGATGTACATGCATGACAGAAAATGTGACCTACTATGACAAACATGTATCATCACGGAAGTGTATTTTTTTTGTAGTGAAGTCAGTTGCTCGCTCCATTGTTCCGGAGAACGGAGTCTTAGTCATCTTGCCCATGAGGCATGGTTCGCAAGCATCAAATGATTCATAATGAAGTGATTCCAAAAGCCCATCAACATGGAGTTTCTTCATGCCCTTTATACCAATATGACCTAAACAGCAGTGCCACAAATAAGTTGCACTATCATTATTAACTTTGCATCTTTTGGCTTCAATATTATGAATATGTGTATCACTACGATCGAGATCCAACAAACTATTTTTATTGGGTGTATTACCATCGAAGGTTTCGTTCATGCAAACAGAACAACAATTATTCTCTGACTTTAAATGAATAAATGTATTGCAATAAACATGATCAAATCATATTCATGCTTAACGCAAACACCAAACAACATTTATTTAGGTTCAACACTAATCCCGAAAGTATAGGGAGTGTGCGATGATGATCATATCAATCTTGGAACCACTTCCAGCACACATCATCACTTCACTCTTAACTAGTCTATGTTCATTCTGCAACTCCCATTTTGAGTTACTACTCTTAGCAACTGAACCAGTATCAAATACCGAGGGGTTGCTATAAACACTATTAAAGTACACATCAATAACATGTATATCAAATATAGCTTTGTTCACTTTGCAATCCTTCTTATCCACCAAGTTTCTAGGGTAGTTCCACTTCCAGTGACCATTTCCTTTGCAATAGAAGCACTCAGTTTCAGGCTTGGGTCTAGCTTTGGGTTTCTTCATGGGAGTAGCAACTTGCTTGCCATTCTTCTTGAACTCCCCTTTCTTTTCCTTTGCCATTTTACTTGAAACTAGTGGTCTTGTCAACCATCAACACTTGATGCTTTTTCTTGATTTCTACCTTCGTCGATTTAAGCATCGCAAAGAGCTCGGGAATTACTTTCATCATCCCTTGCATATTATAGTTCATCACGAAGTTCTAGTAACTTGGAGATAGTGACTAGAGAACTTTGTGAATTACTATCTTATCTGGAAGATTAACTCCCACTTGATTCAAGCAATTGTAGTACCCACACAATCTGAGCACACGCTCACTAGCTGAGATATTCTCCTCCATCTTGTTGGCAAAGTACTGTTAGAGGTCTCATACCTCTTGATACGGGCATGAGTATGAAATACCAATTTCAAATCTTAGGAACATCTTATATGCCCTGTGGCATTCAAAACATTTTTTAAGTCCCGGTTCTAAGACGTAAAGCATGGTGCACTAAACTATCAAGTAGTCATCATACCGAGCTTTTGTGAAAACGTTCATAACGTCTGCATTTGCTCCTGCAATAGCTCTGTCACCTAGCAGTGCATCAAGGACATAATTCTTCTGTGCAGCAATGAGGAAAATCCTCATATCACGGAACAAGTCCGCATCATTGCTACTATCATCTTTCAACTTATATTTCTCTTGGAACAAATAAAAATAAACGGGGAGCTACATCGCGAGCTATTGATCTACAACATAGATATGCCAATACTACCAGGAATTTCATGATAAATTAAAGTTCAATTAATCATATTACTAAAGAACTCCCACTTAGATAGACATCCCTCTAGTCATCTAAATGATCATGTGATCCAAATCAACTAAACCATGTCTGATCATCACGTGAGATGGAGTAGTTTTCAATGGTGAACATCTTATGTTGATCATATCTACTATATGATTCACGCTCGACCTTTCGGTCTCCAGTGTTCCGAGGCCATGTCTGTACATGCTAGGCTCGTCAAGTTTAACCCGAGTATTCTGCATGTGTAAAACTGTCTTACACCCGTTGTATTTGAACGTAGAGCTTATCACACCCGATCATCACATGGTGTCTCGGCACGACGAACTTTCGCAATGGTGCATACTCAGGGATAACACTTGTACCTTGAAATTTTGTAAGGGGCCATCTTATAATGCTACCGCCGTACTAAGCAAAATAAGGAGCATAATAAGATAAACATCACATGCAATCAAAATATGTGACATGATATGGCCATCATCATCTTGTGCTTTTGATCTGCATCTCCAAAGCATCGTCATCATCTCCATCGTCACCGGCTAGACACCATGATCTTTATCGTAGCGTCGTGGTCGTCTCGCCAACTATTGCTACTACTACTATTGCTAACTCACAGTGATAAAGTAAAGCAATTACATGGCCTTTGCAATTCATACAATAAAGAGACAACCATAAGGCTCCTGCCGGTTGCCGATAATTTACAAAACATGATCATCTCATACAATAATGTATAACTCATCACGACTTGACCATATCACATCACAACATGCCCTGCAAAAACAAGTTAGACGTCCTCTACTTTGTTGTCGCAAGTTTTACGTGACTGCTACGGGCTTAGCAAGAACCGTTCTTACCTACGCATACAAAAGCCACAACGATTTTTCGTCAAGTGTGTTGTTTTAACCTTCACAAGGACTCGGCGTAGCCACACTCGATTCAACTAAAGTGAGAGAGACAAACACCCACCGGTCACCTTTAAGCAACGAGTGCTCATAACGGTGAAACCAGTCTCGCGTAAGCGTACACGTAATGTTGGTCCGGGCCGCTTCATCTCACAATACCGCCACAGCAAAGTATGACATGATGGTAAGCAGTATGACAATTATCTCCCACAACTCATTGTGTTCTACTCGTGCATATCATCTACGCATAGACCTGTCTCATGATGCCACTGTTGGGGAACGTAGTATTTCAAAAATTTCCTACGATCACGCAAGATCTATCTAGGAGAAGCATAGCAACGAGTGGGAAGAGTGTGTCTACGTACCCTTGTAGACCGAAAGCGGAAGCGTCTAGTGACGCGGTTGATGTAGTCGAACGTCTTTGTGATCCAACCGATCCAAGCACCGAACGTACGACACCTCCGCGTTCAGCACATGTTTAGCTCGATGACGTCCCACGAGCTCTTGATCCAGTTGAGCGTCACGGGAGAGTTTCGTCAGCACGACGGCGTGGTGACGGTGATGATGATTTACCGGCGCGGGGCTTCGCCTAAGCACTGCAACGATATGACCGAGGTGTGTATCTATGGAGAGGGGCACCGCACACGGCTAAAATCAACTTGTGTGTCCATGGGGTGCCCCTGGCAACATATATAAAGGATGGAGGGAGAAGGAGGCCGGCCCTCATAGGGCGCGCCAAAGTGTGGAGTCCTACTAGGACTCCCTAGTCCTAGTAGGATTCCACCTCCCACATGGAATAGGAAAAGGGGAAGGGAGAAGGAGAAAGAAGGAAGGGGGCGCCCCCTTTCCCTAGTCCAATTCGGACCAGTCCATGGGGAAGGGGCGCGGCCACCCTTGAGGCCTTTCTCTCCTTTCCCGTATGGCCCATTAAGGCCCAATACGAATTCACGTAACTCTCCGGTACTCCGAAAAATACCTGAATCACTCGGAACCTTTCCAATGTCCGAATATAGCCTTCCAGTATATCGATCTTTACATCTAGACCATTTCGAGATTGTTTGTCATGTCCGTGATCTCATCCGGAACTCCGAACAAACGTTGATCATAAAATCACTTAACTCATAATACAAATCGTCATCGAACGTTAAGCATGTGGACCCTACGGGTTCGAGAACTATGTAGACATGACCGAGACACATCTCTAGTCAATAACCAATAGCGGAACCTGGATGCTCATATTGGCTCCTACATATTCTACGAAGATCTTTATCGGTCAAACCGCATAACAACATACGTTGTTCCCTTTGTCATCGGTATGTTACTTGCCCGAGATTCGATCGTCGGTATCATCATACCTAGTTCAATTTCATTACCGGCAGGTCTCTTTACTCGTTCCGTAATGCATCACCCCATAACTAACTCATTAGTCACATTGCTTGCAAGGCTTATAGTGATGTGCATTACCGAGAGGGCCCAGAGATACCTCTCTGACAATCGGATTGACAAATCCTAATCTCGATCTATGCCAACTCAACAAACACCATCAGAGACACCTGTAGAGCATCTTTATAATCACCCAGTTATGTTTTGACATTTGATAGCACACAAAGTGTTCCTCCGGTATTTGGGAGTTGCATAATCTCATAGTCATAGGAACATGTATAAGTCATGAAGAAAGCAATAGCAACATACTAAACGATCAAGTGCTAAGCTAACGGAATGGGTCAAGTCAATCACATCATTGTCTAATGATGTGATCCCGTTCATCAAATGACAACTCATGTCTATGGCTAGGAAACTTAACCATCTTCGATTAACGAGCTAGTCAAGTAGAGGCATACTAGTGACACTCTGTTTGTCTATGTATTCACACATGTACTAAGTTTCCGGTTAATACAATTCTAGCATGAATAATAAACATTTATCATGATATAAGGAAATAAATAATAACTTTATTATTGCCTCTAGGGCATATTTCCTTCAGTGAGATGGAGTAGTCTTCAATGGTGAACATCTCTATGTTGATCATATCTACTATATGATTCACGTTCGACCTTTCGGTCTCTAGTGTTCCGAGGCCATGTCTGTACATGATAGGCTCGTCAAGTTTAACCCAAGTATTCTGCATGTGCAAAACTGTCTTGCACCCATTGTATGTGAATGTAGACCCTATCACATCCGATCATCACGTGGTGTCTCAGCATGAAGAACTTTCGCAATGGTGCATACTCAGGGAGAACACGTATACCTTGAAATTTTAGTAAGGGATCATATTATAATGCTACCACTACTAGGGAAAAGCCTATACACAGAGGTATAGCGGTAGCGCTGGTTAAAATAGGGCGCTATTGCTACTTTGTAGTAGCGCGTTCCAGGAAAGTGTGCTATAGATACAACTATAGCAGTAGCGCGTGTGCAGCAAAAAGAGCTACCACTATAAATCCCACCGTGTTGGTGGTAGGCTAGGAATAGTAGTAGCGCTTCCGCGCAAAGCGCGCTACCACTATGGTCGTTGTTGTAGCACGTTTCCTACATAGAGCACTACTGCTAAGAAACGCGTTTCCGCCCTCGACCTCACCGCTGCAGGACACTGTCGCAGTAGCGCTCTACCGCCCGAGCCCACCCAGGACCGCCGCCTCCCGATCCTGAGCCCGCCCTCACCGCCCCTACCTCCATCACCGAGCACCTCCCCGCCATCGTCTCTCCCCTCTCTGTAAGCCCCCCACCCCTCCCCCACC
>LR738715.1:71116692-71235008 GCA_902687465.1 Secale cereale | reverse complement strand
TACCATGTTAATTAGCAGTAGTAGTAGATGTTAATTAGTACCAGGGTTCATAGATAATGATTTTTAGTAGTAGTAGTAGTAGTAGTAGTAGTAGTAGTAGTAGTAGTAGTAGTATATATGGTACTAGTTAACTAGGGCAGTATGGTTAATACTAGATGTTTTTTAGTTAGGGTAATAATAGATGTTAAGTAGTAGATAATGTAGATGTTAATAGTTCAGTAGGGTTTAGTTTTTGAATTGAGTTTGTTTAACTAGATGTTAATTAGGGAAGTAGAGTTTAGTTTAGAGTAAAGTTTAGTTTAGTAGTTAACTAAATATAATCTATATTTGGTTTTTGAATTTAGTTTGAGAGAGCATGAGATTTGTGTAGATTTTCTAGAAGTGTCAAACACTAGGAGATGCAAATTTGAAGTGGTCAGGATATATGCAAATTCCTCAATTGGGTTTGCACATGTTTCGATTGTGCCGAAGAGGCTTTGTTGTTTCCAGGGAATGAAGTCGAGTGCCTATGTTTTGCCGGAATGTTGATTCATTTCCGTTCCGACAAATTTCAGGTTCTCGATTTGTCCACTTTTTAGCAAAAGTCATGCCAAAATTTTCCGTGAATTTAGGCATGACTTGTGCTAAAAACTAGGACATGTCGGGTGCCCGGGATTTGCCGCACTGGGAAGGAGTCAACGTTCCTGCAAAGCGTTAGGTCTAGAATTAATTGACTAGATTTAATCGTAGGAAACATGGCTAGCAACGATGAAGGACAGGGTTTTGGTGATTGCGATGGCGTCTACCTGGCGGTAGATGAATTTTTGAGACTTGCCGACGATCAACAGGTGGCATCGGGGACTGAGACCGACACGCAGACCGGTGCTAAAACTGAGATCGGAGCTGAGATTGAGGCCGGCGCTGAGACTGAGGCCGGCATCGAGACGGCTTCCTAACAAGCTCAGGACTACTAGATTGGTGGTCACGGAGGTGGACGACGGTAATTTTGAGCCAAAAGCGCCCGGGGAAGCATGCGCATGCTACGGCAATCAAATAGGCTGCATCGTAGAGACAACCGCCACCATCAACCATGATAAACTACAGAAGATAGATAATATGAGGCCCTCCCTCCTAAAGAAGCTGCACCAGATATTCTTGTTCCCGGGCCGGATTGAAAAGGATTATAAAGATCTAGATAAGGACCCGGCAATGAAGAAGATAAACAAACACGCCATGACCAAGTTGAGCAACATGTTGGTCGCCTGGAAAACAAGGGTGAAAGCAAGGATCATCGACAAAAAGGAACCCTACTCCGAGATTGTAAAGGATAATCCGACAATCACGGCAGAGCACTTTGAAATATTCAAGGCGGCTTGCGAGGCCGAAGCTGCCAAAAAAAGTTGAAGTACATGAAGGGGCTTCAACAGAGGAACATTAGGTGCCACCACCTCGGAAGCCGTGGTTACGGCGGAAGAGGTCCATATGGGCCAAGGAGGACGTGGAAGCCGCGAGTCTGCGCATCCCAGACCCCTTGGCGGAGTTCACCGTCCCGCAGGAGCGTGACGTCCTCAGGGCCTGGCACCGTTGGGACATAGTGAATAAGGTTTTCGAGACGAACGCGGTCACGATGGAGTTCATGAGACTGCTGGTAATTTTAGTTTCTGATCAATTCTACTGCATGTTAGTCATATTTGTAAATGATCCTTGTGCCTTTTGCAGAGAGAGTACCACAGGATTGCGGCCGAAAGCGACTCGCCGTTTGAGGCGTTGGCAAGGCCCAAGTGGGACACTCCATTTAACCGGGCGTTGAACATATTGAAACGACTCCTGGTGGAGACTCGACGGTCGTATGGACACGTGCACGGTGTCGGAGACGGCGCCACGTGGAAGAAGTACTACCGTGAGACCACGGAGGAGAGAAAGGAAAGACGGAGGTTAAGTGAAGAAAACATCGACAAGAAGGTTGAGATTGCAGTTGAGAAGAAATCATCTTAGACAGCCGCAACAGCGGTAGCTACCGCAAAACAGGTGGTTGTAGATATGTCTACTTCCTTGGTTCCGGCCGTTTTCAATTGGAAAAGGCAAAATCCAAAAAAAATGCAGTGGACTTTCCCATTGCTGACTTCTTGGGGAGCAGCTCGACTAGTGTTGCACTAGCACCTGCAGCTGCACCTGCTCCCACACCTGCTCCGGCACCTGATCCAGCCGCCTCAGCAGCCTCAGGTTCAAGACCGTATAGATATCCTCGGTGCAGATAAATGGCATATCCCCGGTCAACCAATTCTACCTGTAGCGGCGCTAGGGGCCAGATTCGGCGATCTAAGGAGACTTTATGACGATGTTCTATGGATAGAGAAAGGCCTCATCGCCTCGAAAGATCCAGGATACCCACTCTACGTGGTTAACGTTCCGCGGCAATTGTCGTACGTTGACACATTCCCCGCGGAGAAGTTCTTCCTTCGATTCGATTACAGATTCGACATGTTTCACGTGAAGAAGCTGGATTTTATGTTTGTCCGCCTTTATGCCTTGCACATGAACTACATCATCGGGGTTGAGTAGATACCTCATATCTGTGTCGCTGACCCATACGTCATGCATGAGGGCTTCTTGGTAGTCTGCGCAAAGCACCGTGAATATGCGAGGGAATACATCGTCAATTTCATGCTCGCCAATAAGGATAAGGAGGCGATTCCCGTGCCTTATCATCCCCTATAAGTCATCCGCGTGGATATCCTTCCTTCGGTTTCAATCATTCATTTGCACGGTGGAGGCTAATTAATTTTAGGTGTACTTATTTTGCGCAGCGGCGGGCGCGCCGTCCTCATCATCCTCTACCCCCGATACTCCCACGCTCTTTACTTGGACTCGTCGAAGAACATTAACAAAAAGGATTACACCCATATCAAGGATGTTCTCGATAGTGCTATGTTTTACTACGACGCACTGGGTGGAAGGTCAAGGACAAGAAGAGAAGGGGCGACAGGCCCGCCTTTGGCCATAAGACCGACTTCTGCTGCATCCAGCAACCGACTGATTCTCTTAATGATGGATTCTATGTCCTACACCACATGTTGGAGTATAGACGGGATCATCAGAACCTTCGCATGTCACCTACATCCGGCGATACCCATATTCTGCAATAGGCAAAGAGCGTAGGAGATATCGAGGATCATCAACTTCGAGTTGAGTTCTATCACATCCAGCGCGAACTTGCCCAAATCATCATGAAGGAGGTCGTCGAAAAAACAGGGATGTTCTACGAAGAAGGACAAATGTCGCGGGAAGACGTTCGAACACGGGTAGCCTCTCAGCGCCTCGACCTGAAGCCTTTCACTAGGCTCGGGGACTATCTCCCTTACTTGGATGGATGGCAGGACATGTTGGAGTGATTGTCGATATATGACAATGTGTCCATTTAGTCCATACTTTCTGTATGACGAAACTTTGAGTTATGCACGATGAAACTTCATTTGTGATGTAATTAAACCGTCCTCCTCGACTAGCGACAATCACTCTAGTTAGGGCATTTTGGGTACGATCAACTTTGTTATTTATGCTTATGATATGTTGCTTCTATTTTTGCCAAGTCTGTCTCTTTCTATTGCTCAACTATATATGTTGCATATCATCGACTCATGTGATGATGTAGGTGCATAGATCATCGATGGCGAAGAAATGCTATGCTAGGAGTATATATACGACGAGTGGCCGGAGTGTCAGACCCAGGTGTACCGGTTTCCGGTTTCCGAGCGACAGGCAGTAGTTAGTTTAGGTTCACGCTAATGCGAGAGAGGGATACGAACTCATGTACTGCATAGTTCCGCTCTCACTCAAAGTGATAGCTCTTCTCGCGTATATCATTGTTTAGATGGATGACGATGTAGTTGCAAGTAATCGAGACTTGTATCGCTATTTTCGAGATGATGACGAGAGACCACTTTGTGTTGGATGATGATTATGATGATGACATGATTTGATGAGACTAGTTGTATGCATATGCTATGTTTACATTTGTATGTGTATTGTATAAAGCCTATTCAAATACAAAACAAATATGCGAAAAAAACTAATAAAACTAGCAGTAGCGAGGGGAACAAAGTTACCAGTAGTGCTGCCTTACCAGTAGCGCTTCCTTCTAAAAAGCGCTGCAGATATTAGCAGCAGCGATCTTCACTAAAGCGCGCTACTGCTATCCATGTATAGCAGTAGCGTGGGATGACAGGCGCTACTGCTACACATTAGCTGTAGCGCCTTATCAGTAGCGCGACATCCAGCGCTACTGATAGGCAAAATACTCGCGCTACTGCGAGGGTTTTCCGTAGTAGTGTGCCGCCGTACTAAGCAAAATAAGATGCATAAAATCTAAACATCACATGCAATCAAAATATGTGACATGATATGGCCATCATAATCTTGTGCCTTTGATCTCCATCTCCAAAGCACCGTCATGATCTCCATCGTTACCGTCTTGACACCTTGATCTCCATCGTAGCATCGTGGTCGTCTTGCCAACTATTGCTTCTACAACTATCGCTAACGCATAGTGATAAAGTAAAGAAATTACATGGCGTTTGCATTTCATACAATACAATGACAACCATAAGCCTCCTGCTAGTTGTCGATAACTTTTACAAAACATGATCATCTCATACAATAACGTATATCACATCATGTATTGACCATATCACATCACAACATGCCCTGCAAAAACAAGTTAGACGTCCTCTACTTTGTTGTTGCAAGTTTTAGGTGGCTGCTACGGGCTTCTAGCAAGAACCGTTCTTACCTACGCATCAAAACTACAATGGTGTTTTGTCAAGTTTGATGTTTTAAACTTCAACAAGGACCGGCCATGGACAAATTTGATTCAACTAAAGTTGGAGAAACAGACACCCGCCAGCCACCTTTATGCAAAACTAGTTGCATGTCTGTCGGTGGAACCGGTCTCATGAACATGGTCATGTAAGGTTGGTCCGGGCCACTTCATCCAACAATACCACTGAATCAAAAGAAGACGTTGGTGGTAAGCAGTATGACTATCACTGCCCACAACTCTTTGTGTTCTACTCGTGCATATCATCTACGCATAGATCTGGCTCATGATGCCATGGTTGGGAAACGTAGCATGCAATTTCGAAAATATTCCTACCCTCACCTAAGATCTATCTAGAAACAAGAGGGGGAGAGTGTGTCCACGTACCCTCATAGACCGAAAGCGTAAGCGTTTGACAACGCGGTTGATGTAGTCGAACTTCTTATCGTCCCGACCGATCAAGCACCGAACGCACGGTACCTCCGAGTTCTGCACACATTCAGCTCGATGACGTCCCCTGAACTCTTGATCCAGCAAAGTGTTGAGGTAGAGTTCCGTCAGCACGACGGCGTGGTGACGATGATGGTGAAGTGATCTGCGCAGGGCTTCGCCTAAGCACTACGAAGATATAACCGGAGGAGTAAACTGTGGAAGGGGGTGTCGCACACGGCTAACAGATATTTGATGTGTGTTCTAGGCGCCCCTCCCCACGTATATATATGTGGGAGGGGGAGGAGGACAGCCATGGGGCGCCCCAAGTAGGAGGAATCCTACTTGGGGGCCTTGTCCAATTCGCCCCCCCCCCCTTCCTTATTTGGTAGAGGTGGAAGGAAAGAGAGGGGGAGAGAAGGGAAAGGGGGAGGCCAAATCCTCCCCTTTCCTTCTCCCTCCCCTCCTTCCTTCTTCTCCCTTTTAGGCCCTTAAGCACCAGCCCACTAGGGCTGGTCTATCCCTCTCTTGGCCCAATAGGCCCATAACTTGGCCGGGGGGGTGCCCGGAACCCCTTCCGATGACCCGGTATCACCCAGGACACTTCCCGTGTCCAAATACCATTGTCCTATATATCAATCTTTACCTATTGACCATTTCGAGACTCTTTGTCATGTCCGTGATCTCATCCGGGACTCTGAAATACATTCGGTCGCCAAATCACAAAACTCATATAACACAAATTGTCATCGAACATTAAGTGTGCGGACCCTACGGGTTCGAGAACTATGTAGACATGACCGAGACACCTCTCAGGTCAATAACCAATAGTGGAACCTGGATGATCATATTGGCTCCTACATATTCTATGAAGATCTTTACCGATGGAACCGTTATGACAACACACGTTATTCCCTTTGTCATTGGTATGTTACTTGCTCGAGATTCGATCGTCTGTATCTTCATACCTAGTTCAATATCATTACCGGAAAGTATCTTTACTTGTTCCATAATGCATCATCCCGCAACTAACTCATTAGTCACATTGCTTGCAAGGCTTCTTATGATGTGCATTATCGAGAGGGCCCAAAGATACATCTGCGATAGTCGGAGTGACAAATCCTAATCTTGATATATGCCAACCCAACAAACACCTTCGGAGATACCTATAGAGCATCTTTATAATCACCCAGTTACGTTGTGACATTTGATAGCACACAAGGCATTCCTCCGGTATCCTGGTGTTGCATAATCTCATAGTCGGAGGAATATGTATTTGACATGAAGAAAGCAATAGTAGAAAACTGAACGATCATTTTGCTAAGCTAATGGGTGGGTCATGTCCATCACATGATTCTCCTAATGATGTGATCCCATTCATCAAATGACAACACATGTCTATGGTTAGGAAACTTAACCATCTTTGATTAACGAGCTAGTCCAGCAGAGGCTTACTAGGGACATGGTGTTTTGTCTATGTATCCACACATGTATCAAGTTTCCAGTTACTAGAATTCTAGCATGAATAATAAACATTTATCATTGTATAAGGAAATATAAATAAAAACTTTATTATTGCCTCTAGGGCATATTTCCTTCACTGAGTGCCACCCAGGCTACAAGCGATGGCACGAGGTTACTGAAAGCCCCCAGCCCCATCATCTTGGTGGCAGTCGTCGTTCCTTCTTGGCCTTGGCGAGAGTCACGGTTCTCCCAGCGTCCTCCACCATGACCACCCCCGCCGTCGTAGCCTTGGTCGCCGCGCTCGAGGTGACGACTAAGGCGCCCGTCGCGTATGGCCCTGAGCTCCTGGCAGTCATTGGTGTTGTGGCTGTGCACATTGCGGAAGACGCAGAATGGGTGACTGCCTTTGGAAGACTCGGGGTAGTCCCACCCATGCTTTATCTCAGGCTCAGTCGCGAGCACAGCCAGTCCCTTGCGCTTGGCTTCCTTGGTCTCGGCCTTCTTGTTTTCTGGGTCTGCCTTGGGGAGCTCGACGAGCGAGAGGCAACCCTCTTCTGCCCTTGCACACTTGACTGCCATGTTGAACATCTCCAGGGCCGAGCATAGTTCCTCATGAATGGTGAGCTCCTCCTTCATGCTCACATCCCGGACGCCTTCAGTGAATGCGGAGATGATGGCCTCGTCTGACACCATGGGAATCTTGCTGCAGACATTGGTAAAACGATGGATGTACTTGCACAAGGTTTCCCCTGGCTGTTGCTTGATGCGTCGTAGATCTCCTACCGCAGAGGCACGGTCAAGAGTCCCTTCGAAGTTGGAGATGAATCGTTCGTGTAGCTCCTCCCTGGAGGAAATCGACTCCGCCGGGAGGTTTAGGAGCCACGTAAGCGTGCCATCTTTGAGAGCCATGGGGAACCAATTGGCCATAACCTTATCATCGCCACTGGCCGCCTCGATGCTCAGCTCGTAGAGGTGTAGGAACTCAGCGGGGTCGGGTGTTCCATCATAGCGTGGGGGCAGGGCTGGCTTGAACTTGCCGGGCCAAACAACACGACGCAACTCCGGGATGAACGCCCTGCAGCTCGCCGCGCCTCCGGGTGCCCACCGTGGAGGTGGAGCCTGATTAGGGTGTTCATGTGCCGCTGTGTGAGGTGGCGCACGAGCTTGACGAGGCGGTGCCGAGAGTGCACGCGCCTCGCCTTGGGGCCGCTACACCACCTGGCAGCTTTCTTCATCGCACGCGGGTGCCCTGCGGGGTGCTACTTCTCGAGCTTGCATTGTATTCCCTCAAAGAGGAAAGGGAGATGCAGCACAGTAGCGTAAGTATTTCCCTTAGTTTTTGAGAACCAAGGTATCAATCCAGTAGGAGACCACGCGCGAGTCCCTCGCACCTGCACAAACAAATAACAACTTCGCAGCCAACGCGATAAGGGGTTGTCAATCCCTTTACGGTCACTTACAAAAGTGAGATCTGATAGAGATGATAGTTTGATATTTTTGGTATTTTTTATTATAAGAACAGAAAGTAAAACCGGAAAAGTAAAGTAGATTGAAGATTGATATGTTGAGAATAGACCTGGGGGCCATAGTGTTCTCTAGTGGCTAGTCTCATGATAGCGATATTCTACGGCGGCTAAACAAATTACTGTCGAGCAATTGATAGAACAGCGAATAATTATGAGAATATCTAGGCATGATCATTATATATAGGCATCACGTCTGAGACAAGTAGACCGAAACGATTCTGCATCTACTACTATTACTCCACACAACGACCGCTATCCAGCATGCATCTAGTGTATTGAGTTCATAAGAACAGAGTAACGCCTTAAGCAAGATGACATGATGTAGAGGGATAAACTCAAACTTAGTGATATAAACCCCATTTTTTATCCTCGATGGCAACAATACAATACGTGCCTTGCTGCCCCTACTATCACCGGGAAAGGACACCGCAAGATTGAACCCAAAGCCAAGCACTTCTCCCATTGCAAGAACTATAGGTCTAGTAGGCCAAACCAAGCCAATAATTCGAAGAGACTTGCAAGGATATTATAATCATACATAAAGAGTTCAGAAAAGAACCAAATATTTCTCATAGATAATCTTGATCATAAACCCACAATTCATCGGATCTCGACAAACACACCGCAAAAAGAGATTACATCGAATAGATCTCCTCGAAGACCGAGGAGAAGTTGGTATTGAGATCCAAAGAGAGAGAAGAAGCCATCTAGATACTAGCTATGGACCCGAAGGTCTGTGGTAAACTACTCACAACTCATGGTGAGGCGATGACGATAATGTAGAAGCACTCCGTGGTAGATCCTCCCTCCGGCGGAGCTCCGGAACAGGCCCCAAGATGGGATCTCACGGGAACAGAAGGTTACGGCGGTGGAACTAGGGTTTTCTCCCTTGTTCTGATGGTTTCGGGGTACGTAGGTATATATAGGAGGAAGGAGGGCACCGGGGGCCAAACGTGGGGCCCATGAGGCAGGGGGCACGCCCTATAGGGGGGCGTGCCCCCCACCCTCGTGGGCGCCACGTGTGCCCTACTCTGTGGTTCTTAAGTCTCCCATGCGTGATTTTCTCCAAAAATATCTCTCCCGAAGGTTTCATTCCGTTTGGACTCCATTTGATAATCCTTTTCTGTAAAACCCTGAAACAGGCAAAAAACTGCAATCTGGACTGGGCCTTTGGCTTAGTAGGTTAGTCCCAAAAATAATATAAAAGTGTATGATAAAGCCCATTAAACATCCAAAACATCATAAATAATAGCATGGAACAATCAAAAATTATAGATACGTTGGAGACATATCAAGCATCCCCAAGCTTAATTCTTGCTCGTCCTCGAGTAGGTAAATGATAAAAACACAATTTTTGATGTGGAATGCTAACCAACATAGTTTTTCAATGTAATTCTCTTAATTGTGGCATGAATGTTCAGATCTGAAAGATTCAAGACAAAATTCTATATTGACATAAGAAATAGTAATACTTCAAGCATACTAACAAAGCAATCATGTCTTCTCAAATTGCTATGGCCAAAGAAAGTTATCCCTACAAAATCATATAGTCTGGCTATGCTCCCTCTTCATCACAAAAAATATTCATATCATGCACAACCCCGATTTCAGCCCAGCACTTGTTTTCATACTCTATTCTTTCAAACCTTTCAACTTTCACGCAATACATGAGTGTGAGCCATGGACATAGCACTATGGGTGGAATAGAGAGGTGGTTGTGGAGAAGACAAAAAGGAGGGATATAGTCTCACATCGACTAGGCGTATCAACGCGCTATGTTGATGCCCATCAATAGATATCAATGTGAGTGAGTAGGGATTGCCATGCAACGGATGCACTAGAGCTAAATATGTATGAAAGCTCAACAAAAGAAACTAGTGGGTGTGCATCCAACTAGCTTGCTCACGAAGACCTAGGGAATTTGAGGAAGCCCATCGTGGGAATATACAAGCCAAGTTATATAATGAAAATTCCCACTAGTATATGAAAGTGACTAAACATGAAACTCTCTATCATGAAGAACATGGTGCTACTTTGAAGCACAAGTGTGGAAAAAGATAGTTGCAATTGTCCCTTTTTCTTTTCCTTTTTTTCTTTTTTTTCTTTTTTTTTTGGGCCTTTCTTTTTTTCTTTGGCCTTTCTTTTTTTTCTTTTGGAGGGGCTTTATTGATTTAGCCTTTCCTCACATGGGACAATGCTCTAATAATAATGATCATCACACTTTCATTGAATTACAACTCGATATTACAAATCGATGCTAGAACAAAGTATGACTCTATATGAATGCCTCCGGCGGTGTACCGGGATGTGCAATGAATCAAGAGTGACATGTATGAAAAATTATGCATGGTGTCTTTGCCACAAATACGATGTCAACTACATGATCATGCATGGCAATATGACAATATGAAGCGTGTCATATGAAGGGGACGGTGGAAAGTTGCATGGCAATATATCTCGGAATGGCTATGGAAATGCCATGATAGGTAGGTATAGTGGATGTTTTGAGGAATATATATGGTGGTTGTTTTGAGGAAGGATATATAGTGGGTGTATGGTACCGGCGAAAGTTGTGTGATACAAGAGAGGCTAGCAATGGTGGAAGGGTGAGAGTGCGTATAATCCATGGACTCAACATTAGTCATAAAGAACTCATATACTTATTGCAAAAATCTACGAGTCATCAAAACAAAGCAATCAACGCATGCTCCTAGGGGGGAGGTTGGTAGGAGTTAACCATTGCGCGCCCCCGACCTCCACACAAAGGTTGACACTTTACAAATACCTCATGCTCTAACTTCGTCACATAGCGGTTCACCATACGTGCATGCTACGGGAATCACTAACCTTAAAACAAGCATTTCTCAATTTCATAATAACTCCACTAGCATGACTCTAATATCACTATCCCCATATCTCAAAACAATTATCAAGCATCCAACTTCTCATCCTATTGAATGCACTTAGTGTGAAAGTTTTTAGTACATTGATATTGGATGTCTATCATGTGAAGACTAGTTATATAGCCTAAGCACATTACCATGCTGTTTTAATAGACTCTCAAAAGGACATAAGTGAAGCATGAGAGATCAACAATTTCTTCAAAATATTATCACCACCGTGCTCTAAAAGATATAAGTGAAGCACTAGAGCAAAAACTATTCAACTCAAAAGATATAAGTGAAGCACATAGAGTGTTCCATCAATTCCTAGGCCATATTTAACTCTCTCAAATAGGTGTGTCCAGCAAGGATAATTGTGGCAAACTAACAAGCAAATACTCAAATTATACAAGGCCCTCCAAGTAAAACACATATCATGTGGTGAATAAAAATATAGCTCTGAGTATAGTTACCGATGGATGAAGACGAAAGAGGGGATGCCTTCCCGGGGCATACCCAAGCTTAGGCTTTTGGTTGTCCTTGAATTTTACCATGGGGTGCCATGGGCATACCCAAGCTTAGGCTCTTGCCACTCTTTGTTCCATAGTCCATCAAAGCAATACTCAAAACTTGAAAACTTCACAACACAAAACTTAGACAAAAATCTCGTGAGCTCCGTTAGTATAAGAAAGCAAACCACTACTCAAAGGTACTGCAATGAATTCATTCTTTGTTTATATTGGTGTTAAACCTACTGTATTCCAACTTCTCTATGGTTCATACTTCCCAATACTAATCATAGATGCATTGAAATAAGCAAACAACACACGAAAAACAGAATCTGACAAAAACAGACCAGCCTGTAGTAATCTGCAGGTTTCGCATACTTCTGTAACTCCAAAAAAATCAAACAAAATGATAAACGTGAGGAATTTGTCTATTAATCATCTGAAAAAAGAATCAACTAAATAGCACGCTCCAGTAATATCTGGTGACCATTCTAGCGAGCGCTAACGATTCTGTTTTTCACAGCAAGATCACATAAACTTCACACAAGTCTTCCCAAAGGTTCTACTTAGCACAAACACTAAACAAAACACAAAACCACATCTAAACAGAAGCTAGATGCAATATTTATTACTAAACATAAGCAAAAACAAAAAATATAAAATTGGGTTGCCTCCCAACAAGCGCTATCGTTTTACGCCCCTAGCTAGGCACGATACATGGATAGATCTAGGTATTGCCATCTTTGGAAGGCAATCCATAAGTGGCTCTCATAATAGATTCATATGGTAATTTTATTTTATTTCTAGGAAAGTGTTCCGTGCTTTTCCTTAATGAAAATTGGAATCTAATATTTCCTTCCTTCATATGAATAATTGCACCAATCGTTCTAAGGAAAGGTCTACCAAGAATAATAGGACATGAAGGATTGCAATCTATATCAAGAACAATGAAATCTATGGGCACATAATTCCTATTGGCAACAATAAGAACATCATTAATCCTTCCCATAGGTTCTTAATAGTGGAATCCGCAAGACGCAAATTTAAAGAACAATCATCAAGCTCATGGAAACCTAGCAAATCACATAAAGTTTTTGGGATAGTGGAGACACTTGCACCCAAATCACACAAAGCATAGCATTCATGATCTTTAATTTTTATTTTGACAGTAGGTCCCCACTCATCATAAAGCTTTCTAGGGATAGAAACTTCTAACTCAAGTTTTTCTTCATAAGATTGCATCAAAGCATCTACTATGTGTTTAGTGAAAGCTTTATTTTGAATATAAGCATGCGGAGAGTTTAGTATGGATTGCAACAAGGAAATACAATCAATCAAAGAGCAATTATCATAATTGAATCCCTTGAAATCCAAAGTAGTGGGTTCATCACTATGCAAAGTTTTAATCTCTTCACTCCCACTTTTAGTAATTTTAGCATCGAGATCTAAAAACTCTGAACCATTGGAACACCTTAAAGTAGAATTATCTCCAATCATATCTTCATCAAGATTTATAATAGAAAACAAGGATCTAATAGGAGACACGTCAATAACTTTCAGATCTTCATCTTTATTTTCATGATAACTAGAAGAACATGCTTTTATATAATTCTCTCTTTTAGCAGGCATCCTAGTGGTTCTTTCTTTGCATTCATCAATGGAAATTCTCATGGCTTTGAGAGACTCATTGAAACCATGCTTAGGTGGGATAGATCTAAGTTTCAAAGAATCAACATCAAGAGTAATTCTATCCACACTTCTAGCCAATTCATCAATCTTAACCAATTTTTCTTCAACCATCGCATTGAAATTCTTTTGCGAAATCATAAACTCCTTAACACTAGTTTCAAATTCAGAAGGCATCTTTCCATAAGAGTTGTTGTAGGAATTACCATAATTATTAAAGGAATTACTAGGAAAAGGCCTAGGATTAAAGTTCCCTCCATAAGCATTGTTACCAAAATTATTCCTACCAACAAAATTCACATCCAAAGATTCATTATTATTTTCAATCAAAGTGGACAAAGGCATATCATTAGGATCAGAAGAAACACTCTTAGCAGCAAATAATTTCATAAGTTCATCCATCTTCCCACTCAGAACACTAATTTCTTCAATAGCATGCACTTTTTTACTAGTAGATCTTTCGGTGTGCCATTGAGAATAATTAACCATAATATTATCTAGGAATTTGGTAGCTTCTCGTAAGGTAGTTTCCATGAAAGTGCCTCCTGTGGCCGAATCTAAAAGATTTCTAGAAGCAAAATTCAAGCCAGCATAAAAGTTCTGAATAATCATCCATAGATTAAAACCATGTGTAGGGCAATTACGTATCATTAATTTCATTCTCTCCCAAGCTTGTGCAACATGCTCATGATCTAGTTGCTTAAAATTCATAATATCGTTTCTAAGAGAGATGATATTAGCAGGAGGGAAATACTTAGAGATAAAAGCATCTTTGCACTTATTCCACGAATCAATACTATTTCTAGGCAAAGATGAAAACCAAGTTTTAGCATGATCTCTAAGTGAAAATGGAAATAACTTCAATTTAACAATACCGTTATCTGTATCCCTTTTCTTTTGCATATCACGCAAATCAACAAAGTTGTTTAGATGGGTAGCGGCATCTTCACTAGGAAGGCTGGAGAATTGATCTTTCATGACAAGATTCAACAAAGCAGCATTGATCTCACAAGATTCAGCATCGGTAATAGGAGCAATCGGAGTGCTGATAAAATCATTATTGTTGGGATTGGAGAAGTCACACAATTTGGTATTGTTCTGAGCCATAGTGACAAGCAAGCAATCCAACACACACAAGCAGACAAGAAGCAAGCAAACGATAAACACACGGCAGAAGAAGGGCAAATAAAACGGCAAGGGTGAAGTGGGGGAGAGGAAAACGAGGGGCAAAAAAATGTAATGTGAAGGATAAGGGTTTGTGATAGGTACTTGGTGTGTGACTTTTGCGAAGCCTCCCCGGCAACGGCGCCAGAAATTCTTCTTGCTACTTCTCGAGCTTGCGTTGTATTCCCTCGAAGAGGAAAGGAGATACAGCACAGTAGCGTAAGTATTTCCCTCAGTTTTTGAGAACCAAGGTATCAATCTAGTAGGAGACCACACGCGAGTCCCTCGCACCTGCACAAACAAATAAGAACTTCGCAGTCAACGCGATAAGTGGTTGTCAATCCCTTTATGGTCACTTACGAAAGTGAGATCTCATAGAGATGATAGTTTGATATTTTTGGTATTTTTTATTATAAGAACAGAAAGTAAAAGCGGCAAAGTAAAGTAGATTGTAGATTGATATGTTGAGAATAGACCCGGGGGCCATAGTGTTCTCTAGTAGCTTCTCTCATGATAGCGATATTCTACGGCGGTTAAACAAATTACTGTCGAGCAATTGATAAAAGAGCGAATAATTATGAGACTATCTAGGCATGATCATTATATATAGGCATCACGTCCAAGACAAGTAGACTCAAACGATTCTGCATCTACTACTATTGAAGGAAATATGCCCTAGAGGCAATAATAAAGTTATTATTTATTTCCTTATATCATGATAAATGTTTATTATTCATGCTAGAATTGTATTAACCGGAAACTTAATACATGTGTGAATACATAGACAAAACAGTATGTCCCTAGTATGCCTCTACTAGACTAGCTCATTGATCAAAGATGGTTATGTTTCCTAGCCATAGACATGAGTTGTCATTTGATCAACGGGATCACATCATTAGGAGAATGATGTGATGGACAAGACCCATCCGTTAGCATAGCACTATGATCGTTTAGTTTAACTGCTATTGCTTTCTTCATGACTTATACATGTTCCTATGACTATGAGATTATGCAACTCCCGAATACCGTAGGAACACCTTGTGTGCTATCAAACGTCACAACGTAACTGGGTGATCATAAAGATGCTCTACAGGTGTCTCCGAAAGTATTCGTGGTGTTGGCATAGATCAAGATTAGGATTTGTCACTCCGAGTGTCGGAGAGGTATCTCTGGGCCCTCTCGGTAACACACATCATAATAATCCTTGCAAGCAAAAAGACTAATGAGTTAGTCACGAGATGATGTGTTACGGAACGAGTAAAGAGACTTGCCGGCAACGAGATTGAACTAGGTATAAAGATACCGACGATCGAATCTCGGGCAAGTAACATACCGTTTGACAAAAGGAACAACGTATGTTGTTATGCGGTTCTGACCGATAAAAGATCTTCGTAGAATATGTAGGAGCCAATATGAACATCCAGGTTCCGCTATTGGTTATTGACCAGAGATGAGTCTCGGTCATGTCTACATAGTTCTCGAACCCGTAGGGTCCGCACGCTTAACGTTTGATGACGATCGGTATTATGAGTTTTTGAGTATTGATGTACCGAAGGTAGTTCGGAGTCCCGGATGAGATCACGGACATGACGAGGAGTCTCGGAATGTCCGAGACATAAAGATTGATATATTGGACGGCTATATTCGGACACCAGAAGTATACCGGAAAAGTTTCGGATTTATCGAGAATGCCGGAGGGGGTTACCGGAACCCCCTACGAGAGGGGATGGTCCATAGTGGGCCTAAAGGGTGAGAGAGAGGCAGCCCATAGGGCTGGCCGGCGCCCCCACCTAGGAATCCTAGTTGGACTAGGATTGGGGGGGCGCCACCTCTCCTATTCCTTTCCCCCTTCTTCCTTTCGGTGAATCCTACTAGGAATAGGATTGCAATCCTATTCCTAGTAGGAGTCCCCTCCCTAGCCGCACCATAGAGGTTGGCCGGCCCCTCCTCCCTTACTCCTTTATATACGGGGGCAGGGGGGCACCCAAAGACACAAGTTGAATTGTTTAGCCGTGTGCGGTGCCCCCCTCCACAGAATCACACCTCGGTCGTACCGTCGCGGAGCTTAGGCGAAGCCCTGCGCCGGTGAACACATCATATCCGTCACCACGCCGTCGTGCTGACGAAACTCTCCCGTGAAGCTCAACTGGATCAAGAGCTCGTGGGACGTCATCAAGCTGAACGTGTGCTGAACGCGGAGGTGCCGTACGTTCGGTGCTTGATTGGTTGGATCGCGAAGAAGTTCGACAACATCAACCGCGTCACTTGACGCTTCCGCTCCCGGTCTATGAGGGTACGTAGACACACTCTTCCCTCTCGTTGCTATGCATCTGGTAGATAGATCTTGCGTGATCGTAGGAAAATTTTAAAATACTACGTTCCCCAACAGTGGCATCATGAGCCAGGTCTATGCGTAGATGATATGCACGAGTAGAACACAATGAGATTGTGGACGATACTAGTCATACTGCTTACCAGCATGTCATACTTTGCTTCGGCGGTATTGTGAGATGAAGCGGCCCGGACCGACATTACGCGTACGCTTACGCGAGACTGGTTTCACCGTTACGAGCACTCGTTGCTTAAAGGTGACTGGCGGGTGTCTGTCTCTCTCACTTTAGCTGAATCAAGTGTGGCTACGCTCGGTCCTTGTGAAGGTTAAAACAGCACATACTTGACGAAACATCGTTGTGGTTTTTTTGTATGCGTAGGTAAGAACGGTTCTTGCTAAGCCCGTAGCAGCCACGTAAAACTTGCAACAAACAAAGTAGAGGACGTCTAACTTGTTTTTGCAGGGCATGTTGTGATGTGATATGGTCAAGACATGATGAGTTATACGTTTTTGTATGAGATGATCATGTTTTGTAAAGTTATCGGCAACTGGCAGGAGCCATATGGTTGTCGCTTTATTGTATGAAATGCAATCGCCATGTAATTGCTTTACTTTATCACTAAGCGGTAGCGATAGTCGTGGAAGCAATAGTTGGCGAGACGACAACGATGCTACGATGAAGATCAAGGTGTCAAGCCGGTGACTAAGGTGATCATGACGGTGCTTTGAAGATGGAGATCAAAAGCACAAGATGATGATGGCCATATCATGTCACATATTTTGATTGCATGTGATGTTTATCTTATTATGCTTCTTATTTTGCTTAGAACGACGGTAGCATTATAAGATGATCCCTTACTAAATTTCAAGGTATAAGTGTTCTCCCTGAGTATGCACCGTTGCGAAAGTTCGTCGTGCCGAGACACCACGTGATGATCGGGTGTGATAAGCTCTACGTTCAAATACAACGGGTGTAAGCCAGTTTTGCACACGCAGAATACTCGGGTTAAACTTGACGAGCCTAGCATATACAGATATGGCCTCGGAACACTGGAGACCGAAAGGTCGAGCGTGAATCATATAGTAGATATGATCAACATGAGATGTTCACCATTGAAACTACTCCATCTCACGTGATGATCGGACATGGTTTAGTTGATTTGGATCACGTGATCATTTAGATGACCAGAGGGATGTCTATCTAAGTGGGAGTTCTTAAGTAATATGATTAATTGAACTTTAATTTATCATGAACTTAGTCCTGGAAGTGTTAGCATATCTATGTTGTAGATCAATAGCTCGCGATGTTGCTCCCCGTTTATTTTTTCATATATTCCTAGAGAAAACCAAGTTGAAAGATGTTAGTAGCAATGACGCGGAATTGTTCCGTGATCTGAGGATTATCCTCATTGCTGCACAGAAGAATTATGTCCTTGATGCACCGCTAGGTGACAGACCTATTGCAGGAGCATATGTAGACGTTATGAACGTTTTCGACGAAAGCTCGATATGATGACTACTTGATAGTTTAAGTGCACCATGCTTTACGGCTTAGAACCGGGACTTCAAAAACGTTTTGAATGCCACGGAGCATATAAGATGTTCCAAGAGTTGAAATTAGTATTTCATACTCATGCCCGTGTCGAGAGGTATAAGACCTCTGACAGTACTTTGCCTACAAGATGGAGGAGAATAGCTCAACCAGTGAGCATGTGCTCAGATTGTCTGGGTACTGCAATTACTTTAATCAAGTGGGAGTTAATCTTCCAGATAAGATAGTAATTGACAAAGTTCTCTAGTCACTATCACCAAGTTAGTAGAACTTCGTGATGAACTATAATATGCAAGGGATGATGAAAACAATTCCCGAGCTCTTCGCTATGCTCAAAGCTGCGGAAATAGAAATCAAAAAGGAGTATCAAGTGTTGATGGTTAGCAAGACCACTAGTTTCAAGAAAAAGGGCAAGGGAAAGAAAGGGAACTTCAAAAGGAATAGCAAGTCAGTTGCTACTTCCACGAAGAAACCCAAAGCTAAACTCAAGCCTGAAACTAAGTGCTTCTACTGCAAAGGAAATGGTCACTAGAAGTGGAACTGCCCTAGATACTTGGCGGGTAAGAAGGATGGCAAAGTGAACAAAGGTATATTTGATATACAGATTGTTGATGTGTATTTTACTAGTGTTCATAGCAACCCCTCGGTATTTGATACTGATTTAGTTGCTAAAGAGTAGTAACTCAAAGTGGGAGTTGCATAATGAACATAAACTAGTTAAAGGATGAAGTGACGATGTGTATTGGAAGCAGTTCCAAGATTGATATGATCATCATCGCACACTCCCTATACTTTCGGGATTAGTGTTGAACCTAAATAACTGTTATTTGGTGTTTTGTGTTGAGCATGAATGTGATTTGATCATGTTTATTGCAATACGGTTATTCATGTAAGTTAGAGAATAATTGTTGTTCTGTTTACATGAATAAAACCTTCTATGGTCATACACCCAATAAAATAGTTTGTTGGATCTCGATCGTGTGATACACATATTCATAATATTGAAGCCAAAAGATGCAAGGTTAATAATGATAGTGCAACTTATTTGTGGCACTGCCGTTTAGGTCATATTGGTGTAAAACGCATGAAGAAACTCCATAATGATGGACTTTTGGAATCACTTGATTATGAATCACTTGGTGCTTGCGAACCATGCCTCATGGGCAAGATGACTAAAACTCCGTTCTCCGGAACTATGGAGCGAGCAACATATTTGTTGGAAAATCATGCATACTGATGTATGCGGACCAATGAGTGTTGAAGCACGCGGCGGGTATCATTATTTTCTGACCTTCACTGATGATTTAAGCAGATATGGGTATATCTACTTAATGAAACATAAGTCTGAAACATTTGAAAATTTCAAAGAATTTCAGAGTGAAGTAGAGAATCATCGTAACAAGAAAATAAAGTTTCTACGATCTGTTCGTGGAAGAAAATATTTGAGTTACGAGTTTGGTCTTCATTTGAAACAATGTGGAATAGTTTCACAACTCACGCCACCTGGAACACCACAGTAATGGTGTGTCCGAACGTCATAACCGTACTTTATTGGATATGGTGCGATCTATGATGTCTCTTACCGATTTATCACTATCATTTTGGGTCATGCATTAGAGACAGCTGCATTCACGTTATATAAGGGCCTCATCTGAATCCGTTGAGACAACGCCTTAAGAACTGTGGTTTGGCAAGAAACCAAAGTTGTTGTTTCTTAAAATTTGGGACTGCGATGCTTATGTGAAAACACTTCAACCAGATAAGCTCGAACCCAAGTCGGAAAAATGTGTCTTCATAGAATACCCAAAAGAGACTGTTGGGTACACCTTCCATCACAGATCCGAAGGCAAAATATTCGTTGCTAAAAACGGATCCTTTCTAGAAAAAGAGTTTCTCTCGAAAGAAGTGAGTGGGAGGAAAGTAGAACTTGATGAGGTAATTGTACCTTCTCCCGGATTGGAAAGTAATACATCACAGGAAATTGTTCCAGTGATTCCTACACCAATTAGTGAGGAAGTTAATGATAATGATCATGAAAACTTCGGATCAAGTTTCCACTGAACGTCGTAGATCAACCAGAGTACGTTCCACACCAGAGTGGTACGCAACCCAGTTCTGGAAATCATGTTACTAGACCATGATGAACCTACGAACTATGAGGAAGCGATGATGAGCCCAGATTCCGCAAAATGGCTTGAAGCCATGAAATCTGAGATGGGATCCATGTATAAGAACAAAGTATGGACTTTGGTTGACTTGCCCGATGATCGGCAGGCCATCGAAAATAAATGGATCTTCAAGAGGAAGACCGACGCAGACGGTAATATTATTGTTTACAAAGCTCGACTTGTTGCGAAAGGTTTTCGACAAGTTCAAGGAGTTGACTACGATGAGACTTTCTCACCTGTAGCGATGCTTAAGTCTGTCCAAATCATGTTAGCAATTGCCGCATTTTATGATTATAAAATCTGGCAAATGGATGTCAAAACTGCATTCCTAAATGGATATCTCAAAGAAGAGTTGTATATGATGCAACCAGAAGGTTTTGTCAATCCAAAAGGTGCTAACAAAGTATGCAAGCTCCAGCGATCCATCTATGGACTGGTGCAAGCATCTCGGAGTTGGAATATACGCTTTGATGAGGTAATCAAAGCATATGGTTTTATACAGACTTTTGGAGAAGCCTGTATTTACAAGAAGTGAGTGGGAGCACTACAACCTTTCTGATAAGTATATGTGAATAACATATTGTCGATCGGAAAAGATGTAGAATTTTCTGGAAAGCGTAAAGGAGTGTTTGAAAGGAGTTTTTCAAAGAAAGACTTCGGTGAAGCTGCTTACATATTGAGCATCAAGATCTATATAGATAGATCAAGACGCTTGATAAGACTTTCGATGAGTACATACCTTGATAAGTTTTTGGAATAGTTCAAAAATTGGATCAGTCAAAGAAGAAGTTCTTGCCTGACTTGTAAGGTGTGAAGTTGAGTAAGACTCAAAGCCAGACCACGGCAGAAAAATATAGAGAGAATGAAAGTCATTCCCTGTGCCTCAGCCATAGGTTCTATAAAGTATGTCATGCTGTGTACAAAACACGTTGTGTACCTTGCCAAGAGTTTGACAGGGAAGTACAATAGTGATCCAGGAATAGATCACTGTACAGCGGTCAAAATTATCCTTAGTAATTGGATGACTAAGGAAATATTTCTCGATTATGGAGGTGATAAAGAGTTCGTCATAAAGGGTTACGCCGATGCAAGCTTTGACACTAAATCCAGATAACTCTAAGTATCAATCTGGATGCATATTGAAAGTGGGAGCAATTAGCTAGAATAGCTCCATGCAGATCATTGTAGACATAGAAATTTGCGAAATACATAGGGATCTGTATATGACAGACCCGTTGACTAAACTTCTCTCACAAGCAAACATGATCACACCTTATTACTCTTGGGTATTAATCACATAGCGATGTGAACTAGATTATTGACTCTAGTAAACCCTTTGGGTGTTGGTCACATAACGATGTGAACTATCGGTATTAAATCACATGGCGATGTGAGCTAGATTATTGACTCTAGTGCAAGTGGGAGACTGAAGGAAATATGCCCTAGAGGCAATAATAAAGTTATTATTTATTTCCTTATATCATGATAAATGTTTATTATTCATGCTAGAATTGTATTAACCGAAAACTTAATACATGTGTGAATACATAGACAAAACAGTATGTCCCTAGTATGCCTCTACTAGACTAGCTCATTGATCAAAGATGGTTATGTTTCCTAGCCATAGACATGAGTTGTCATTTGATCAACGGGATCACATCATTAGGAGAATGATGTGATGGACAAGACCCATCCGTTAGCATAGCGCTATGATCGTTTAGTTTAACTGTTATTGCTTTCTTCATGACTTATACATGTTCCTATGACTATGAGATTATGCAACTCCCGAATACCGTAGGAACACCTTGTGTGCTATCAAACGTCACAACGTAACTGGGTGATCATAAAGATGCTCTACAGGTGTCTCCGAAAGTATTCGTGGTGTTGGCATAGATCAAGATTAGGATTTGTCACTCCGAGTGTCGGAGAGGTATCTCTGGGCCCTCTCGGTAACACACATCATAATAAGCCTTGCAAGCAAAAAGACTAATGAGTTAGTCACGAGATGATGTGTTACGGAACGAGTAAAGAGACTTGCCGACAACGAGATTGAACTAGGTATAAAGATACCGACGATCGAATCTCGGGCAAGTAACATACCGTTTGACAAAAGGAACAACGTATGTTGTTATGCGGTTCTGACCGATAAAAGATCTTCGTAGAATATGTAGGAGCCAATATGAACATCCAGGTTCCGCTATTGGTTATTGACCAGAGATGAGTCTCGGTCATGTCTACATAGTTCTCGAACCCGTAGGGTCCGCACGCTTAACGTTTGATGACGATCGGTATTATGAGTTTTTGAGTATTGATGTACCGAAGGTAGTTCGGAGTCCCGGATGAGATCACGGACATGACGAGGATTCTCGGAATGTCCGAGACATAAAGATTGATATATTGGACGGCTATATTCGGACACCGGAAGTATACCGGAAAAGTTTCGGATTTATCGGGAATGCCGGAGGGGGTTACCGGAACCCCCTACGAGAGGGGATGGTCCATAGTGGGCCTAAAGGGTGAGAGAGAGGCAGCCCATAGGGCTGGCCGGCGCCCCCACCTAGGAATCCTAGTTGGACTAGGATTGGGGGGGTGCCACCTCTCCTATTCCTTTCCCCCTTCTTCCTTTCGGTGAATCCTACTAGGAATAGGATTGCAATCCTATTCCTAGTAGGAGTCCCCTCCCTAGCCGCACCATAGAGGTTGGCCGGCCCCTCCTCCCTTACTCCTTTATATACGGGGGCAGGGGGGCACCCAAAGACACAAGTTGAATTGTTTAGCCGTGTGCGGTGCCCCCCTCCACAGAATCACACCTCGGTCGTACCGTCGCGGAGCTTAGGCGAAGCCCTGCGCCGGTGAACACATCATATCCGTCACCACGCCATCGTGCTGACGAAACTCTCCCGTGAAGCTCAACTGGATCAAGAGCTCGTGGGACGTCATCAAGCTGAACGTGTGCTGAACGCGGAGGTGCCGTACGTTCGGTGCTTGATCGGTTGGATCGCGAAGAAGTTCGACAACATCAACCGCGTCACTTGACGCTTCCGCTCCCGGTCTACGAGGGTACGTAGACACACTCTTCCCTCTCGTTGCTATGCATCTGGTAGATAGATCTTGCGTGATCGTAGGAAAATTTTAAAATACTACGTTCCCCAACAACTATTACTCCACACATCGACCGCTATCCAGCATGCATCTAGTGTATTGAGTTCATAAGAACAGAGTAACGCCTTAAGCAAGATGACATGATGTAGAGGGATAAACTCAAACTTAGTGATATAAACCCCATCTTTTTATCCTCGATGGCAACAATACAATACGTGCCTTGCTGACCCTACTGTCACTGGGAAAGGACACCGCAAGATTGAACCCAAAGCCAAGCACTTCTCCCATTGCAAGAACTATAGATCTAGTAGGCCAAACCAAACCAATAATTAGAAGAGACTTGCAAGGATATTCTAATCATACATACAGAGTTCAGAATGGAACCAAATATTTCTCATAGATAATCTTGATCATAAACCCACAATTCATCGGATCTCGACAAACACACCGCAAAAAGAGATTACATCGAATAGATCTCCTCGAAGACCGAGGAGAACTTGGTATTGATATCCAAAGAGAGAGAAGCAGCCATCTAGATACTAGCTATGGACCCGAAGGTCTGTGGTAAACTACTCACAACTAATGGTGAGGCGATGACGATGATGTAGAAGCACTCTGTGGTAGATCCCCCCTCCGGCGGAGCTCCAGAACAGGCCCCAAGATGGGATCTCACGAGAACAGAAGGTTACGGCAGTGGAACTAGGGTTTTCTCCCTTCTTCTGATGGTTTCGGGGTACGTAGGTATATATATGAGGAAGGAGGGCACCGGGGGCCAAATGTGGGGCCCACGAGGCAGGGGCACGCCCTATAGGGGGGCGCTCCCTCCACTATCGTGGGCACCACGTGTGCCCTTCTCCGTGGTTCTCAAGTCTCCCGTGCGTGATTTTCTCCAAAAATATCTCTCCCGAAGGTTTCATTCCGTTTGGACTCCATTTGATAATCCTTTTCTGTAAAACCCTGAAACAGGCAAAAAACAGCAATCTGGACTGGGCCTTTGGGTTAGTAGGTTAGTCCCAAAAATAATATAAAAGTGTATGACAAAGCCCATTAAACATCCAAAACATCATAAATAATAGCATGGAACAATCAAAAATTATAGATACGTTGGAGACGTATCACGGGGCTGGTCGCGCTGGGGTGCCTCACGCCTTGGCTCAGGGACGACGTTACGATGGAGAGGAGGAGGAGGAGGAGGTGCGTAGTGGGCCACATCGCTAGCTTGAGGTAGTGGAGGAGGCAGCGAGTGGGACGATGCTGGAGCTTCTCCCGCGGGGCTGACGAGCTCGGCGATGCGGTCCAGCCAGTCCTCATGGAGGTCGTCGGCCAGGCGGTAGCACAAGAGATCACGCGCCATGAGCAGCATGGCCTGCGAGTTCATCGGTCCACTCGATCGTGGGAGAACGAAGCAGCCGCCTGAGCCAGTGACGGGGTTGTACCGTCGCGCCGCGCGGAGAGCGGGAGCGATGAATCGATTTGCTCACGGGCAGCGGGGCCTCTATCGCCGGTGATGGAGAACGACAGGGGATGCCGTTGCTTGGAGGTGCTTTCTGGGCGACCCGGCCGGCAAGAGCAGCCCGACGCTAAGCATGGATTCGACGAGCGTCAACCATGGCGACGGCGAGGCGATGGCGAACCGAACGGAAGAAGAGAGACTCCGACGCATCCCTACCTGGCATGCCAAATGTCGGATTCGGGGCTCTGCAAAACCCTTAGTAGATTCAAACACTCGGTTGCGTGCGAAGAACTCGACTTCCCCTATCTGCCTACTCGCTGTATCCACGATCTAGCTCGATGAACAGGGAGGAAATGACACAAAGCAGTTTACCCAGGTTCGGGCCACCTCGCGGTGTAATACCCTACCCCTGCTTTGTGGTGGATTGCCCCGAGGTGGGCTGAGGAAGAACTAGTACAGTGGTGGAACAACCTCAGGAGGTGTGTTATTCACTGTGGGGTGTTGGTTGATCCGATTGGTCTGGATCCGGATCCCCCTCATATGGTGGTGGCTAAGCTATATTTATAGTGGCCTTGGTCCTCTTCCCCTAAAATGTATGCGGGAGGGAATCCCACAACAGCCAAATTTGAAGGGAGACAACTAGTACATCTTATCCTAACGAAAGGTGGTCTTAGCCTGCAAAACTTCTGATCCCGACGCCACGGTGGGCTCGGTGATGACCTCCGTCCTACCGTCCTGGCAATCCTGGTCTTGTTGCATGGTAATGGAAACCTTTGGCTGATTCCTAAGGACTATTAGCACCAAAGAGGAAACCTGCTGTCTTGCGCCCGCTGGCGCCCGCCTAGCCTTGGTCGTCATGGCTTCCGTCATCTGAACCTCGCGAGGTGAGGGATTGCATAGAGATCTCCGCTCCTTTGGAGCCAGCCTAGTGAGACTGCTCCTTCCGGAGGTCTTGCTGTCGTCCGCCTCATGGGGCTTGGCCCCTCGCGAAGGTCTTGAGTGTTGATGCTGAAGATGGGTCGTACCAGGCCGGTGGAGGAGCCATGTCATGGGCCTCGGGCAGGCAAGTCTGGATACACTGGTTCCCAGAACACCGACAACAAGGAATTGTCGTAGCACTTTCAATTGATGGAGGTGGTAAGTATGAAGTGTCGAACCCACAAGGAGCTAAAGTTAAGATCAAGATTCTCTCAAGTCTTATCGGCCACTGATACAACACTACGTACACCGAGTGTTTGCTTTATCTAAGAAACAAGAAATAAAACTATGTTGTGGGTATAAAGAGGTAGCTTTGCAAGACAACAGAGAACTTAAACATAAAAGGAGGTACTGCCTAAGTAAAGATACAATATAATACAAATAGCGAGTGTGGAATAGTCGTGGTATGGTGTGCGGTACTGTCCCTGGGCAACCAACTAAATTACTAAACCGATCATCGTCATTACAGTTTACATGTGGGAGAGACCTTTGCTAGCATGCCACCCCTTACTAATTTTAAGCACTTATGATTGAAAATATTAGCAACCATCCGCTACTACTAAAAAAAATTATCAAGGTAAAACCCAACCATAGCATTAAGATATATCGGCCCTCCTTCAATCCAATATGCATCAATTTCTACACTCCACCTTGATAGTATTTGTCACTCTGGTCGGCCTATGCATAGTCCTATCAACATACTACTAGCCTAAGATGTGACCCACACACCTGGTCATATGATGGGTACCAAAGGACAGAAACAAAATAATCATGCAACTCAAACTAATCATAGTGGTTCACCTATTAACCCAAAGTACAACAAGAATCTACTCAAACACAATAGTGATCGAACAAATCATTGGATAATAATTCATAACGCCAAATCAATGTGCTAGTAGGGATTAGAGTGGGTTGTGGGAGAGTGGGCCGCTGAAAAGAGGTGAGGAATGTGATAGAGATGTTTTAGAATATATGTTACAGATGGATAATAATTCATAATGCCAAAACACCAATTAACTTTAATGAGAAAATTCCATGTACAAGTTTTTGAAATGCGTAAACATTTTTTAGAAGGCATGAATAATTTTTGGAAGGCTATCAACAATTTTTTAGGTTATGCTATTGCTACCAAGAAAATACACTTCATCAACTATTTTCAAGTTCTTGATTTTTAAAGTAAATTAAGCTTTGGAATACAAGTATTTAAAATATATATATGAAAATATAACAAAACTAGAAAAATGAAAGAATGAAGAAAAATTAATGAAAGAAACGAATACGGAAGTTGGACCGGCCTATTACTTGCGGTTAGGAATACGGGGCCGGACCAAGGTCTCGCTACAGGCAGGACATAGTTGAGACCCGTGTTAGCGGGAGCAACTAGTTAACGAGCGCTCCTTCGGGAGCCTTGCAACGATCGGAGCCACTTGGCGCGCTCTCAACCAATCGTCACGTGTCGCGCTCTGGACGCTCCCTCCGGATTTTGTTTTTATTTTATTTTTTCGCATGTATTTTTGACTTTTTAAACGGTTTTTCCCAGGTTTATTTTATGTTTTGGTTTTCCGCCGGTCTTCCTTAGCTTTTCGATCAAAAAATAATTATTGCGCGAAAAAACGAGAGTCAAGGTTTTGCTTCTGCGAGAGGTACGGTTTTGCTTTCGCGAGAGTCACGTCCGTGCCTCTCGGAAACGAAAACAAATGTGTTTTTGTTTTTTTTTCCTTTCGTGAGAGTCACAGTTTTGTTTCCGCGAGAGGGACGGTTGTGCTTTCACGAGAGTCATGACCGTGCCTCTCGGAAACGAAAAAAATGTGTTTTCTGTTTTTTTTCCTTCTGCGAGAGTCACGGTTTTGCTTTCACGAGAGGCACGGTTGTGCTTTCGCGAGAGTCACGACCGTGCCTCTCCGAAACGAAAAAAACACGTTTTCTGCTTTTTTTGCGAGAGTCGCGGTTTTGCTTCCGCGAGAGGCATGGTTGTGCTTTCACGAGAGTCACGGCCATTCCTCCTCGGAAACGAAAAAAACGTGTTTTCTCTTTTTTTTCGTGAGAGTCATGGTTTTGCTTCCGCGAGAGGCACGATTGTGATTTTGCGAGAGGCACGGGCGTGCCTCTTTCGGAAAGGGAAAACATGAGTGTGACCGGTTCGGTTTTCTCGTTTGGTTTTTTTCGTCTGGGCTTTCGTGAAAAAAATTCATCAAAACCTATGACATGGGATCTAATTTTAAATATCTCGACGCGAGGAATTCAACGAAGAAAGCGGTTCAAGATTTGGACGCAGGGTTTAGGAGATAAAACATTTTGAATAAACAGATATACGAAAAAGAGAAAAACGCTCAGGTTGCGACAAGTGGCGCACATGCAGCGCGCCACTTGTCGCAACCTGGGGTTTTGGGGTGATCTTTGCAACGAGTACTCCTCAATTAGTTTTTTTTTAGTTGGAAAGACTGGCTTTATTACTCAAGAACCACATGTTATGGGGTACAAAAAGGATCATCAGGGTGGAGCAACCAAACATGTCGCCCCTGATCCAGCGAGTAAGAGAATTTAGCTCGTCTATCAGCCTCTACGTTTACATCTCTACCTTCAAAAGTAATTTTACAAGTAATCAAAGAAGCACGATAGGAAATCTCTCTGATTATGGGCCCATACAATCCTTCCGTCCTTGAATTGATATCTCAGACGACTTGCTTTGCGTCTGAAGCAATGATGATGTCTTGTAGGTGTAGATCCTCGGCCAGCACCTAACCCTCCCTGATTGCTATTGCCTCCATTGCCGGTACACTTGTGATGCCGTGTATCACCAGAGAAGAGCTTCCCAAGAAGTTGCCATTCGCATCTCTACAGACCACTGCGCAAGCTCCTCCCACATGAGATCTTGCCATTGTTGCATCCGTGTGGACTTTAGCTACCCCCGGTGGTGGAGCTTTTGGTCTGACCTGTAGTCGCTGCCCTCTCTGGATGGTTTCTTTCTTGTCTGGTTTCAGCATATCAAGTTCCCGGATAAACCTACATATAAACTGATGTGTGGCTGATGGACTCTGGTATATCTGCTCATGAATGGCTGTCTCCTTGCCCACCAAATGGACCAACGTGACCGAAAGCTTCACAAACACAGCATGTGATAACGAGTCTTTCATAAGGAATAGCCATTGTCTAGCACTAGGTTCTGTGGTCTCTCGCAGATGCTCCGCTAGCTCGCCATCGACCATGGCCCAAACACACCTTGCCACTGTGCACTCCAATAATGAGTGTCTCCATGAGTCCTCCGCTCCACAGAGGCCGCACGATATTGTGGTGGACATTTTTCGATGAGCTCGGACATCCTCGGTCGGCAATGATTTCTTAGCAAGATGCCATAAAACATCCTGATTTTTCTTGGTACCAGTGTTTGCCATAGCTGCTTCCACGATGTCTTGTCACGATCAATGCTTGATGATCCAGCGTTTCCTTCCAACCAAGCTTCTCTTCTTCTCTTGGTCTCTACCAACATCCTGTAGCATGACTTCACCGTGAACTGTCCACTTCTCTCAAAATGCCACACCCAGGAGTCACAGATGATTCTTGTACATAATGGTATTGATCTTATAGCAGGCACATCGATAGTTAGGAAGATTGCAAAAAGTTTATCCATATCCCATGTGGTTGTTGTGTGGTCTATAAGTTCCGATACTAGCTCGGGAGGGTCCTGTGTGATACACCCGTAGGGTCGAAGCATCTCGTCACGCGGAATCCAATTATCGAACCAAACGTTGGTCGTTGTTCCATCACCAATGCGTCTTATGATGCCTTGTCTGAGCACATCTCTTCCATCCATGATTGATCTCCATACCTGACTAGGCCTGATCCCCAATTGGGCATCTAAGATAGTGCCCCCAGGGTAATATACAGCTTTAAGGATACGCCCACTCAAGGACTCGGGGTACAAACGTTGATTGCTCCTCTGATATGATTTCAGGCAGCACCAACTTCAACCTGTTGGATATTACTTTGGAAGCAATTTTGTATAGTACATTGCATAAAGAAATAGGTCGGAACTATGTAAGCATCGTGCGGTTTTTTACCTTTGGTATTAATACCAGGATAGTCTCGTTTATGCACTCAGTTGGTTCAGTCCCATCTATAATCTGCAACACGGCCCTTGAAACATCTGCTCCACAAACCTCCCAGTGGCGCTGGAAAAAATGCGCAGGAAACCCATCAGGCCTCGGTGCCTTTGTTGGGAACATCTGAAATAGAGCGTGTTTGATTTCTTCCTCGGAGTACTCATTGTTCAACTTCTCATTCATGTCTGCTGTGACCTTGCAGGGGACATGATCTAGTACATGTTGCATGTTATGGACACCTTCAGATGTGTAGAGTTGTTTGTAAAAATCTGTAGCCATCTCCTCCATGACAACCCTATCCTCAGTTAGTACCCCGCTAGGCAATTAAAGTGCCTTGATTTGATTCTTTTTACGTCGCCTGCTCGCCCTCGGATGGAAGAAATATGTGTTTTTATCTCCATGTAATAACCACTCAATTCTAGCTCTTTGTCTCCATAATATTTCCTCCCTATTAAAAAGCTCCACCAATCTGTCACATACCTTGATTTTTATGTGAGATGGGCCATTCCTCCCTGGGATCACGCGCAAATCTGCAAGTTCCTGCTGCAGGCATCGGATTTCGCGCCGGACATTGCCAAACATGTCCTCATCCCAGGTTCCAAGATCTCCCGACAGAGACTGTAGCTTCTCCTTAACATCCTGAACCGTTGCCTGCTGCCGCTGCCCCAGCTGTCTCCGATCACTGTGTTCAATCCCTCGTGGGTTTCCCACATTAGCTCGTATTTAAAAGATCGGGGCCCCCTCTTGCATGCATGCGCGTCACTCACTTTCAGCACTAGCGGGCTGTGATCGTATGACGCCGCTGTAAGATGCTCCAGTTGAGCTGATGGGTATTTCAAGCACCATTATGCCGTCGCCACACACCGATCTAGCCTAACTCGGGTGAAAGATCCACCTGCCACCTTCTTCTCAAAAGTCTACGGTAAACCCTTGTAGCCTATGTCAATGAGACCATAAGTATCAAGGGCTTCTCTGAAACCATCCATCTGGGCTTGGCTACGATTTCCAATTCCATCATGTTCATGGGCATGCAATACCTCATTGAAATCCCCCATTAAAATCCATGGCAAGAAGCTGGAGTTTGCTATGCCTTTAAGAGTACTGCTCAATTAGTGATTTCGCCTGTTAGCCGCATTCTGTGGCAAATAGAGCAGCGACACACACATCGGTGCCCTACTGGCCGGCCCATTAGCATGTTTACTGTATCGGTCCGCCTTTTGAAGCAGACTGGACAATGTAGGATGTAGCGAACCGTTTTCTTTTTGGTCTTTTTTTTCAATAACTTTTGAAAAACATGAACATTTTGGATTCCTCAAACATATTTGAATACTTGACCAATTTTTGAATTTGTTTTTTTAGATGACAAATTTCAAAAAACTTAAATAAATCTCGAAAACATGATTTTTAATTATTCCCTACATTTTTGGAATTTTGAAAAAAAAATACATAAAATCAGGTAAGTTTTGAACACTAAACAATGTCTGATAGCGCAAACATTTTTTGTAATTCGCGAACATTATGGAAAATCCACTTGTTTTAAAAATTTGAGGTTTTTTTCATCTGAGCATTATTTTTAAATTATGAGAATTTTGAAAAAAGGATGATTTTTCAACTTTCCGAACGTGTTGAAAAATGCGATTTTTTCTAAATATATAAACATTAAAAAACGTGAACATTCTTGAAAAATAAAAGTGTCCTTAAAGGCGTAGAAAATAAAGGGTGACTCAAAACATGAATATTTTGATAAATGTAAACATTTTTTAAATATCTGTAAATGTTAAAAAAGATGAACTTTTTGAATAATAATAATTGCCTCTACTAGTTTATATCAGATTTTGAATCACTTTTTGGCAAACACTGAAATGGTTGTTAAAAAAATCTGCCTTTCCTCGTTCATGGTTCGGTATTCTGGTGTCCTAGGCATAGAGAAACCGCACCAATCCATTTCGAATTTGGTTGTTAAACTCTAGTATGTTGAAGGTATTGTAGGGGAGGTCCTGCAGCAAAATAGCTTGATGCGAGAAAGACAAAAAGCTTAACGCGTGGATTAAGGTAAAAGAAGGAAAATCTAAGAAAAAAATAAAGAAAACATATGAAAAATCTAAGAAAACAAAACATATAAAAACTAAAAATAAAAGGCTAAAAAGCAAAATAAATAGCAGAACTCGGTTAATAGTACAGGCAACTGCTGGCTATAAGCCCGTGCCATGTCATCTACAGACCATCTTATAACCAACATGTACAATACTAGATCAAAAGAGTGTACTACTTTTTTATTATGTGGCCCATCTTTCATTCACACAAAATGTCTAGGAGCATGTGCTAGAGCTGGCTCTTCACGAAGAACCCGCTTACTTTATCTCTCTTCTTCTCTTTCCTCCAACTAAGCAGAAATATACTACTTTATTCCTTATAGCCCGCTGACTCAGCTCTATTGTACTTGCTCTAAAATTTAATTATTCAATAAAGTATTGTCAACCTGGATCAAGAAACAGATAAAATAAGAGTGAAATACAGTTCTTTAAGGATAAAAATAAACACGTGAGAACTAAAGTATGGAAGAATCTAAATAAAGTGTTGAAGCGTGAGCATATTGTGCACTGATAGTCATAAAGTGGAAAAAGAAATAAGGTCAATTCAGTTAGAAGAAAAGATTCCACAAAATGAAATCATGAAAGATTCTAAAACAAATGAGAAGCGTATGTGTTTTGAGATTTGTGCATATAATGCATTCTACGTAAGCATAGTCATGAAGTCTTCTAGATAATACATATGGAAAAAATCGGGTGTAGTGGCTAGAATATTCAATGACCAACAATATTGGATTTGCCAACTCTTCGTTGTTGGATTGGCTTCCTCCAACATCCAATATATTTGTACACTGTACTTGTATTGATTTGGATCGACGGGTGCTACGCACTTTTGTCTTTGTCATTGGTCTTGTATGCCGCTGCCTTATAGTCCGCACATGCCAGCCTGTCACTGCATGCCGCGTCTACCATTAACATTGTAGTGACGATTTGTCATGCATGTCGGAGTCTAAGCGACAATCCTAGATTCCTGATTTTATCAGGTGTAAATCCAAATGTTTAATGTATTGCATATAGGTTTTCGAAAATCCAAACTGTACATTTGACAAAAATTATGGAGAGAGCTATTTATATCAACAATACAAATATATACAATATGAAAATACATCTCATGATGTATGTAGTGATATGTATTTGGTACGTAGATGTAGGTATTTTTCTACATTAACTTGTTCAAAGTTTGTAAAGTTTGCCTACAGAAATTCTATATGCACTGCATTATGGATCGGAGAGAGGATTAGTTTCTTAGTTTTATTAAAATAAAATATAAGGACTTAATTTATATTTAGGCCCAACAAGAGCTGGCTCTGTTGCAGCAGCGAGTGGAAGGGAAAATCCATGATGCCACTGCCTGCGAGTTCATAGGTTATGGAAGGGAAAATCCATAATTTAGATTTAGGCCCAAAAAAAGTGTATAATAACATCCATTGAACATCCAAAACAGATAATATAATAGCATGGAATAATCAAAAATTATAGATACGTTGGAGACATATCATAGCACAGGAGCTCACGCGCCATGATCAGCGCGGCCTGCGAGTTCGTCGGTCCACGACGGGCGTGGGAGGACGAAGCAGCCACCTGAGCTAGTGTTGGGGTTGCAGTGCAGCCTTCACGCCGCACATAGAGCGGGAGCGATGAATCTAGCTGCTCACGGGCAGCGGGGCTGGTGGCAGCGTCTATCGCCGGTGATGGAGAACGATGGGGATGCCGTTGCTTGGAGGTGTTGTCTGGGAGACGCGGGCGGCGAGAGCAGCCCGACGCTCAGCATGGACTGGACGAGCGTCAGCCATGGGGACGTCGAGGCGATGGCGAACCGAACGGAAGAAGAGAGACTCCGACGCACCCCTACCTAACGCGCCAAATGTCGGATTTAGGGCTCCGCAAAACCCTTGGTAGATTCGAACTCTAGGGTACGTGCGAAGAAGTCGACTTCCTCTATCTGCCTACTCGCCGTCTCCACGATCTAGCTCAATGAACAGGGAGGAAATGACACAAAGCAGTTTACCCAGGTTCGGGCCACCTCGCGGTGTAATACCCTACTCCTGCTTTGTGGTGGATTGCCTCGATGTGGGATGAGGAAGAACTAGTACAGTTGTGGAACAACCTAAGGAGGTGTGTTCTTGAGTGTGGGGGTGTTGGTTGATCCGATTGGTCTGGATCCGGATCCCCCTCCTATGGTGGTGGCTAAGCTATATTTATAGTGGCCTTGGTCCTCTTCCCCCAAAATGTAGGCGGGAAGGGATCCCACGGCCGCCAAATTTGAAGGGAGACAACTAGTACATCTTATCCTGGCGAAAGGTGGTCGTCGCCTGCAAAGCTTCTGATCCCGATGCTACGGTAGGCTCGGTGATGACCTCCGTCCTACCATCCTGACAATCCTGGTCTTGTTGCATGGAAATGGAAACCTTTGGTTGATTCCTCGGGACTCCGCGCTTGCGCTTGCCTCTTTAGCACCAAAGAGGAATCCTGTCGTCCTGCGCCCGCTAGCACCCGCCTGGCCTTGGTCGTCATGGCTTGTGTCATCTGAACCTCGCGAGGTGGGGGCTTGCATAGAGATCTCCGCTCCTCAGGCGCCAGCCTAGTGAGACTGCTCCTTTCCGGAGGTCTTGGTATCGTCCGTCTCGTGAGGCTTGGCCCCCCGCGAAGGTCCTGAGTGATGATGCTGAAGATGGGTCATGCCAGGCCGATGAAGGAGCCACGTCATGGGCCGCAGGCAGGCAAGTCTGGATACGCTGGTTCCCAGAACGCCGACAACAAGGAATTGTCGTAGCACTTTCAATTGATGGAGGTGGTAAGTATGAAGTGTCGAACCCACAAGGAGCTAAAGTTAAGATCAATATTCTCTCAAGTCTTATCGACCACTAATACAATCCTACGTACACCGAGTGTTTGCTTTATCTAAGAAACCAGAAATAAAACTATGTTGTGGGTATAAAGAGGTAGCTTTGCAAGATAACGGAAAACTTAAACATAAGAAAAGGTATTGCCTAAGTAAAGATACAATATAATACAATTAGCGAGTGTGGAATGGTCGTGGTATGGTGTGCCAACTAAGTTACTAAACCGATCATCATCATTACAGTTTACATGTGGGAGAGACCTTTGCTAGCATGACATCCCTTACTAATTTTAAGCACTTATGATTGAAAATATTAGCAACCATCTGCTACTACTAAAAAATTCATCAATGTAAAACCCAACCATAGCATTAAGATATATCGGCCCTCCTTCAATCCAATATGCATCAATTTGTACACTCAACCTCGATAGTATCTGTCACTCTGGTCGACCTGTGCATAGTCCTATCAACATACTCCTAGCCCTAAGATGTGATCCGCACAAGTGGTCATATGATGGGTACCAAAGGACACAAACAAAATAATCATGCAACTCAAACTAATCATAGTGATTCATCTATTAACCCAAAGGACAACAAGAATCTACTCAAACACAATAGTGATCGAACAAATCATTGGATAACAATTCATAATGCCAAATCAATGTGCTAGTAGGGATTACAGTGAGTTGTGGGAGAGTGGGCCGCTGAAAAGAGGTGAGGAAGGTGATGGAGATGTTTTAGAATATATGTTACAGATGCATAATAATTCATAACGCCAAAACACCAATTAACTTTAATGAGAAAGTTCCATGTACATATTTTTGAAATGCGTAAACATTTTTTAAAAGGCACGAAGAATTTTTGGAAGGCTATCAACAATATTTTACGTTATGCTACCAAGAAACTATACTTCATCAACTATTTTAAAATTCTTGATTTTTAAAGTAAATTAAGATTTGGAATACAAGTATTTAAAATATATATGAAAATATAACAAAACTAGAAAAATGAAAGAACGAAGAAAAATTAATGAAAGAAATTAATATTTAAGTTGGACCGGCCTATTACTTGCGGTTAGGAATACGGGTCGGATCGCTACAGGCAGGACATAGTTGAGACCCCTGTTAGCGGGAGCAACTAGTTAACGAGCGCTCCTTTGGGAGCATTGCAACTATCAGCGTCACTTGACGCGCTCTCAGCCATTCATCACTTGTCGTGCTCTGGGCGCTTCCTCCGAATTTTTTTTTTCGCACGCATTGTCGCCTTTTAAAAAGTTTTTTCCCGGGTTTATTTGACGTTTTGGTTTTTCACCGGTCTTCCTTAGCTTTTCGACCAAAAAATTTTCAAAAAAAGAAAATTTATTGCGCGAAAAAACGAGAGTCACGGTTTTGCTTCTGCGAGAGGCACAGTTTTGCTTTCGCGAGAGTCACGGCCGTGCCTCACGGAAATGAAAAAAATGTGTTTCTATTTATTTTTTCCTTTCGGGAGAGTCACGGTTTTGCTTCCGCGAGAGGGACGGTTGTGCTTTCGTGAGAGTCACGGCCGTGCCTCTCGGAAACGAAAAAATGTGTTTTCTGATTTTTTTTTCTTCCGCGAGAGTCACGGTTTTGCTTTCGCGAGAGGCATGGTTGGGCTTTTGCGAGAGTCACGGTCGTGCCTCTCGGAAATGAAAAAAAAAACACGTTTTCTCTTTTATTTTCCGAGGGTCACGATTTTGCTTCCACGAGAGGCACGGTTATGCTTTCGCGAGAGTCACAGTTGTGCCTCCTCGGAAACAAAAAAAACGCTCTATCTCTTTTTTTTCCTTCCGTGAGAGTCATGGTTTTGCTTCCGCCGGAGGCACGATTGTGATTTCGCGAGAGGCACGGGCGTTCCTCTTTCGGAAAGGGATAAAACCAGTGCGATCGGTTCGGTTTTTTCGTACGGTTTTTTCGTCCGGGCTTTTCGTGAAAAAAAAGTTCGTCAAATCCTATCGCATGGGATCTAATTTTAAAGATCCCGAAGCGAGGAATTCAACAATGAAAGCGGTTCGAGATTCGGATGCATGGTTTAGGAATATTTTGAATAAACGGATCTACGAAAAAGATAAAAACGCCAAGGTTGCGAAAAGTGGCGCCCATGCAGCACGCCACTTGTCGCAACCTGGGGTATCGGTCCGTCTATTGTAGCAAACTGGACAATGTAGGATGTAGCGAACCGTTTTCTTTTTGGTCTTCCTTTAGTTTTCAATAACTTTTGAAAAACAGGAACATTTTGGATTCCTCAAACATATTTGAATACTTGACCAGTTTTTGATTTTTTTTTGAAAGATGAAAATTTTCAAAAACTTAAATGAATCTCGGAAACACGTTATTTTTATTATTCCCGACATTTTTCGAATTTTGAAAAAAAAATACATAAAATTAGGTAAGTTTTGAACTCTAAACATTGTCTGATAGCGCAAACACTTTTTGTAATTCCCGAACATTATGGAAAATCCAGTTGTTTTTATAATTTGCGATTTTTTTCATCTGAGCATTATATTTAAAATATGAGCATTTTTAAAAAGGATGATTTTTCAACTTTCCAAATGTGTTGAAAAATGCGATTTTTTTTAAATATATAAACATTAAAAAACGTGAACATTCTTGAAAAATAAAAGTGTGCTTAAAGGCGTAGAAAATAAAGGGTGACTTAAAACATGAATATTTTGATAAATTTAATTTTTTAAAAATATCCTTAAATGTTAAAAAAGATGGATGTTTGAATAATAATAATTGCCTCTACTAGTTTATATCAGATTTTGAGTCACTTTTTGGCAAACACTGAAATCGTTGTTAAAAATATCTGCCTTTCCTCGTTCATGGTTCGGTATTCTGGTGTCCTAGGCATAGAGGAACCGCACCAATCCATTTCGAATTTGGTTGTTAAACTCTACTATGTTGAAGGTATTGTAGGGGAGGTCCTGCAGCAAAATAGCTTGATGCAAGAAAGACAAAAAGCTTAACACGTGGATTAAGGTAAAAGAAGGAAAATCAAAGAAAAAAGTAAACAACACATATGAAAATCTAAGAAAACAAAACATATAAAAAATAAAAATAAAAGGCTAAAAAGCAAAATAAATAGCAGAACTCGGTTGAAGAATCTTCTATAAGGTTCCCAAAAGCTGTCAGGAACCTTCGGAAAGTTGCCAACACCGGATTCTCTAGAAGCACCACTTGGTCGATCGCCCGGTCGCGTGTCCTTGCAGAGGCAGTTTGCCGCACCGAGCGGCAAACAGGAAACACGGTACCGATCCCCCGACTCATAGGATTCGATCGGCCCATTTGCCGCTTGGCATAACATGTGCTTTTTTCCATTACTTTTATTTTACTTTAATTCACATTTATTATTAAAATTAGCAAATTTGTAGATAATTTTAGTCAGTTTTCAAAAATATTCACATACTTTTTGAAAGTTCATACATTGTTGGACAATGTTCATAATGTTGTAAAGTTTTCATGAAATTTATAAGTGCTCCTAAAATTTTAAAAAGTGTCGCTGAATTTTCAAAAAAAGTGTTTAAGAAATTTAAACATTATTCAAACTTTTAAAAATGTGCGGGCATTCTCAATTGTTCGTGTAGTAAAATAAATGTTCAAGTATTTTGAAAATGTCTACACATATCTCGAAAAGGTGTTCATGTGTAGTCCACGATCGTGTGGCGGGAGCTGATCTAAGCTAGTAACATGCATGCGTGTTGCGGGTCAGAACTTATAACCAAAGCACGACCGAATATTGACGTGTCTCATTAGAACATTCAAACATCTATATTTAAAGTCACATATGCACGGAACATGAGACTCGAATTTAATTTAGGTAGTTCATCCTGCATAAAATTAAGGATAAAAATAAACACATGAGAACTAAAGTATGGAAGAATCTAAATAAAATGTTGAAGCGTGAGCATCTTGTGCACTGATAGTCATAAAGTGGAAAAAGAAATAATGTCAATTCAGTTAGAAGAAAAGAATACACAAGATGAAATCATGAAAGATTCTAAAACAAGTGAGAAGCGTAAGTGTATTGAGATTTGTGCATATAGTGCATCTTACCTAAGCATAGTCACGAAGTCTTCTAGATAGTACATAAATCGGGTGTTGTGGCTAGAATATTCAATGGCCAACAATAATTGGATTTGCCAACTCTTCGTTGTTGGATTGGCTTCCTCCAACATCCAATATATTTGTACACTATACTTGTATTGATTTGGATCGACGGGCGTTGCGCACTTTTGTCTTTGTCATTGGTCTTGTATGCCGCTGCCCTATAGTCCGCACATGCCAGCCTATCACTGCATGCCGCGTCTACCATTAACATTGTAGTGACGATGTGTCATGCATGTCGGAGTGTAAGCGACAATCCTAGATTCCTGATTTTATCAGATGTAAATCCAAATGTTTAATGTATTGCATATAGGTTTTCAAAAATCCAAACTGTACATTTGACAAAAATTATGGAGAGAACTATTTATATCTACAATACAAATATATACAATATGAAAATACATCTCATGATGTATGTAGTGATATGTATTTGGTAGATGTAGGTATTTTTCTACATTAACTTGTTCAAAGTTTGTAAAGTTTGCCTACAGAAATTCTATATGTACTGCATTATGGATCGGAGAGAGGATTAGTTTCTTAATTTTATTAAAATAAAATACAAGGACTTAATTTAGATTTAGGCCCAACAAGAGCTGGCTCTGTTGCAGCAGCGAGTGGAAGGGAAAATCCATGATGCCACTGCCTGCGAGTTCATAGGTTATGGAAGGGAAAATCCATAATTTAGATTTAGGCCCAAAAAAAAAGTGTATAATAACGTCCATTGAACATCCAAAACAGACAATATAATAGCATGGAACAATCAAAAATTATAGATACGTTGGAGACGTACCATAGCACAGGAGCTCACGCGCCATGAGCAGCGCGGCCTGCGAGTTCGTCGGGCCACGACGGGCGTGGGAGGACGAAGCAGCCACCTGAGCTAGTGACGGGGTTGTAGTGCAGCCTTCGTGCCGCACGTAGAGCGGGAGCGATGAATCTAGCTGCTCACGGGCAGCGGGGCTGGTGGCAGCGTCTACAGCCGGTGATGGAGAACTATGGGGGATGCCGTTGCTTGGAGGTGTTGTCTGGGAGACGCAGGCGGCGAGAGCAGCCCGACGCTCAGCATGGACTGGACGAGCGTCAGCCATGGGGACGTCGAGGCGATGGTAAACCGAACGGAAGAAGAGAGACTCCGACGCACCCCTACCTGGCGCGCCAAATGTCGGATTTAGGGCTCCGCAAAACCCTTGGTAGATTTGAACTCTAGGGTATGTGGGAAGAACTCGACTTCCCCTATCTGCCTACTCGCCGTCTCCACGATCTAGCTCGATGAACAGGGAGGAAATGACACAAAGCAGTTTACCCAGGTTCGGGCTTCCTCGTGGTGTAATACCCTACTCCTGCTTTGTGGTGGATTGCCTCAAGGTGGGATGAGGAAGAACTAGTACAGTTGTGGAACAACCTTAGGAGGTGTGTTCTTGAGTGTCGGGGTGTTGGTTGATCCGATTGGTCTGGATCCGGATCCCCTCCTATGGTGGTGGCTAAGTTATATTTATAGTGGCCTTGGTCCTCTTCCCCCAAAATGTAGGCGGGAAGGGATCCCACGGCCGCCAAATTTGAAGGGAGACAACTAGTACATCTTATCCTAAGGAAAGGTGGTCGTCGCCTGCAAAGCTTCTGATCCCGATGCTACAGTAGGCTCGGTGATGACCTCCGTCCTACCGTCCTGACAATCCTGGTCTTGTTGCATGGAAATGGAAACCTTTGGTTGATTCCTCGGGACTCCGCACTTGCGCTTGCCTCTTTAGCACCAAAGAGGAATCCTGTTGTCCTGCGCCCGCTAGAGCCCGCCTGGCCTTGGTCGTCATGGCTTGTGTCATCTGAACCTCGTGAGGTGGGGGCTTGCATAGAGATCTCCGCTCCTTAGGAGCCAGCCTAGTGAGACTGCTCCTTCCGGAGGTCTTGGTGTCGTCCGTCTCGTGAGGCCTAGCCTCCCGCGAAGGTCCTGAGTGATGATGCTGATGATGGGTCATACCAGGCCGGTGAAGGAGCCACGTCATGGGCCGCAGGCAGGCAAGTCTGGATACGCTGGTTCCCAGAATGCCGACAACAAGGAATTGTCGTAGCACTTTCAATTGATGGAGGTGGTAAGTATGAAGTGTCGAACCCACAAGGAGCTATAGTTAAGATCAATATTCTCTCAAGTCTTATCGACTACTGATACAGCCCTACGTACACCGAGTGTTTGCTTTATCTAAGAAACCAGAAATAAAACTATGTTGTGGGTATAAAGAGGTGGGTTTGCAAGATAACGGAGAACTTAAACATAAAAAGAGGTATTGCCTAAGATACAATATAATACAATTAGCGAGTGTGGAATAGTCGTGGTATGGTGTGTGGTACTGTCCCTGGGCAACCAACTAAGTTACTAAACCGATCATCATCATTACAGTTTACTTGTGGGAGAGACCTTTGCTAGCATGCCATCCCTTACTAATTTTAAGCACTTATGATTGAAAATATTAGCAACCATCTGCTACTATTAAAAAAATTCATCAAGGTAAAACCCAACCGTAGCATTAAGATATATCGACCCTCCTTCAATCCAATATGCATCAATTTGTACACTCAACCTCGATAGTATCTGTCACTCTGGTCGGCCTGTGCATAGTCCTATCAACATACTACTAGCCCTAAGATGTGATCCACACAAGTGATCATATGATGGGTACCAAAGGACACAAACAAAATAATCATGCAACTCAAACTAATCATAGTGATTCACCTATTAACCCAAAGGACAACAAGAATCTACTCAAACACAATAGTGATCGAACAAATCAGTGGATAATAATTCATAACATCAAATCAATGTGCTAGTAGGGATTACAGTGAGTTGTGGGAGAGTGGGCCGCTGAGAAGAGGTGAGGAAGGTGATGGAGATGTTTTAGAATATATGTTACAGATGCATAATAATTCATAACGCCAAAACACCAATTAACTTTAATGAGAAAGTTCCATGTACATGTTTTTGAAATGCGTAAACATTTTTTAAAAGGCACGAAGAATTTTTGGAAGGCTATCAACAATATTTTACGTTAGGCTACCAAGAAAATATACTTCATCAACTATTTTAAAATTCTTGATTTTTAAAGTAAATTAAGCTTTGGAATACAAGTATTTAAAATATATATGAAAATATAACAAAACTAGAAAAATGAAAGAACGAAGAAAAATTAATGAAAGAAACTAATATTTAAGTTGGACCGGCCTATTACTTGCGGTTAGGAATACGGGCCGGACCAAGGTCTCGCTACATGCAGGACATAGTTGAGACCCCTGTTAGCGGGAGCAACTAGTTAACGAGCGCTCCTTTGGGAGCATTGCAATGATCAGCGCCGCGCTCTCAGCCATTCATCACGTGTCGTGCTCTGGGCGCTTCCTCCGATTTTTTTTCCGCACGCATTTTCGCCTTTTAAAACGTCTTTTCCCGGGTTTATTTAACGTTTTGGTTTTTCACCGGTCTTCCTTAGCTTTTCGACCAAAAAATTTCAAAAAAAGAAAATTTATTGCGCGAAAAAACGAGAGTCACGGTTTTGTTTCTGCGAGAGGCACGGTGTTGCTTTCGTGAGAGTCATAGCCATGCCTCCCGGAAATGAAAAAAACGTGTTTCTATTTTTTTTCCTTTCGGGAGAGTCACGATTTTGCTTCCGCGAGAGGGACGGTTGTGCTTTCGTGAGAGTCACGGCCGTGCCTCTCGGAAACGAAAAAAATGTGTTTTCTGTTTTTTTTTCTTCCGCGAGAGTCACGGTTTTGCTTTCGCGAGAGGCATGATTGTGCTTTTGCGAGAGTCGCGGCCGTGCCTCTCGGAAACGAAAAAAACACGTTTTCTGTGTTTTTTTACGAGAGTCACGGTTTTGCTTCCGCGAGAGGCACGGTTGTGCTTTCCCGAGAGTCACGGCTGTGCCTCCTCGGAAACAAAAAAATGCACTTTCTCTTTTGTTTCCTTCCGTGAGAATCATGGTTTTGCTTCCATCGGAGGCACGATTATGATTTCGCGAGAGGCACGGGCGTGCCTCTTTCGGAAAGGAAAAAAACCAGTGCGACCGGTTCGGTTTTTTCGTACGGTCTTTTTCGTCCGGGCTATTCGTGGAAAAAGAAAGTTCGTCAAAACCTATCGCATGGGATCTAATTTTAAAGATCTCGAAGCGAAGAATTCAACAATGAAAGCGGTTCGAGATTTGGACGCATGGTTTAGGAGATAAAATATTTTGAATAAACGGATCTACGGAAAAGATAAAAACGCCAAGGTTGGGAAAAGTGGCGCCCATGCAGCGCGCCACTTGTCGCAACCTGGGGTATCGGTCCGTCTATTGTAGCAAACTGGACAATGTAGGATATAGCGAACCATTTTCTTTTTGGTCTTCCTTTTGTTTTCAATAACTTTTGAAAAACAGGAACATTTTGGATTCCTCAAATATATTTGAATACTTGACCAGTTTTTCATTTTATTTTTGAAAGAAGAAAATTTTCAAAAACTTAAATAAATCTCGGAAACATGATTTTTAATTATTCCCGACATTTTTCGACTTTTGAAAAAAAATACATAAAATTAGGTAAGTTTTGAACTCTAAACAATGTCTGATAGCGCAAACATTTTTTGTAATTCCCGAACATTATGGAAAATCCAGTTGTTTTTAAAATTTGTGATTTTTTTCGTGTGAGCATTATTTTTAAAATATGAGCATTTTTAAAAAGGATGCTTTTTCAACTTTCCAAACTTGTTGAAAAATGCGATTTTTTAAATAAATAAAGGGTGACTTAAAACATGAATATTTTGATAAATGTATTTTTTAAATATCCGTAAATGTGAAAAAAGATGAATTTTTTGAATAATAATAATTGCCTCTACTAGTTTATATCAGATTTTGAGTCACTTTTTGGCAAACACTGAAATGGTTGTTAAAAAAATCTGCCTTTCCTCGTTCATGGTTCGGTATTCTGGTGTCCTAGGCATAGAGGAACCGCACCAATCCATTTCGAATTTGGTTGTTAAACTCTACTATGTTGAACGTATTGTAGGGGAGGTCCTGCAGCAAAATAGCTTGATGCAAGAAAGACAAAAAGCTTAACACGTAGATTAAGGTAAAAGAAGGAAAATCAAAGGAAAAAGTAAACAACACATATGAAAATCTAAGAAAACAAAACATATAAAAAATAAAAATAAAAGGATAAAAAGCAAAATAAATAGCAGAACTCGGTTGAAGAATCTTCTATAAGGTTCCCAAAAGCTGTCAGGAACCTTCGGAAGGTTGCCAACACCGGATTCTCTAGAAGCACCACTTGGTCGATCGCCCGGTCGCGTGTCCTTGAAGAGGCAGTTTGCCGCACCGAGCGGCAAACAGGAAACACGGTACCGATCCCCCGGCTCATATGATTCGATCGGCCCATTTGCCGCTTGGCATGACATGTGCTTTTTTCCATTACTTTTATTTTACTTTAATTCACATTTATTATTAAAATTAGCAAATTTTTAGATAATTTTAGTCAGTTTTCAAAAATATTCACATACTTTTTGAAAGTTCATACATTGTTGGACAATGTTCATGATGTTGTAAAGTTTTCATGAAATTTATAAGTGCTCCTAAATTTTTAAAAAGTGTCGCTGAATTTTCAAAAAAAGTGTTTAAGAAATTTAAAACATTATTCAAACTTTTAAAAATGTGCGGGCATTCTCAATTGTTCGTGTAGTAAAATAAATGTTCAAGTATTTTGAAAATGTCTACACATATCTCGAAAAGGTGTTCACGTGTAGTCCACGATCGTGTGGCGGGAGGTGATCTAAGAGCATCTCCAGCCGTTCGGCCCCCCAGGGCGCCTAAAAAGAGCGGCCTGGGGGCGAACCGGCACTAGCTCGGCCCCTGGGGCGACCTAGCTCCCAGTCACGCCCCCAGGCGCCGGCCCCAGGATGCGGAAAATTCGAACTTGGTCGTTCCCGCTCATCACAAAAGATGCCACAAATCCGGCGATCATAAGTCACAGTTCGGCGATCGGATGTAGTCTGGCGTACAAAAACAGAGCGCCGCAAGTTCGTGTGCGCAACGAATCACTCGGCGGGGTCGGCTCCAGGCGTCGGCGGAGTCGGCGTGCGCGGGCTCGGCGGTGTCGGAGCTGCTTCGGTGCTGGGCGGTGTCAGCACGGCTTCGGTGCTGCTGGGCAGCGTCGTGGAGGCGTCATCACTCGGGCTTGGCGTCGGCGTGGCCGTGGGCGCGGGAGTTGGCGTCGTCGGCGGCTGGTTCAGGATGAGGCCGCGCTCCACCATGTACCACGCCTTGAGCTGCTTGTCGTTGCTCTGGAGCATGTCCGCCCAACCCATCAGAAAAGCCATGTCGGTGTTCCTCTTCTTCGCGGCGACGTTGGTCCGGAGCAGGTCGAGCTTGATGGCGCTGTTCGTCATCAACGACGACCACCGCGCCACGGTTTTCTCTTCACGCAGGACGGCCCGGGCCTGTGCGTCGGCGAGGCAATGCTCGATGGACTCCTGCACACGCGCGGAAGCCGCGTCGGCGTGTTTCCCCTTCTTGGCCCCTTTGTGGCCGTCCGGCCGCCCCTCTGACGCGCCCGGAGTCGGCGCGTCCGGCTTGTATGTCTCCTTGGCCTTGTCGAGGGTGCGCCGGACTTCCGCCCACTTCTCGCACTTATCAATGCGCTTGTAAACGTGGAGGTACTTGAATTCTACGTCGAGGTTGTCATGCCGATACAGGGTGAACATGCGCAGCAACTGCGCGGAGGAACAAACAGTTGGCGGGCGTAGACAACGAAGAGAGGCGGGCGAACGGCGTGGCATACCTGATCCTCAGCGCTGGCGCCGCTCTCCGGGCGAGCCGCGACCTCCTCGATGATACCATGCCATTTGTTGCACGACCACTGGATACGCCCCCAATGGTTTGCCATCGCCTTGGAGCCGCGCTGCATGTAGACGCCTTTGAAGTAGGGATCGACGAGCTTTCGCTCGTCGAACTCGGCCTTGATGCGGTCCTAGTACGTATCGAAGCTCTGGTTCGTGCCGGTGGTCGGGTCGAGGCAGACGACTTTCCATGCTTCGGCGAGGCATTCCTCCTCCTTGGACGTCCACTTGATGCGCGGCTCGCCTGGCCTGGCCGCCCGCTTCTTCTTCTTGCGCCCCTTCGTTGGATCAGGCGCCGGCTCCTCCTCCTTTTCCTCCTCGTCCTCCTCCTCCGGCTCCTGCGCCTCCTGCACGTCCTCGCCGTAGACGTAGCCGAGCTCGCCGTCCATGCTGCCGCTGAGATCCACCGTCTCGTCCTGGGTGATGAACCTGGGAGACGCGTGATGGCTTCTCGCCCCTCATTGGTTACCCCAAGTGGAAGGTTTGAGATGCAGTGTAGCGGAAGTTTTCCCTTGGCAAAGATACCAAGGATCGATTTCCCCTGAGACTCCCAGTTTCAACAAGAAGGTGTCAACTGCAAACGGCGCCAGATATTAGCAATCAACGTGGACCTGCACACAGATACAAATAACTTTGCTCCCAACGAGTACAGAGAGGTTGTCAATCTCTCCGGCCTTGTAGTTTACAAAGGATCAAACGCAAGTGATAATAGTGATAGGTAATGCTGCAATAGTAAGTAAAAGCGTAAAGTAAATAGCGGATGTGATCAGTGATGGTAATATGGACCGGGGTCCCATGATGTTCACTAGTGATGTCTCTCTCCCAAAAGACGATAAAACAGCTATGTGAGGTGAACGAATTACAGCTGGGCAATTCAGAGAATTATGTGCGCAAACCAATGCTAACTATGTTACAAGAAAGGTAGAGGTTCAAAGCATGGGCGGTACGCCAAGTCAAGTAGACCGAAATCCATCTGCATCTACTACTAATCATCCACCTTGAGATATCTATCCAGAACATCTCGCTGGTATTAAGTTGCGAGTCCCACCCATAGTGCAAACTCAAAGCAACAGACAACTGCATTAAAAGAACTTTGCGTAAAGTAAACAATCCTTGCACCCGCGGGCACAAGCACCGTTGTTTTCCCCCTTGTGGCAACAGCACATCCCCTAGACTCATGTTTCTGTCACTCAAGCTAGTCATCGAGGGGCATAAACCCACAATCAAGCATAACGTTCCCTCTTGGAGTCACTACCTACTACTTGGCCAAAGCAATAAATAACAACGGAGAACATGCAGGAATTACTTACGAACATAAATATAAAAGAGGTAGATCAAATATATTACTCAAACACAATCTGAACATAATCTCACAATCCATCGGATCCCAGCAAACTCAACATAGCAATAGCATAAGGATTACATATGTGCCTCGATCATGTAGGGCAGCTCACGAGGACTAATTAGTGAAGCACAAGAACGGGAGGAGAACATCACATAGCTACTGGTCATGGACCCATGGTCCAAGGGAGACTACTCACAACTCATCCGGGAGGCGTCCATGGTGGTGGAGAGGCTCCCGATGGTGATCCTCCCCTCCGGCAGGGTGCCGGGAAGAGTTCTCCTGGTGCTCCCGATCTTGGAAGCGGCGGCGGCGGCGGAACAGAGATGAGATCGCGAAAAAGGGTTTCCGTCTCGAGGGTTTCGGGACACAATATAAATATATGCCAAAGGGGGGCATCAGCGGAGGCTCGGGGGGCCCAGGCGCCCCCCCCCCGGCGCGGCCAGGGGGGCCCGCGCCACCAGGACGCCTGGAGCCCTGGTGGCCCCCCTCCGGCTGTATTTTGGCTGCTGGGAAGCTTCTGGAACGCTGATTTTTTATATAATTTTTCCGGGATTTTTCTGGCAGTTCTTGTAATGGGAAAACCTGAAATACAAAAACAGCAGAAAACAGAAACTGGCACTGGGGTGCACTAAGTTAATAGGTTAGTCCAAATATGATCAAAAGTGTATGGAAGTGTATAAATATCATAGCAATATCACCCAAAAGAGGCATGGAGCAAGCAGAAATTATAAATACGTTTTGGACGTATCAACATCCCCAAGCTTAATTCCTGCTCGTCCTCGAGTAGGTAAATGATAACAAGAATAATTTCTGTGGTGACATGCTATTAACCATATAAGGATTTTTCATAGTCATGTGACAAAAGCTTACTGAGACAATGAATCTGTAGTAATTAAGTTGCCTCATGAGAAAATCAGATAGAACTGAAAGTTTTACAATATGGTATTGAAACATCAAATAGATTTGTAATGAGCATGGTGTGCAAATATGATAAAGTGATATCTCGCTTGCCCCCTTTAGTGAAGCAAAACATAAATGCAGGGGCACCTCCAAGGTTTAAGTGATGACTAGATACAATGATTTCAGAATAAACGATATCATAATCATGCAAACGACAATGCTACTTTGGGACAATGCACATTACACTCAGAATGACAATCATGCTCTCAGTAGTTGGTGCTTTAAAAGAAGGTGGAGACTCTCGAACCGTGGCTTTTGTTGGCAAGGTTGAAAACCCGTAGTCGGAAACAAAGACAAAACATGTACCAGAGCTCTTGGTTTTAAAAACAGAAGTAATATTTTTTTTTCTTAGATCATGCATGTTTCGTCAACGAATGCTAGCAGATAACTCAATTACTTCTTGAGATGGACAAGTTTCGAGGAACGGCTACCGAATGAGGACGATCACATCCTCTTAATCTCCTTTATTTATCACTGCCAAAGTTTTCTGATTTCTCATGAACAAAGCGTGAAGGAGGGTTTGTTTGTTATATTAATTTTGAGCCGGGCGCACTCAATGCCAGTTCCTTCTCGTATTATGGGTTTGCACATTATACATGCAATCCCGGGGTGAAGCTTGTCCAACTTAAAAAGATCATGAATTAACTACTACTTCCTCATGGACTTAAAACAGAGGCACAAAATAGGAATGCATTTTTTTCTTTTCTTTTTGAATAATTTCGAGATGGTACATGAAAGTCTTCGTTAGGAATGGCAGGTAAATACCATGTAGGAAGGTATGGTGGACTCATATGGCATAACTGATTTAAAAGAATTTGGATGCACAAGCAGTCAGTCCGCTTAGTACAGGTGGAGGTTAGCAAAAGACTGGGAGCGACCAACTAAAGAGCAATGACGGTCATAATCATGCAGAGCGACAAAGCAACATTGAATCAGGCATGGTAGTTATATCGCTACTCAGAAACAAAAGATCATCAAGGCTTGACAGACTTTCTTTACAGTCTTAAATATGCGTGAGCATACGCCAAGTCAATCAAAGTAAATTCTTGAAGGAAGATATTACTAAACCATACCACATCATAGGCAAACAAATCATGTTGGTACTCCAATAACACATTGGAACCCCCCAGCTATTTGAGACTAACCATAAGAAAACATGAATTACTAAGCACCATTATGCACGTAGCATCTTTATCATAGACATACCAACCAATGCAACGGAAGCAAACTCTATTAATAAGATAATCATGATAATTAAAGAGAGTTCAAGCAACCAACTAAACAAAAGCTCTTTAAAAAGATAAGCATGAAAACTAAAAGCTAAGCATGATAGTAGCTATTGAAAGACAAAGAACACACACAGCAAGATAGACATGAAAATTCTATGTTATGTTCTAGGTAGAAGTGGAGCGTGTTTCTCTCCCACATAAAGAATGCTGAGTTCCGACTCGTTATGAAAAGCTAAAGAAAAGTAAAAAGGAAAACTAAAAGCATGACGCTCCAAGCATAGCACATAACACATGAAGTGATAAAAATATAGTGGAACGAAAGACGAACTGATAATGTTGATGGAGAAGGGGATGCACGGGGGCATCCCCAAGCTTAGACGCTTGAGTCTCCTTGAATATTTCTTGGGGGTGCATGGGGGCATCCCCAAGCTTAAGCGTTTGACACTCCTGAATCTTTTTATCATCTTCCCTCGCACACTTGAAAACTCCCTTCATACATAACTCATCATAATCTGATTAGCGAGGTTAGTACCCATAATAAAATAATTGTTCCTTGCTGGAAATAAGGATATTCTTGAAGGTCTACTCTTTCTCAAGATTGTCAAAAGGTTTTTGCAAAGAAAAAGCAAGCTCTAGGTTTGCAAAATGAAGGAAAGGCAAAACAGGACAGAATCTGTGAAAAACAGAACAGCAGGTAGTAAATGATTTTTTCGGGGCACTTCTGCAACTCTAATCAAAAAACTCAAAACAGACGCACGAAAGACAATTGTATAGAGCACGCTGTCGAAAAAATTCAGACTAAAAAGATAATCTGGTGATTTTATACGAATTTTTCTATCCAAGGACAAAATCTGTTTCCTGGACAGCACGTCACAACTTTTGAACTTTCTTGCAATCAGAGGCTATACTTGGCACAAAGTTGAAAAGCAAAGATACAATGATGATGCTACTGTAGTAAACAACATCATGACACAACAAAAGCAAAATAAAATTTTATTCATGTGGGCTGCCTCCCAAAAGCGCTTTCTTTTATGCCTTTAAGCTAGGCATAATGCAAAGAGATCAAGTTGTATCAATTGAACCATCATCAAGATCATCAAAAAGCTCTTCAATAATACAACTAGTCTTAAGAGGACTTTCAAATAAAGGCCTCATAGAGATACTTCTAGGGAGAAGACCAAAAGGATAAAAGTCAAGGGAAGATTCATTTATAAATTCATCAAAGAGAGGTGTTTCTTCCAAAGTCTTTACAGTTTCAACCCCTTTGGCAATAGATGAATTACTTTTAGAACGGGGAGCCTTTGGAACGCGAACGAACTTAGGCTCCTTCTTTGCCGAAGTTTCTACCTTTTTGTTTTTGATTGAGGAGAAAGTAGTTGCTAGAGTATCAAAGATTTCCTCAATCTCGTCTATCCTAGAAGAGTCCAAGTCATGGGATTTGATGGTCTCCAAAGTTTTGAGAATTTTATGCATGGAGCTATCAAGCCTATTCAAATTCCCTTGGATCTTACGATCCAACTCGTTCATCTTATTAATGCTTGGCATCTCTAGCTCTATCTTTTCAAGTTTTTTCATAATGTGAGCTAGGGTGATGTCCTCTTGAATGCTAACAACAGGGGGATTCCCAACAAGATTTTCAATAATACTAAGAGACTCCCAAACTGGGGCCTCTAGGAAATTTCCATTGATAGCAGTATCTAGAATAAATCTATTCCAAGAAGTAATTCCAACATAAAAATTTCTAAGCAGGATAGTAGTGATACGTCTCAAACGTATCTACTTTTCCAAACACTTTTGATATTGTTTTGGCCTCATTCTTGCATGATTTGGACTAAACTAACCCGGACTGACGCTGTTTTCAGCAGAGCTGCCTGTATGGTTTATTTGTGTGCAGGGAAACGGATTTTTAAGTATCTCAGAAAAATCCACGAAAAATCACAGAAAATCCACGCACCCGAAGGAACCAGATGCCAGAAGTGGGGCCAGAGGGGGGCCAGGGGGTGCCCAGGCGCCCTGTGGGCGCGCCCCCCCTGGGCCGCGCCGGGGGGGCGCCTGGGTGGGGCCCACACCCCCTGGTGCCCTACTTTAGCCCGTATTTTTCCTCCCGACGAAGAAACCCCAGATCGGAACTTCTTTTGCTGTTTTTCGTCGCGGAGCCGCCACCACCCTCTGTTCTTCCTCGGGAGGGCTAATCTGGAGTCTGAATTGGCCTCCGGAGAGGGGAGATCGTCGTCATCGTCATCATCGTCACCACTCCATCATCCCTCCATGACTTCTCCCTCCATGTGTGAGTAATTCCCCCGCTGTAGGCGAAGGGGATGGTAGGGATTGGATGAGTTAGATCATGTAATAGTTTATCAGATCGTTGGGGGCATGTTGCCTATCATCTACTATGGTGTTTATCATCTTTGCTACAACTTGTTATTCTTAATGCTTGACACTAGGGCCCGAGTGCCATGATTTCAGATCTGAACCATATGTGTTTACATGAATATATTTGTGTTCGTGATCCTATCTATGAGTTGTTTGCACCTGTTACGGTCCGGAACCGGCGATCCCAAAAGTGACAGCTTGGGACACCAAAGGGGTGGTCCGTAGTTTGAGGATTACATGTATCCATTGAGTTCATTGCTTTGTTCCGGTGCTCTTTGACAGGAGCACCTTAATATCCATAAGTTCCTTTTGGCCCCGTTCGTAGCGGGATGGTAGGACAAAAGATGTTGTGCAAGTTCTTATTGCAAGCACGTACAACTACCTACGGGATACATGCCTAATGTTTGATATTTGCCTAGATGATCATTACTTTTCCGTGTGCCGTGCCCCAAGTTAGAAACTATCTCATCCATACAGCGCCCAACCATCCATCTCCCTAGCCTACAGTGTTTTAAATCCTGCTTGTCACTAGTTGCTACTTTTGCCATTTACTACTACTATTTACTTTTGCTGTTTACCTTTACTATTACTATCATCACTATCATATCACTGTTACCACTTATCTTTTGTTGCAAGTAAGTATATTTCAGGTGCGGTTGAATTGACAACTCAACTGTCAAAGCTTATAAATACTCTTTGGCTCCCCGTGTGTCGAATCAATAAATTGGGTTATTCTTACCCGCGAAGACTATCTCGATCCATTACGGTTGAGGGTTATCAAGTACCGTTTTCTGGCGCCGTTGCCGGGGAGCATAGCAATATTTACAAGTCTACTTGAGGTATCCTACCTGCTGCACTTCATTCACTATGGGTAAGAAAGGTGACCCCAAGGTTCCGATCTTACTATCTACTACAAGAAGAGGTACTGCTCTGAGCACTAGTGCTACACTTGATTCACCTTCCGTTATGAGTAAGTTTGCCTCACCACCACCACATGATGCTCCTACTGAGTCTGTTACTATGTCTGATACTCTTGATGATGCCTCTACTACTTTTGATGATATTAGTTCGCTTGGTCATGCTCTTGAGAAACAAATTGTTGCTGCTGCTGAAAAATATGGAATTGAACTTCCTGTTGCTCGCTACCCTATTGGTGAAACTTATGATTATCCTGATTTGAGTAAACTCAAAGAGAGGCTCCTTGATGATGATTACTATACGCTTGATGAAGATCTATGCAGGGAACTGACAGAGTTTGTTGGCTCTGACCCTGAAGTTATTAAGAAAATATTTGAAAAACACTCTTTGAAGAACAAAACCGTTCCTAATCCTGAATTTGCTACATCTCCTATATGCATTGATGATCCTGATTATGATTTCTCTGTTGATCTTTCACTTATACCTATGGTTGAAGCTGACCCCTTTTATGGCAGAGAAAATGATGATGCTATTGCACACCTGACTAAACTCGGTGAGTTGGGTAGCCTGTTTACCACAGATGAGAAGATACGATACTTTTATATCACCAAGCTTCTTCCTTTCTCCTTGAAGGAGGGTGCTAAAGCATGATATGATTCACTCCCATGCGGTTCCATTAAGAGTCCTCGGGACTTAGCTCACTCTTTTGTTGATAAGTACTTTCCTGCTCACATGCAACATGCTGCTTTACAAATAATTTATAACTTTAAACAGTTGCAGGATGAGTCCCTCCCTAAAGCTTGGGGGAGGTACTGCGGTCTGATTCGGGCTAGACCAGGACATGAAATCCCTAAAAATGAATTAATTGATATATTCTATGCTGGTCTAACTAATGAATCCAGGTCCTATTTGGACAGTTGTGCTGGTTGTGTTTTCAGGAAAATAACACCGGACGATGCGGAAGACTTAATGGGCAGGATTGCCAAAAATCATGAAGATTGGTCCATTCCTGAACCACCTCCACCAACAAAGAAGAGGGGCATGTTTGTTCTAAGCCCCGAAGATATGCGAGAAGCAAAGAAGTCTATTAAAGAGAAAGGTATTAAAGCTGAAGACGTGAAGAATCTACCCCCTATTGAGAAGCTGTGTGAGCCTGCTACTCACCCTCCTATGGTAGAGGTACACTCTCTTTTAGATTTCAACGCAAGTGACATCCCTCATGGTAAGCCTCTTGATCAATGTTTAGATGAGTTTGATAATTTTATTATGAAACAAAATCATTTTAATGAGAGGATAGAAAGTCAGTTGCATGATAATTCCCTTGCCATTAAAAGACTGCTTGATGTTTTAAATAGAACAGTTAATGATGTTCAATGTCTTGTGAAGCATTTTCAAATGGTTCAAACTCAGCTTGATCAAATTTCTAATGTGCAAAGAGATTTGCTTGCTAACAATGCCAAACAAGATAATTTGCAGGCTTTCGGGATTAAGACCCGAGGAGGAACTAGCACTCAAGATCCTCTTTATCCAGAGGGGCATCCGAAGAGAATCGAGCAAGATTCTCAAATGTAGGAAGAAGAAATTGCTGGCTCTCCAAAGAAAAATAAGAAACATAAGGAGACTGACAATTCTAATGATCCTATTGCAGATGAAGAACCAGCTATTGATCCCAACAGTGTATCTATCTCCGATGCTGAGACTGAAGACGGTGCTGAACCTGAAGGTAATAATAATGAGAAGAATGATCCGCCTGAAGTTCGAGAAGAAGAAGCACCTGATAAACGTAAGAGGTACACTAAAGAAGACTTCATCGCAAGAAAACATGGGAAGGAAAGAGAACCATGGGTACAGAAACCCATGCCCTTTCCAAGTAAGTCCATCAAATCTAAAGAAGAAGAGCATTATAATAAGTTTTGTGAGTGGATTAAACCTCTTTTTCTTCAGATACCCTTGACTGATGCTATTAAGTTACTTCCTTATTCAAAATATATGAAAGATATTGTTACTAATAAAAGAAAAGTTCCTAATGATGCAATATCTACTATGCTTGCTAACTATTCTTTCAGTGGAAAGATTCCTGAGAAGCTCGGTGATCTAGGTATACCCACCATTCCTTGCTCCATAAAGAATAATTATGTCAAAACTGCTTTATGTGATCTTGGAGCAGGAGTGAGTGTTATGCCTCTCTCTCTTTATGAGAGGCTATGTTTAGAGAAACTAATTCCTACAGATATCTCCCTTTAGATGGCTGACAAGTCAATCGCTGTTCCGATAGGTATTTGTGAGCATGTTCCAGTTGAAGTTGCTAATTGTTTAATTCTTACTGATTTTGTTGTGCTTGACATGCCCGAGGATGGGAGCATGTCCATTATTCTTGGTAGACCTTTCCTTAACACCGCAGGTGCTATTATTGATTGCAATAAAGGGAAGGTTACTTTTCATGTGAATGATAAAGAACACACGATATATTTTCCGAAGAAGACCGACAGGAGGCATGGCCTCAACTCTATAGAGAATATCGAGACCGTGAAAATTGGAGGATGGGACTGTCCACTACATGTGCCTCACAAATACAAAACTATCATGATAGGGACAATGTCCATCAAGGTAAAGGTTCAGTGATTACTTTGTAGGAGGTGAGACTTTTTGCTCTATATATCACCTGTTTGTTGGTAAGACTTGATCAACCTTATTAGCAAATATGGTTTATATAGATAAAAAGTTGAGCTTGTTATGTTTTCACTTGTTTTTAGTTTTGTCCTACTAGCTGTACCAAGTATTTATGTTTTTGAAGCTTCACAATACCACTAACTGCTTCAAGTTTTCAGAGAGTTTCGCAGCTATTTGAACTTCGAAAAAATTTCAACAGTGAAGTTTTCAGAAAAAATCCAGAAAAATTATAATAAAAATTTCCACAACAGGAGAGACCCAGAAAGTCCTGGGGCCAGCCAGGGGGGGGGCCACCAGTGGCCCAGGCGGCCAACTGGCGCGGCCCAGCCCCTGGCCGCGCCCACAGGGCGCCTGGGGCCCACGGGACCCCCCCTTCAGGTACTTCTTCTTCCTCCCTCTCTCTCTTTCTCCAAAAACACGAGTTCTGTTGTTGTTCTTGTGTTCTTGCTGTTCTTGGAGGCGATTCTTCGATCTCTCTCTACAACCCATCATTTGAGCTGAAATTTTGAGCAAATACTCCCTGGTATGTGACTCCTCCACCCCTCCAATTAGATTTTTGATTGGTGGCCTCATTTGTGAGTATTTAGTAGTTCTTGGTGCTGTAGAGATGAGCTTGCATGCATGTGTAGAAAGTTATTTTCCAGGTTTTGATGCAAGTTTATGCCTTGGGCAAGTGAGTTGAGTAGTTTGCCTTAGCTCACTTTTTTTTAATCCTCGTTTTTGTAAATTGTAAAAAAAATTCAGAAATGAGTTTGTTAGGAAGGGCAAAAGGGTGGCTTGAGAAGAGGAGACCCGCACACTCCGATCGAGTTACTAGAGCCGCAGCTTCACCATCGACTGCTAGGGTGAGCTATAATGAAGATCATGTGCCCCTGGAGTTGTTGGAAGACACAAGTCCAGCACGTGCGATGACGTATCCATGTGATGAATTCATGGAAGCTGCGGGAATCAAGGATGAGTTTTATAATCTTTGTGCTAATGCAGGTTTGACACGGCTGGTCATGAGCCGTGTTACTCAGTATCAAAAACTCACCTCCATTTTCATTAACAGTTTTAGATATAATCCTGATTCAGGTGCTATTGAGTTTAAAATTTATGATGATCTTATCACCATGACTCTAGGAAATTTTTGTGAAATAATAGGTGTGCCGAACGTTGGGAGGACGGCTAGGATGGCCACTCAGCCCTCCGAGCTGAAAACCGTCATCAACTCCCTCTGCAGCATGGGTACGAGGGATATTCATCGGTCGAAGATCTCCAGCATCTTATTTCCTCACCTCAGGTATTTTGCATATTATATTGCTAGAGGGGTGTTAGCTCGAGACAACACGAGCAACATTTCTGCTCCGGATATTGCTATCCTGGCAGCAGCCCTCTCACGGAGGTCTGATTATAACTTGGGTACTTTAATTGCTCGACGCCTTGCTATGAACGGTAACAAGGGGGACTTATATGGTGGCGTTTACGCCACACTTATCTTAGAGCATCTTGGAGGCACCCCACACCCTGATGATACTCCTTTTACTTATTTAAGTTTTGATCTTGCTGCTATGAAAAGGCATAAGTTTGTTACCATGGGTTCTGAACTTGATAATCTTATTTATATCTTGCGTTTCGGAACTGCCGCGGAACGCGAGATCCGTCTACCTGCACGTCTTTTGTTTGATTTTTCTCGCAGGAACGGATGGTCCTTTGATGTTGTTTAGTTCGATGAGTTCATGGTCCAGCATCAGTTTCATGATCCCATGGAGGGGGTTGTGCCCGACGAGGAGAGGCACGGTGAGATACCACATTTTCAGGAAGAAACCGCCACCGAGTTTGGTGAAGGGTCTTCCTCTGTTTGGCGTTCGGAACCTTCCTCGTGGGAGACTCCGAGGAGTTCGGTGTACGCGCCAGCATCCTTCTACGACCCGTGGACTCACCACCATACCCCTGGAGCAGGAGGCTCCTGGGGGCAGTAGCTGCTACCAACTTAGGCCAAAAGCCTAAGCTTGGGGGAGTACGTGCCCTTCTCACTTTTCCATTGTATTATCCGCTTTGTTCACTTTAATCTTTTCGAAGTTTTTGCCCGTTCTTCTTTATTTCTCTCTTTGCAAAAACAACAAAAAGATTTTCTCTTTCTTTCGCTTTTTATTCAACCTTTAAAAAAAACCAAAAAGATTTCCTTTCTCTCTTTAGTTTGCTTTGTTTCAGAGTTCAGCTCGAGTCCGTGATGGCATTTGATCATATTTCCTATGTTCGATCGTGCAAGTGACAAGCAGTGATGACGAAGATCGACTGAAAGGAAGCAACAAGGAAGACTGGTATGAACTCTTATTGTTTCTACTTTTGTACATATGCTTGTACTTATGATCTAGAGACCAGCTTGTAGCGACATAGTGCTATGTTTACAATGCTCTTCTGTGGTTCATGCTTTCCTTGTGGCTAGTCTCGAATAACTAGAGCATATAATGTGTTATTGAAATGATCTACATGCATTGCACTGTTCATAGTCTGGTATATTGAGGTGGTATTTCCCTTTAGAGAATTTTTGGATTGACTTGGCACATGCTTACACATGTTTGAGACTAAAAAGTCTACTCTGCCTTGATGATCTTTGAGTTTTAGAATAGTTATATCACTTTCATGCCCGATTCAATGTTGCTTTGTCGCTCTGCATGATTATGACCGTTATTGCTCTCTAGTTGGTCGCTTCCCAGTCTTTTGCTAAACCTCCACCTGTACTAAGCGGACTGACTGCTTGTGCATCCAAACCCTTTAAACCAGTTATGCCATATGAGTCCATTATACCTTCCTATACATGGTATTTACCTGCCATTCCTAACGAAGACTTTCATGTACCATCTCGAAACTAATCAAAAGCATTTCCTTTTTGTGCCTATGTTTTAGCTCATGAGGAAGTAGTAGTTAATTCATCATCTTTTTAAGTTGGACAAGTTTCACCCCAGGATTGTATGTCTAATGTGCAAACCCCTAATACGAGAAGGAACTGGCATTGAGTGGGCCCGGCTCAAAAAGATAATATAACAAACAAACCCTCCTTCACGCTTTGTTCATGAGTAATCAAAAAACTTTGGCAGTGTTAAACAAAGGAGAATTAAGAGGATGTGATCGTCCTCATGCGGGAGCCGTTCCTCGAGACTTGTCCTCTCAAAAAGTGATTGAGTTATCTGCTAGCATTCGTTGACGAAATATGCACTTCTCAAAACATGTTTACTTCTGTTTTTAAAACCAAGAGCTCTGGTACATGTTTAGTTTTTGTTTCCAACCACGGGTTTTCAACTTTGCCAACAAAAGCCACGGTTCGAGAGTCTCACCTTCTTTCTTCAAAGCACCAACTAGGAGAGCATAATTGTCATTCTGAGTGTAATGTGCATTGTCCCAAAGTATTACATTGTCTTCTGCATACTTGTGATATGATTTATTCTGAAATTCTTAGTTCTAGTCTCCTTTAAGACTCTGGGGGAGCCTCTGCATTTATGTTTTGCTTCACTCATGGGGACTAGCGAGATACCACCCTAATATGCTCAAGCTATGTGCAATGCAATCTTGTCTTGATTTTCAGTAGTATATTATTTACTTTTAAGTATTTGTGACTGGTCACTTGAAAGATGGATTGCTCCTTGCATTGTCCTCATAAGTACTGTTTCAATACTTGCTAAACTCTTTTCGTAGTACATGCTTATATACATCTAATGAAGCAAAAGAGTTTGTCAAAGTTTTCTTTGTCGCGTCCAGTTCGTTGAACTGAATTGCTTGAGGACAAGCAATATGCTAAGCATGGGGGAGTTGATACGTCTCAAACGTATCTACTTTTCCAAACACTTTTGACATTGTTTTGGCCTCATTCTTGCATGATTTGGACTAAACTAACCCGGACTGACGCTGTTTTCAGCAGAGCTGTCTGTATGGTTTATTTGTGTGCAGGAAAACGGATTTTTAAGTATCTCAGAAAAATCCACAAAAAATCACAGAAAATCCACGCACCCGAAGGAACCAGATGCTAGAAGTGGGGCCAGAGGGGGGCCAGGGGGTGCCCAGGCGCCCTGTGGGCGCGCCCCCCTGGGCCGCGCCGGGGGGGCGCCTGGGTGGGGCCCACACCCCCTGGTGCCCTACTTTAGCCCGTATTTTTCCTCCCGACGAAGAAACCCCAGATCGGAACTTCTTTCGCTGTTTTTCGTCGCGGAGCCGCCGCCACCCTCTGTTCTTCCTCGGGAGGGCTAATCTGGAGGCTGAATTGGCCTCCGGAGAGTGGAGATTGTCGCCATCTTCATCATCGTCACCACTCCATCATCCCTCCATGACTTCTCCCTCCATGTGTGAGTAATTCCCCCGCTGTAGGCGAAGGGGATGGTAGGGATTGGATGAGTTAGATCATGTAATAGTTTATCAGATCGTTGGGGGCATGTTGCCTATCATCTACTATGGTGTTTATCATCTTTGCTACAACTTGTTATTCTTAATGCTTGACACTAGGGCCCGAGTGCCATGATTTCAGATCTGAACCATATGTGTTTACATGAATATATTTGTGTTCGTGATCCTATCTATGAGTTGTTTGCACCTGTTACGGTCCGGAACCGGCGATCCCAAAAGTGACAGCTTGGGACACCAAAGGGGATGGTACGTAGTTTGAGGATTACATGTATCCATTGAGTTCATTGCTTTGTTCCGGTGCTCTTTGACAGGAGCACCTTAATATCCATAAGTTTCTTTTGGCCCCGTTCGTAGCGGGATGGTAGGACAAAAGATGTTGTGCAAGTTCTTATTGCAAGCACGTACAACTACCTACGGGATACATGCCTAATGTTTGATATTTGCCTAGATGATCATTAATTTTCCGTGTGCCGTGCCCCAAGTTAGAAACTATCTCATCCATGCAGCGCCCGACCATCCATCTCCCTAGCCTACAGTGTTTTAAATCCTGCTTGTCACTAGTTGCTACTTTTGCCATTTACTACTGCTATTTACTTTTGCTGTTTACCTTTACTATTACTATCATCACTATCATATCACTGTTACCACTTATCTTTTGTTGCAAGTAAGTATATTTCATGTGCGGTTGAATTGACAACTCAACTGTCAAAGCTTATAAATACTCTTTGGCTCCCCGTGTGTCGAATCAATAAATTGGGTTATTCTTACCCGCGAAGACTATCTCGATCCCTTACGGTTGAGGGTTATCAAGTAGTAGATTGCTTCTTGGTGGCTCTTTTTTGAGAGTCATTAATTCTATACCAAGCATCTTTTAGACTTTCCCCACCTCTTTGTTTAAAGGTGAGAACTTCTGCCTCGCCAAAGACAAAAGGACCCGACATAATGACAACTAAAGAATGAAATAACTATTTTTGTGATTTTTGATAAAAGATACTTTGGGTTCCAACGAGGGGCGAGAAGCCATCAAGCAAAGTTTTGCTTTAGTATCTTTTATCGAAAATCACAAAAATAGTTATCTTGCTTGCTTGCTATTATGGGTTCCACCGAGAACACCAAGTTGTGTGACTTCACTAGTCACAACAACGATGACTTTATCTGCACACCTATCACTACACCTGCCACTTCAGCACCTTCGTATGAAATTAAACCTGCTTTACTGAGCTTAGTCATGAAAGATCAATTCTCCGGTGCTGGAGATGATGCTGCTTTACACTTGAACAACTTTGTTGAACTTTGTGACATGCAAAAGTACCAAGAAATAGATGGTAATATTGTTAAGCTTAAGCTTTTTCCTTTCTCTTTGAGAGGAGGAGCTAAAATTTGGTTTCAGTCTTTGCCTAGAAACAGCATAGATTCATGGGACAAGTGCAAAGATGCTTTTATTGGAAAATACTATCCACCTGCTAAAATTATCCAACTAAGAAGTAACATAATGAATTTTAAACAATTGGATAATGAACACGTTGCCCAAGCTTGGGAACGTATGAAATCTCTTATCAAGAACTGCCCTACTCATGGTTTGACTACTTGGATGGTTATCCAAACTTTTTATGCAGGCTTGAACTTTACCTCGCGGAACTTGTTAGATTCGACCGCGGGAGGAACTTTTATGTCAACTACACTTGGTGCTGCCACAAAGCTTCTCGATGAGATGATGACCAACTATTCCCAATGGCACACCGAACGCGCTCCAACAGGTAGGAAGGTAAACTCTGTCGAGGAGATTTCCTCCCTAAATGAAAAAGTTGACTTGATCATGTCTCTACTTTCGAAGAAATCTTCTATTGATCCTCGTGATGTTCCTTTAAATTCTTTGATTGCCCAAGAACAAGTAGATGTGAACTTTATCTCTAGAAACAATTTTAATAACAATGCTTATAGGGATAATTTTGGTAGCAATCCTAGACCGTTCCCCTCTAATTCTTATGGGAACAACAATGCTTATCCTAGCACCAAGAACTCCACTACTGAGCTAGAGATTATGCTTAAAGATTTCATCACTACCCAAAAAGCTTTTAATAATAGTGTAGAAGAAAAACTAAACAAACTAGGTGATCTCTCTTCAAAGGTAGACAATTTAGCCAATGAGGTAGAATTGCTTAAAATTAGAACTTCTCCTCTTGAGGAGAGGAAGGTCACTCCTATTAATGCTATTCAAGTGCAAATTAATGAAAACATTAGGATGATGGCTAAACTTAAAGAGAGATGGGCTAGAGAAAGGGAGGAAGAAGATAGAATTAAGAGCCTTCCTACCCACCACACTGTTGCTACTATCCAAGTTGTTGAGGATATCCAAACTCTTAGCACCCAATGCACTCCTGGTCCCGATGGACCTATTAATGGTGATGCTATGACTATATAAACTACCAAACAAGTGAACCTAAAGGACACCACTACCACCTTACTTGATAGTAGTGACCTTGATTTTGACAATTGCACTCTTACCGAAGTTATTGATTTCCTTCAAAAGATGTCTAGAGATCCCCGCACTAGCACGATTAACCTTGCCTTCATAGAGCATATCACTAATGCTCTTATCAAAGCTAGGGAGGAGAAACTTAGAGTAGAAGCCTCCATACCTAGAAAGCTTAAAGATGGTTGGGATCCTATGATAAAAATTAAGTTGAATAACTTCTCTTGCTATGCTTTATGTGATGTTGGTGCTAGTACCTCTGTTATGCCCAAAAGAATATATGATATGCTTAAATTGAAACCTTTTGATTCTTGTTCTTTTGGTGTTCGTCTCGTTGATTCTTCCATAAAAAAACCTTTGGGGAGGATCGACGATGTTCTTATCATTGTCAATGACAACTATGTTCCCGTTGATTTTACTATTATGGATATTGAATGTGAACCCTCTTGTCCAATTATTTTGGGACGTCCTTTTCTACGCACCGTTGGTGCTATCATTGACATGAAAGAGGGGAATATGAAATTTCAGTTTCCTCTCAAGAAAGGGATGGAACACTTCCCTCGAAAGAAGATTAAGTTACCTTTTGAGTCCGTTATACAGGCTAGCTATTCTTTTTCTCTCTCCCATGATGTGATCTTCGTTGTGATCATAGGCTATGTTAATCTAGGGTGATCCCATGATATTTCCCCTTCCTCTATGTATTGGATTGATGTACTCACTTGTCTTTATCTAGTATAATCCCCGAGACCAAGGTGACAGCGGTCTATTGGACATGGATTAGAAAAATATTTTCATGAGTGATTTCCTCTCTTGTGTGTTGATTGAAGATTGAGAGTCTCTTGGTGCTTGTCTTTGACTATCCTTTAGATATGTTGTGGTGATTGTGGGACTCTCTTTGGATGGTCGCGGTGACATTGGGAAATCCTTAGATTGAGAACTACGAACTTTGAGGTGTGCTTTTGTAGCCCTACATAATTCTCGTCCTCTCTTGACCACGAAGGAATGACCTTCGGGTGCGTCTCCATTGCATGTTTTATGGGAAATATCATGTGATTCGATTATGTTAATGTTGTTGGGAGTTGCCACTAGTGAAAGTATGATCCCTAGGCCTTGTTTCCACCATTGCAATACCATTTGTGCTCACGTTTACCACTTGTTTGCTTGCTGCACTTTTTATTACAGATTTATATTACTTTGCTTTGCCACTCCTATCATCCATATTTTACCATCTCTTCGCCGAACTAGTGCACCTATACATCTAACAAGTGTATTAGGTGTGTTGGGGACACAAGAGACTTCTTGTATCTTAGTTGCAGGGTTGCTTGAGAGAGACCATCTTCAACCTCTACTTCCCTGAGTTCGATAAACCTTAGGTCATCCACTTGAGGGAAATTGTTGCTGTCCTACAAACCTCTGCGCTTGGAGGCCCAACATAGTCTACAAGAGTAGAAGCGTGTGTAGACATCAAGCTATTTCTGGCGCCGTTGCCGGGGAAGTGAGTGCTTGAAGGTATATCTTTAGATCTTGCAATTAAATCTTTTTGTTTCTTGTTTTTATTTCACTAGTTATGCTTATGGACAACCTTGCTATTGGATCGTTGCTTGCGGGAAGACGCCCCACACCTGTGGTGGTTGCTCCTCCCCCTACTGAAATTGTGCCCTATAAAATACCGTCTGGTATTATCGATTATATTTTGGCTAATCGTTATGCAGGAGACAGACATCCCGGTGAACACTTGCTATATCTGTCACAACTATGTTCATTATTTAAGCTTGCAGGTGTATCAATGGAGTTTGTCATGAGGAAATTGTTCGCCGTATCACTTATAGATAAAGCTTCAGATTGGTATAAGCTTCTCAATAACTCGCACTTGCTTGATTGGCAAGAGCTTATGTCTCTCTTTTATACTAAGTTTTATCCTCTTCATGAAATTCATCGAGACAGGAACTATATCTATAACTTTAGGTCTCGTGACGGAGAGAGCGTAGCTCAAGCTTGGGGGAGACTGAAAACGTTAATGCGAAAAAGTCCTAACCATGGGCTCACCAAAGATGCTTATGTGGAGAGTAAGAGTACCTTTTTGCATGTGGATCATGGTAACAATGCTTTATGTGATGCTTATATTGTTGAGTTTATTCGTGATCCCACTGAAAATTATTATGAGAAGGGAACAGATGCTTATAGATATTTCAATAATATCAAGTTCCCTCTCTTTATGGTGAATATTTTGAAGTTATGCTTGTTCTGCCTTCCTATGCTAGTTGCTTTATGCTTCAATAATTTATTTTCTTACAAGATTCCCATGCATAGGAAGTATGTTAGACTTAAATATGTTTTATATATGCTTCTTGATGCTCTCTTTTGTTCTTCAACTCTTATTCCTACGAGAGCATCATTAAAGTCTTAAGCCTATCTTTATGGCTATAAAGAAAGAGCTCTAGGGAGACAACCCTTGTTATCTTTACTTTCAGTTTGTTCTTTCAGTTTTTAGTGGTCTTGATGTGTGTTACTACTGTAGCAACATCATTGTATCTTTATTTTTCAGCTTTGTGCCAAGTTTAGCCTCCGATTGCAAGAAAGTTCAAAAGTTGTGACGTGCTGTCCAGGAAACAGATTCTGTCCTTGGACAGAAAAATTCGTATAAAATCACCAGATCATCTTTTTGGTCTGAATTTTTTCGACAGCGTGCTCTATATAATTGTCTTTCGTGCGTCTGTTCTGAGTTTTTTGATTAGAGTTGCAGAAGTGCCCCGAAAAAATCATTTACTACCTGCTGGTCTGTTTTTCACAGATTCTGTCCTGTTTTGCCTTTCCTTCATTTTGCAAACCTTGAGCTTGCTTTTTCTTTGCAAAAACCTTTTGGCAATCTTGAGAAACAGTAGACCTTCAAGAATATCCTTATTTCCAGCAAGGAACACTTATTTTATTATGGGTACTAACCTCGCTAATCAGATTATGATGAGTTATGTATGAAGGGAGTTTTCAAGTGTGCGAGGGAAGATGATAAAAAGATTCAGGAGTGTCAAACGCTCAAGCTTGGGGATGCCCCCATGCACCCCCAAGAAATATTCAAGAAGACTCAATCGTCTAAGCTTGGGGATGCCCCCGTGCATCCCCTTCTCCATCAACATTATCAGTTCGTCTTTCGTTCCACTATATTTTTATCACTTCATGTGTTATGTGCTATGCGTGGAGCGTCTTGCTTTTAGTTTTCCTTTTCAGTTTTCTTTAGCTTTGCTTGCTTTTCATAACGAGTTGGAACTCAGCTTTTTTGTGTGGGAGAGAAAAACACTCCACTTCAACCTAGAACATAACATAGAATTTTCATGTCTATCTTTGCTGTGTGTGTTCTTGGTCTTTCAATAGCTACTGTCATGCTTAGCTCTTAGTTTTCATGCTTATCTTTTTAAAGAGCTTTTGTTTAGTTGGTCGCTGGAACTCTCTTTAGTATCATGCTTATCTTGTTAAGAGAGTTGGCTTCTGTTGCACTGGTCGATATGTCCATGATAAAAATGCTACGTGCATAATGGTGCTTAGTAGTTCATGTTTTCTTAAGGTTAGTCTCAAATAGCTGGGGGGTTCCCAATGTGTTATTGGAGTACCAACATGATTTGTTTGCCTATGATGTGGTATGGTTTAGTGATATCTTCCTTCAAGAATTTATTTTGACTGACTTGGCGTATGCTCACGCATATTTAAGACTGTAAAGAAAGTCTGTCAAGCCTTGATGATCTTTTATTTCTGAGTAGCGATATAACTTCCATGCCTGATTCAATGTTGCTTTGTCGCTCTGCATGATTATGACCGTCATTGCTCTCTTAGTTGGTCGCTCCCAGTCTTTTGCTAACCTCCACCTGTACTAAGCGGACTGACTTCTTGTGCATCCAAAATCCCTTAAACCAGTTATGCCATGTGAGTCCACCATACCTTCCTATACATGGTATTTACCTGCCATTCCTAACAAAGACTTTCATGTACCATCTCGAAATTATTCAAAAAAGCATTCCTATTTTGTGCCTCTGTTTTAGCTCATGAGGAAGTAGTAGTTAATTCATGATCTTTTTAAGTTGGACAAGCTCCACCCCGGGATTGCATGTCTAATGTGCAAACCCATAATACGAGAAGGAACTGGCATAGAGTGCTCCCGGCTCATTAAAAAATTATACAACAAACAAATCCTCCTTCACGCTTTGTTCATGAGAAATCAGAAAACTTTGGCAGTGATAAACAAAGGAGATTAAGAGGATGTGATCGTCCTCATTCGGGAGCCGTTCCTCGAAACTTGTCCAGCTCGAGAAGTAATTGAGTTATCTGCTAGCATTCGTTGAGGAAATACGCATAATCTAAAAAAATAATTATTACCTCTGTTTTTAAAACCAAGAGCTCTGGTACATGTTTTGTCTTTGTTTCCGACCACGGGTTTTCAACCTTGCCAACAAAAACCACGGTTCGAGAGTCTCCACCTTATTTAAAGCACCAACTATTTAGAGCATGATTGTCATTCTGAGTGTAATGTGCATTGTCCCAAAGTACCATTGTCTTTTGCATGATTATGATATCGTTTATTCTGAAATCATTGTATCTAGTCATCACTTAAACCTTGGAGGTGCCCCTGCATTTATGTTTTGCTTCACTAAAGGGGGCAAGCGAGATATCACTTTGTCATATTTGCACACCATGCTCATTGCAAATCTATTGAGTGTTTCAGTATCATATTGTAAAACTTTCAGTTCTTTGTGATTTTCTCATAAGGCAACTTAATTACTACAGATTCATTGTCTCAGTAAGCACTTGTCATGTGACTGTAAAAAGTTCTTATATGGTTAATAGCATGTCACCACAGAAATTATGCTTGTTATCATTTACCTACTCGAGGACGAGCAGGAATTAAGCTTGGGGATGTTGATACGTCCAAAACGTATCTATAATTTTTGCTTGCTCCATGCCTCTTTTCTGTGATATTGCTATGATATTTATACACTTCCATACACTTTTGATCATATTTGGACTAACCTATTAACTCAGTGCACCCCAGTGCCAGTTTCTGTTTTCTGTTGTTTTTGTATTTCAGGTTTTCCCATCACGTAAACTGCCAGAAAAATCCCGGAAACATTATATAAAAAATCAGCGTTCCGGAAGCTTCCTTGCGGCCAAAGTAGGGCCGGAGGGGGGCCACCAGGGCTCCAGGCGCCCTGGCCACGCAGCCCCCCTCCAGGCCGCGCCGGGGGGGCGCCTGGGCCCCCCTTAGCTCCCCTGGCGAACCCCTTTGGCATATATTTAACACCCGTCGAGGAAACCCTGATTCCGGACCCCTTTTCTCCAGAAGCTATTCCGATCTCCGCCGCCATCGCCACCAAGCTTCGGGGGACCAGAATTCCTGTGCTGGCACCCTGCCGGGACGGGGAAGTGCCCCCGAATTCATCTCCATCGACGTTGCTTCCTCCCTCCATGATGCGGGAGTAGTTCCTCCTCGGGGCTGAGGTTTCTACCAGTAGCTATGTGGTCAATTCTCTCTCCCATGATGTGATCTTCGTTGTGATCATAGGCTATGTTAATCTAGGGTGATCCCATGATATTTCCCCTTCCTCTATGTATTGGATTGATGTACTCACTTGTCTTTATCTAGTATAATCCCCGAGACCAAGGTGACAGCGGTCTATTGGACATGGATTAGAAAAATATTTTCATGAGTGATTTCCTCTCTTGTGTGTTGATTGAAGATTGAGAGTCTCTTGGTGCTTGTCTTTGACTATCCTTTAGATATGTTGTGGTGATTATGGGACTCTCTTTGGATGGCCGCGGTGACATTGGGAAATCCTTAGATTGAGAACTACGAACTTTGAGGTGTGCTTTTGTAGCCCTACATAATTCTCGTCCTCTCTTGACCACGAAGGAATGACCTCCGGGTGCGTCTCCATTGCATGTTTTATAGGAAATATCATGTGATTCGATTATGTTAATGTTGTTGGGAGTTGCCACTAGTGAAAGTATGATCCCTAGGCCTTGTTTCCACCATTTCAATACCATTTGTGCTCACGTTTACCACTTGTTTGCTTGCTGCACTTTTTATTACAGATTTATATTACTTTGTTTTGCCATCCATATCACTTGCCATTTAACATCTCTTCGCCGAACTAGTGCACCTATACATCTAACAAGTGTATTAGGTGTGTTGGGGACACAAGAGACTTCTTGTATCTTAGTTGCAGGGTTGCTTGAGAGAGACCATCTTCAACCTCTACTTCCCTGAGTTCGATAAACCTTAGGTCATCCACTTGAGGGAAATTGCTGCTGTCCTACAAACCTCTGCGCTTGAAGGCCCAACATAGTCTACAAGAGTAGAAGCGTGTGTAGACATCAAGGGGGCGTCGGTGAGGACGCGTAGGCGGGTGGCGAGTAGTTGTATGGAGGGTACTGCACGTCGGCAAAGGTGGGCGTGGGTGTGCGCGTCGCCGGGTGGCCATGGGGGAAGGTCACGTTTGGGTTGAACCCGCCGTGCGCGTCGCCGTCGGTGTAGCCCGACGAGGGCGATCCCCATGGCTGCGGAGAACCGACGCCTTGCTGTCCCCAGGGCGCGTACTGGGCGTGGCTGCCGGGTGGATCCATCATCCCCGCGTGGTCCCACGATGAGGAGGCAGCCGCAGCCGCAGCCGCGCGCGCCGCGTTGTCGCGGACCTTCTTGGCGATGGCCCTATTCCGCCGGTCGGCGGTGACTGCATCGCATCGCTGAACTTCCGCCCTCCACTCGGCGTTTGACATGCCCGGTGGCTTGGACAGCGGCGCCCTCGGCTTCCTCTGCTTCGGCTGGGCCACGGTGCCGGTTGCGGTTGCCGCCGCGTGTGGGGCGACGTACTTCCTCGGTTGCATGGCGGCGTACTTCCTCGGTGGCAAGGCGGCGGGAGGGAGTTTGGCGGGAGGAAGGAAGAGAATGGCGGGAGGAAGGCGAGCGAGCGGGAGGAAAGTGGGGGGAAAGCGGCAAGAAACGGCGGGAAGAGGCCCTCGAGTCGCCGACATGGCGGACCCACGCGTCCTTTTTGCTTGTCCCGGCTCCCCAGGCGCCCCCCCAGTGCGCCGGGTTCGGCCTGGGTCCTCCGGCACCAGTTTTGGCCCGAGCCGGCGAAAAACGGGCTTTTGGAGGCGCGACTGAGCCGTTTTTTTGACGCCGGCGCGGCAAAAACGCCTGGAGAGGGTCTGTTGGGGGTGCAGCTGGAGATGCTCTAAGCTAGTAACATGCATGCGTGTTGCGGGTCAGAACTTATAACCAAAGCACGATCGAATATTGATGTGTCTCATTAGAACATTCAAACATCTATATTTAAAGTCACATATGCACGGAACATGAGACTCGAATTTAATTTAGGTAGTTCATCCTGCATAAAATTATGGATAAAAATAAACACGTGAGAACTAAAGTATGAAAGAATCTAAATAAAGTGTTGAAGCGTGAGCATCTTGTGCACTGATAGTCATAAAGTGGAAAAAGAAATAATGTCAATTCAGTTAGAAGAAAAGAATAAACAAAATGAAATCATGAAAGATTCTGAAACAAGTAAGTAGCGTAAGTGTATTAAGATTTGTGCATATAGTGCATTCTACGTAAGCATAGTCACGAAGTCTTCTAGATAGGAGTAGTACATAAATCGAGTGTAGTGGCTAGAATATTCAATGGCCAACAATAATTGGATTTGCCAACTCTTCGTTGTTGGATTGGCTTCCTCCAACATCCAATATATTTGTACACTATACTTGTATTGATTGGGATCGACGGGTGCTCCGCATTTTTGTCTTTGTCATTGGTCTTGCATGCCGCTGCCTTATAGTGCGCACATGACAGCCTGTCATTGCATGCCGCGTCTACCATTAACATTGTAGTGACGTACTCGTGTCCTGCATGTCGGAGTGTAAGCGATAATCCTAGATTCCTGATTTTATCAGGTGTAAATCCAAATGTTTAATGTATTGCATATAGGTTTTTGAAAATCCAAACTGTACATTTGACAAAAATTATAGAGAAAACTATTTATATCTACAATACAAATATACACAATATAAAAATACATCTCATGCTGTATGTAGTGATATGTATTTGGTACGTAGATGTAGGTATTTTTCTCCATTAACTTGTTCAAATTTGTAAAGTTTGCCTACGAGAATTCTATATGCACTGCATTATGGATCAGAGAGAGGACTAGTTTCTTAGTTTTATTAAAATAAAACATAAGGACTTCATTTAGCGGTAATGATAAATCCTGAACGTTCGGATTTTAAGCATGGCAATTCGAAAGTTTTGTATGGCAACTTTAATTCACGTGAGGTTGGCAAACATTGCAATTTTCTGACAAAAAAAAGGAACCGGGACAAAGTTGCCATGTCTTAACAACTAAACTTGCCACCGCACATCAACTAAATTTGCCATGTAAAAACGTTCGGGATAAAATGCTTAAAATCCGAACGTTCCGATTTTATCGGGGTCCTAATTTAGATTTAGGCCCAGCAAGAGCTGGCTCTGTTTTTTTCTTTTCTTTTGAAGCAACCATATATTTCATTAGACAATCTGTTTACAGAGATTACACATATGGTCATCATACGAGACACAAATGCTTGTCAAGCAACTTTGCATAAAGAATTCTACAAGAAGTGAAACTATTATTTCACCTTTGCAGAAACTCGTGCCTCGCTGAAATATAGTCCACAAACATCCTCCGCCGCCACCATGGCAACGTCGGAAAAAGATGAGAACAACTGCCATACCAAGATCTAGGAGAGCACCATCGCATACAAAGATACCTTTTGAGCCGTTGAAGCGGGTCGCCGCAAGCGACGAGACCGAATCTTTGTGGCACGTAGGCCAGGGATCGTCCCCGTGGTCACCAGATCTTGACGCCGTCAATTTCATCCGATGTAGTCGAAGAAGAGGAACGTCGTCGCCTGCCGTCATCCACGCACCCAACTGCAAGACAGTAAACACAACTACAGCAGACGACACGACCGCCACCCACGAGGGCACCGTCGGCCGACCACCAGACACAAACCTCGCCAGATCCCGAGATCGGCGAGACGACCAGGCCACCTGCCCCTCGACGCCACCGGTTGCAGCGACGACGAGATGGAGGAAGAGCAGAGGCAAATTATTCCGACGCGACGCCATCTCCTCCAAGGAACCAACACCTCAAGGAAGCACTAGGCCAGCCCTAACTACAAACATAAGTCGAAGCACCAGGGTCCCCACCCCCTCCGGCCACCGGAGCGGCGAACGGAGGAGGCAGGGTCCGGCGGTAAACGGCTTGGAGGCCGGTGTGGTTGGGGGCACATGGAATCGCCTCTATCCGCTTTCCTCGGAGCGAGCGAGCGAAAACCGTTTCGCGTCCGGACGGTTAGAGCTGGCTCTGTTGCAGCAGCGAGTGGAAGGGAAAATCCATGATGCCACTGCGCGTCAGCAACATCTTGGACCATCAGCAAATCAACCTGTGGTTGAGATGGTTAGGTGGACAGTGGTATCCCCAACCCACCAGGGTTCAAATCCTGGTGCTCGCATTATTCCTGGATTTATTTCAGGATTTTCGGCGATGCGCTTTTAATGGGAGACGTTCCCGTCGATTACGAGGCGCTTACGGTGACTTCGTAAATCTCTAGATGATATGCCGACTCAGTCTCTCGAAGGTGCTCATAGTGGTAGGGTGTGCGTGTGTATGTTCATAGGGAAGAGTGTATGTGCATGTATATAAGTGTTTGCGTCTGTACTGATTCTAAAAAAAAACATCTTGGACCATCAGGCTTTAGCTCAACTCGTGCTGCATGTATTCCCCTCTTTCAGTTGCACCAGAGATGGACATACTTTACTGTTCTCCCCGGCTAATGTGAGCTCAGGATCAGAAGTAAAATAAAAAATGATTTTAAAAATAAAATTTCTCTTTTTTTTGTGTGAAACTTTGACAAATGTTTTCATATCTTGCAAAATTTCATCATATGATATTCATGAAAAATGTGGCAATTTTTTTTACAAAAATCGATGCTCCAAAACGATATTTTCAAACGCATTTTGGAGCATCGATTTTTTTTCACATTTTACATGTATGTTTGCAAAGCTATGGAAATATTTGCCAAAGTTTCGCATAGAAATTTTTGAAGTTTTTGATTTTACTGTGAGCTCGGGGCTAGAACATCACTTTCCATACTTTACAAACTTCTCTCCCTAATTGAGATGGGAATCCATTTGGAGAAACCAACCAGGTATTGGCTTTCTATAACACAAGTTAAATGCTGCATCTATTGAACTGAACACAACAAACTTACTTGTCACAACAGGGACGAGACCTCCCTTCCTGCTCGCAGGGGAGCTACTAATATCATCGAATCCTGGATACAGCAAACTGGAGAGAAGAATCAGGCACTGCACTAGCTACCAGCAAGCTGCTGATCATGCCTGATCGTCTGCTAAATTGCACCTCTACTCCACGGGCCAAGTCACGGCAATGGGGCTCCTCACCGTGCGCCGCCGCCCCTGCCCCGCGCCCCGCTGCTTCCACACCAGGTACCCCTCCCCGCTGTCCTTCCTCGCGGCGGCCGTCGCGTCCACCCACACCTGGAAGCTCTTCTTCTCGCCGAACTCCGCGAACGCCAGCGTCGTGGGCGCGACCGTGACCTTGACCGCCGGCGGCGCGGCCACGCGCGCCGTGTACGTCGAGTTGGGCGCGCCCACGTTGGTAACCGTCCTCCGGAGCACCGCTGAGGTCTCGCCGCCGCCGTCCTTGAACGCCACCGCGATCGACGGGTAGTTGAGCGTGAACCCAGGGTTCTCCTGCAGCAGCTCGCTGCAGTTGACGGCGCTGTGCGTGATCTTGAACACCTCCCTCTGCGTGTACCCCAGCGTGCAGAGGTGCGTCACGTAGTCGGCCGGCTCGATGTCGTAGACGAGGCCCGGGTCGACGGCGAGGGCCGGGTTCACGTGCCCGGCACCCATGGCGAACGCGTCGGCGCGGTCGCCGCCGTCGCCGTCGGTGATCGGCTTGCCCTGCCGGTCCGTCACGTCGGCCGTCGTCATTATCGCCGACCGCACCATCGCCGGGCTCCACGACGGATGCGCCGACCTGACCAGCGCCGCGATGCCGCTCACGTGCGGGCACGCCATCGACGTCCCCGACAGCACCGTGAAGTTGGACCGCCGCACATCGCCGTCCAGCCCCGACGGACCCACGCTGCCCGGCCACGCCGCGATGATGTTCACCCCGGGCGCGATCACGTCCGGCTTCAGCACCGACGGGCTCGTCACGCTCGGCCCACGCGCCGAGAACAGCGCCACCGCCGGTGCGCGCGCTCGCCCGATCCGCGTGCCGCCGAACGCGATCCTCGCCACCGGCCGCGGCGTCGAGCTGATGTAGTTCTTGAGCTCGACGGCCTCCTGGTAGCCGATGAGTGTCGCGGGGAGGACGTGCACGTCGACGGAGTCCTCCTGCCGGTTGATCTCGGAGTTGGCGAGCACCATGGCCGCGCCGCCCGCTTCTTTCACCGCCTGGCCTTTGTCGGCCCGGCCGGTGATGCCGCGGTCGCACACGACCATTTTTCCGGCGACGTCGGCTGCAGAGAGGGACCCTTTCATGCAGTACATCGCTTCCCGGGACCCACCGGCGGCGTACACCAGCTCGAGCGCCTTCCCGCCATTTTTCAAATCGACTTTTCCCGGGTACATGGACTCCCCGTACAGGACCCGGCCGTTGCCGAGTCGGACGTATGCCGGGAAGCGGCGGTCCAATGTGGCGGCGCCTACGGTGAGCATCCAGGGCGCTTCGTTAGCCACGGAGCTCGGCTCCGGCCCGTTGTTACCGGCGGCGCTCACGACGGAGACGCCGCGCACCGTGGCACGGAAGCTGCCGATGGCGATGCTGTCCTCGAAGAGAGGGATGGGGAAGCCGCCGAGGGAGAGGGAGAGCACGTCGACGCCGTCGCGCACCGCATCGTCCATTCCGGCGAGGATGTCGGAGCTGAAGCAGCCGTTGAACCAGCAGACCTTGTAAGCGGCGACGTGCGCGCCGGGGGCCACGCCGCGCGCCTCCCCGGTCCCGGCGCCGAGGACACTGGCTCCGGCCACGGCGGACCCCGCGGCTGTCGACGCCGTGTGAGTCCCGTGCCCGTGCGCGTCCCGCGGCGAAGCGTACTCCCGCGTGCGCGCCGCGTCACCCGACGGGTCCGTCGGGTAGTTGGCGCGGTGGCCCTTGGAGTAGAACCGAGCGCCGACGAGCTTCCGGTTGCAGTTGGTCGCGTTGAACCGCTCCCCGGTCTCGCACACGCCCCGCCACCGGTCCGGCACTGGCGGCATCCCGCGGTCGTCGAAGCTCGGGCTCTCCGGCCACACGCCGGTGTCGAGCACCCCGACGACCACGCCGCGGCCGTACCGCGCGCGCGCCCACGCCCCGGTCGGGCACACGTTGAGGCCGAGGAACCGATACGAGTAGGTGGTGTGCAGCTCGACCCGGCGGTCCTCCCGCACGGACGCGACGCCCTGCAGCGCCCGCAGCGCCGCCGCCTCGCCGGCCGTGAGCCGCGCCGCGAAGCCGTCGAACACGGTGTGGTAAGAGTACAGCAGCCGCGACGACGGCTTCCGCTGGCGCTTGCCATCTCGCTCCACCGAGGAAGGCACGGATTTGATAAGGAAGGCGAGGTGCCAGTCGTTGTCGGAGGAGGCTGCGTCGCCGCCGCCGGCAGATCCACGTGGGTGCAGCTGCACAATGTAGGTCTGCATAGCCTCCTCCTGGTCCGCGGCGGCGCCATGAAGAAACGCCAGCGAGGAGAGGAAGAGGAAGAAGAGCACCACGTGGGAGGCGAACAGGTGGAGGAAACCCATCGCTGCCTAGCTAAGCAACCGAGCAGGTTTCTGCTGTGGTTTGCAACGGTGAGGTGGGAGATGGAGAAGTGGGATTCATCGGAATGCGCGGTGCTATTTGAAGCGGCAGCGCCGGGGAGCGGCGGGCGGGCGCGGGGGGAGGCACGGCGAGAATTTGAGACGGGGAGGGAGGCCTCGTGAGGAGGATCGCCCTCATAACCGGCCGTGGCACGAGACGCGTACCGGAGGGAGTAATGGCAGGCAGGGCCGTCCGGGCTCCGGCCGATAGTCACCCGAGCTCTGGCTGACGCTGGGTTCCTTAATGGCGCAGACACGGGTAGCGACAGACAGAGGAGGAAGACGGAGGGAGGAGCGTACCTAGGAGTAATTGTTCAGCGTGCGGGACGGGGCGGATGTGGTGCTACACGACGACGACGGGCGAGCGGGGCCTGAATTGTGCACGCCATTGCTCGTCCGTGCCAAGCACAGGCATGCTCACTGCCTCGTGCGTGCCATTTATGATGCCTGCTGCCTCCTTGCTTCGGTTGCGCGCCGCCCCAATTGTGCACGCGTATATGGTGATCGATGGGATATGCGCTCCTCCTGCGACAAGCTTTGCACCAGCGCATTTATCGTTGCACTGTGGACCGGTGTCGAGAGAGAGAGGGCCGAAGCACCAGGAGTACGTAGTACTAGTACAACAGGTTTGCTAGGTGTGAGATTTTGTACTAGGGGTCTGTCTATATCACATCTAGATATGAGATATTATCTTACATCTAACTCTCTCATCTTTAAAATTCATGTGAGACTTAAAAAAATTCAAAAGTGAGGAAGTTAGATGTGAGATAATATTTCACATCTAGATATGAAATAACGTACCCGTTACGTAAATAGCAACGTGGAGCATTCTTAGTGGATCATTAGGGTCTACATCTACATAACCCGCTATGAAGACCTATGTAAACAGCCTATCTTATCTTCTCCCCCCCTGAATTTCAATGGGAGTGGGCCCCTTCCCCCCTAATGACCCACTAATAACGCTCTACGTTGATACATTTATGTAAAACACATAACAAATATTATGTAGGTCTAGCATTGCCCCGAGCAGGAGAATGCGCGCCTCACCTGCCACGACCATGGACTGGACAAGGCTCCGTGCGTATCCATATCGTGTATCATGTACTCCCTCCGTCCGAAAATACTTATCATCAAAATGAAGAAAATGAGATGTATTTAGATGTATTTTAGTTCTAGATACATCTCTTTTTGTCCATTTTGATGACAAGTATTTTCGGACGGAGGGAGTATTTAGTTATTTATTTTGATAAGTTTATAAATCGTTTATCCAAATTTGGACGAAAAATATAAAAAATCAAAAAATTGAGAATTTAATTCTATGTTCTGAAGGTATACTAGGAAAATTTGAGATCATTTGCTTAGCCACTTGTAAGTTTGGATGGTCTCTGAAAGTTTCTACCAAATTTGAATAAAGCATTTAAGCTTTTTCGACATAGTGAAAAATGGTCAATAATTTAATCTAGGTTCCCTGAGTATTATATATAATTTTGATAGTATTTTCCCTAGCAATTTGAGAGTTTGGCTATTTTTGGTGAAATTTGGATTGAAAACAATTCTGAGACAGATCAACTCCGGTTTGGCTCGATCCAAGCCACTCCCCTAGTAAATGACATGTGGGTCTTGTATTTCAAATTTGGCATCCACATGCTAACTTACTTTATTACAGGGTTTCTCGTACTAATTGCCTCCATAATTTGGGTATTCTTTAAAAACCTCTCAAATAAAAACTAGTCAAGTACGCCCCTGAAAACAAGTTACAACTAGCATAAACAATGTCAATTATACTCAACTTGGATGTGAATCTTAAGAATAAGAGTAGGTATGTTGATTGCTCCTGGGTGATGAGGGAGACTGAGCGGCTTCCACCATGGGGAATTTCTCACCCGCCTTTTTTGACAGCCAATCCGATCAGCGACAAGGTCTTGGGCTTCATTCATCGAGTTTTAATATCGCCAGTCGATAAAGTTTAGGGGGTGATAGGCTGATACTGAAGGATAGTCGACTTATCGCCTCAAGTGTAGGCGTGCAACTGGCCAAACCATGTGGTGTTTTTTTCTTTGTTTTTAGTTTTTTTTCCACTTTTGTTCGTATTTTTATTTTAGTTTAGTTTTTCATCTATTTTTTTATTCTATTGTCTTTTGGGATCCCTTTTAAATTTTATTTTTCTAGCGAAAATATGTAAATACTTTTGGAGTGTATAAACATATAACCTGGCATGATTGAACAACTTTTTCCCAAATCACAAAAAAAGTTCATTAACATATTTGTTGTATACAAAGATATTTTTAACATATGATAATTTATTGATGTGCATGAACATTTGTATTGTGATATGTGAGTTTTTGTTTTCTCGAAAAAATAGATAATTAACCTTTCGATATTTTTGAACAAATATTAAATAAAAGTACATATATTTCTTAAATTTATACAAAGTAAAATATATTCGTTAACGGTTCTTACTAGTGGTGGCCCATATAGTAACCCTTGAGGCGATTTGCTAAGCTATCTCCAAGGTTTCTAAGCTCACAGGAAATGAGAGCTTCTAAGGGCATCTCCAGCCGTTGGCCCTTCAGGAGGGGTTAAAAATCGTCCCCTGAGGCGCACCGGCGCTAAACCGCGCATTGGGGGCGTGATGTCCCCCAGTTGCGGTCCCCCACGGTTTTTTAAAAAGTTTAAATTTGACGCAAACACGGCTCAAATTTAACGCAAACACCGACGAGTTCGTTCAAATTTAAACATAGTTTACAAAAAAAAAAAACTAGCCGTCTCCCTCGCCGCCCGCCTCGCCGCCCGCCCACGCGGTTCTACATGCCGAGGAGGCTGTAGAACCACGTGTAGTCACCGCCGTCGTCGTCGTCGTCGTCGTCCCCGCCCCCGCCTCCGCCGTCCCTGCTGCATCCCTCCCCCGGTTGGCGCGACGGGTTGGACGGTCCGGGGGCGTCGTCGTCGTCGCTATCGAGGACGACGACACCGTTCTCGTCCTCGCGCCCACGTTTGCGGGCGGCGATCTCCTCCAGGGTCCGGCACTGCCGGACCATCTCCTCGCGCAGGTAGTCGTCGCGCGACCACCGCATGGCGTCCTCGTCGGAGAAGCCGCGCCGGGCTATCTACTTGTACTCCGGGGGGAGGCCCAGCTCCGCCTTGGGCTCGACGAGGGCGCCGGAGCTGCGGGTACGCGCGCTGACAGGCGTGTCCTGGGGCTCCGGCTTGACGGGGCGGAGGTGGAGGCAGGGAGAGCCACCGAACGAGGAGGAGGACGCCCCGGGCTCCATGCGCCTCGGCGTCCAGGAGCTTCCCCGACGGCGTGAGAAGGACGGGGGAGCGGGGTACTCGAGGCGCGGCGTGTTGCCGCCCTTGATGTACTCGAGGACGGACTCCAACGTGCGGCCGGGCACGCCCCACCACCGGCGCCGGCCGTCGGTGTTGAATCTGCCGAAGGGCACGACGCCGTTGGTGGCCTCGAGCTGCTCGGCGTGCCGGCGGCGGAAGTAGGGCTCCCAGATTTGGCTGTCGGGGACGTACCAGGCCCCTCCCTCGCCGCACGCGGCAGGGACGAGCGGATTCGGGTGATCCCCGCACGCCGCGCCGCGCCGGTGGGTAGTGGCGGCACCGGCACGCCGCCGGCGCTGATCCTCTGTGCGAGTCTCCGGCGGTGGATGCTCTGTGCGAGTCTCCGACGCGCTTGCGGTCGGCTTTTATAGGCGGAGGTGCCGCGTGGTAGGCTTGGCCGGCGCGTTACGCATGGCGTGATTGCGCGGCGTCCGAGAGACGCGTCGCCAGCCTTCACTGCGCCGCCCGTGAGGCATCAATGGAGGCTGACCGGCGCACGCAGCTTTGGCATTGATTCGTCGCGGGAAACGAGGCGATGAGGACGACGAAGCGGCGAGAAAAGAGTCGAGTCGCTGACGCGGCGGGCCCGCGGCTTTTCACGCCAAAAACGATTCGCCCGGCGCCCCCGAACGACCCTAGCGCGCCCAGTTTGGGTTGGGTCCGCCGGCGTCTATTTCGGCCCGAGTCGGCGAAAACTGGGCTCTTGAGACGCGACTGGCGCGATTTTTTGACGCCGGCGGACGAAAAAACGCCTGAAAAGCCTTCTTTAGGGCGCGGCTGGAGATGCTCTAATGTGTCGGAGCGTGCGTGCACCCCCTTTTGACGAGGGTGGCTTGAGTTGGCAAGGCGATTTGACGAATTAGCCCATATCACATGGCGTGCGTGCACATCGTGTTTGTTCGGCAGTGTGATAAGGATTGTTGGAGAGCAATGCTACACGTACAAACGTTTACGGGCTTTTACAGGATGGGTTAACCTTGATTGGTCAATAAGTGAGCGGGGCGGCCCACCCTCCTTAAAATCAGGGGGGAGAGGTTTGTGATTGGTTGTTAGATAGAAAGAGCATGTAAAAGCTTATAAATCTTTGTATGTCTAGTATTTTTGATTGTTGGAGGCGGTGGTGATTAGATCTCTGGTCGGTACGTGCGATGGATGGGCGGCGCTTGTTCATCTACTCTTCTCTGTCACTGTTGTGGGGTAGCCAGTTGGAGGTGTGTGCATTGATTCATCAAGGGAGTGTTTCCTCCAACTGTTGTCATATCGGTCTGCGTTGCTTTCTTTCGTTTCACTCTAGCAAGGGTGGGCTTCGATCGGGTGTCCGGCGGTCAATGGTTTACACCGTCTTGTTCTGCTTCATTCCAAGGTTCGATTTTCCTTCACCCTTGTTTTTATTTCATGTTGCTTTGCTTGTTTCTATGTACCCGTACTCTCTAGTATCAGCAACAACAATAAATATGATCATGAATATTCGAGAAATAAATATGATTATGATGAATATATATGCGTCCCTTTCTTGGCTCACTCGATCGCATAGTTCATGTAGACCTTGGAGTTGTGATCATTTTTCGGATATTTTCTTGAGTTTTCATTTTTTTTTCGGTTTGAAGGGGCAAAGAGCATGTGGCCGTGGGTGTGGGTGGTGGGGGCCACATGGATGGCTGAGTGCCAAAAATTCTTAAATATTCCATAAAAAACATAATATATTTTTAGGACATTCTGAGGACTTTTATTTTTTGGACATTTTTATTGCATAGAAAATTTAGAAAACAAGATAAACATGCTATTCTAATGCATTAAAACTTTATTAAAAATAAAAATAATAGAGGGTAAACTAAAGTTACAAAAGTTGTGCTTACAAAATTCATCGACCATATGCTGCTAAAAAAGAATTCATTAACAAGGTTGATCAAGTCTTGCTAACGAATTATTTTCGAGTGGCATAAAACCAAAAAATCTTTGCATAGCACTAAGTTACCTCAACTTGATAGGCATGGTTCCAATCATAATAGTTTGATATTTCTTTTCAGGAATCGGATAGAAAATTCTAAGTCTCCAATACTGATAGTCATAATGTTTTTGATAGAATTGAGATTGTTCCCTTTAATTGGCTTCCCCGCGAAATAAATTGTATGCCCATTGCCGTTAACAAGAAATGTGACATTGTCTTTATTACAATAAATAACAAGTGCATATAACTAGCCGATAGAATCAATACCTCAAATATATTCATGAAAACATAAAGTTCATTCTGTCAAAAAAAACATAAAGTTCATATCTGATATCATGTGTCAGGCCCAAGATGCGATTCTATCCCGATCATGTGACACTTACGTGATTGGGGCACAACCGCATTTCGGGCGCTTAGCAAGATGAATATCATTACATCGTACCATTACATACATACATGGGGGATACAACAATACATACAAGTGACATGAATACAACATCACCAATACAAGGCATCCGACTACGGATGCAAACATGGAAAGCACAAAGACATCCATCTGCTATCCCAGGCTGCCGACCCGGAACCAAACCCAAGACTGAAGAAGAAGAAGAAGAAAGAACTCCAATAAAAGGACACATCGCTCTCACGTCAAGTAATCGGAAACCTGCACCTGCACCTGTTGTTGTAGTATCTGTGAGCCACGAGGACTCAGCAATCCCATAACCATGGGTAACAAGACTATCAAAGCTTAATAGGTAGGAAGAGGTAAAGTGATCAGGTTGCAGCAGCGGCTAAGCAATATATGATGGCTAACTTACGAGTACAAGAATAAGATGAGCTTCTACGCACACGGTCGCAAAACTAGTAGTGATCGCTAAAGATCCTGAACTACCTACGAGTCAAACATAACCCCACCGTGTTCTCTTCTCAAAGTGAAAAGAGACAGTCACGGTTACTCACACAGTTGTGTGTTTTACTTCGGATCCTGTGTCAAGTTTTTTACAACCGGACATTAACAAATTCCAATCTGCCACATAACCGCGGGCACGGCTTTCGAAAGATCATAACCCTGCAGGGGTGTCCCAACTTAGCCCATCACAAGCTCTCACGATCAGCTGAGATAATAATAATTATTACCCCTTATCTTAGGGACAATCCGAGCAGGCTCGGAATCCCGGTGCACAAGACATTTCGACAATGGTAAAACAAGTCCAGCAAGACCTCCCGGCGTGCCGACACCCTGATAGTAGCCGCGCGTATCTCGTCTCAGGCCACGTCCGGATGAGCAATACGTACAGTAACCGAAGACCCCAGATAACTGGGTGGCACCGCAAGTGGCTCTAGTTTGGGACCAACACCATCAGCACTGCCCCCCTGCTATGTAGAAAGAATACCCGGGGACGCGACCCCCTATGCAATTTAATTAATTAATTAAGTTGTTATAATGAGGCAAATTAAAACCAATGTTGGGCCTTGCTGGAGGAGTTTTATTAAAAGTCGAAGTGTCATGGGGTCCCCATATACACAACCGTGTAAGGAACGCAAAATCAAGGAATATAATGTCGGTTTATCGGCGCCTAAGGTGGCATGAGTGGAACAAAACACCGAGCAAAAGGCCAAGCCTTCCACCCATGCCCAGTATATAGGTGTGTTAATATAAATAAGACATATTGTGATATTCCCAAAGCATCAAGTTCCAACATGGAACAATCTTCATCTTCACCTGCATCTAACAACGCTATAAGAGGGGCTGAGCAAGCGGGTAATATAGCCAAACAATGGTTTTGCTGGGAAGGTGTCAAAGGTTAGAGGTTTCATGGCAACAAGGAGAGGGCTGACAAAATGATGGGTATCGCGACATATAACGATAGCATCGAGACAACTAAGCATGGCAATGATAGTAAAGGTATCCAAGGGTATGGTCATCTTGCCTGAGATCTCGCAAGGAAGAAAAACGGGTCCATGAAGAAGACGAAGAAGAAGCCTTGAAGACGAACCACGGGTACACGAACGAATCCTCACGATCGCAACGGAACAAGCACTAACGAGAAGAAGCAAGCAACAAGGTAAACACCCAACACAAGAACACGACAAGATGCTTAAACATGTATGATTCAAGACAAGTGTATATACGATGCAATACATGGCAAGGTAGGAAGCACACAAGAACAACACAAACCAACAAGTTTAAATGAGGCCGGAAACTACACATAACAAATCCGGTAAGTCCTCATATGCATATTTTGGAATTAGTCCAGATCTGAACAAACCTTAAGCTAGAGTTTTTAAACAGCAGGTTAACATGAACCATGATGATCTACACGAAATTCTAGTTAAGTTTCATATAAAGTTTGTTAAATTCGGAGCTACCGCATAAAAGATATGAGCAAAACAAGTCAAACAAGTCAACGGTGCAAGATGCACCCAAACATCAAGCAAACACACTCCAAACATGAAAACAACATGATATTATGATTCTACGTGCAAAACCACACAAGTTTCATATAGGGAACACTCAAAACGGAGCAACGGTTCAACACATACACACGAAACAAGATATAACAACAAGCTGAAGTTAACAGCCACATAGCAACTTTGGAGCAAGGTAAATATATGCTACAGCACCCAAACATGATAAAAAGAGGCATGTATGTGAATTAGACATGTTACTTAACAAGTATGAACTTAGAACACACCCAAAAGCTTGCTGGAACACATCTAAACAAGCATGGCAAGTTGCAATAAAATTATCAAGACTTAGTCAAAATCTGGGAAGGCAAAAACATCATCGCGATGCTGTCTTCGGAGGCACAAAACAACAAGCATATCATCTCTACTAAGAACATAAAGAGCATGGACATGTAGTAGACATATCATACATCAAACAACTCCATTGGAGCATCTCCATAGGAGGCATGGATCAATAACAACAAGCTCCACCAAATTGAACATGCTGATAAAATCCTGACAGGTATAATTTATAGCAACTTGAGAGCAAGAAATAAATAAGCTACAGCAGGCCATATGAGCAAATAAGGGCATGAATTGATAGACAATAACATGGATAACAAGACATGATCATTGGCCACTCCAAAACAAGCATGGATGTGAGTGGGGCATCAAGCAAATATAGCATCAGGTTATAACAGATTCCAGACTTAGCAGTTTTTTCACTAAGTATAAAACAGCAATAACGACATGGCATGTTTACAAGCTTGTTTAAGTCACCTCAAGGCATATCATGAAAAATGGAAAGCACTACAAATACCATATGATTGTGCTTCTAAAACATATAGACGTGTGGCATGAATACAAACACCTCAATAGCAACGAGCAAGTGAAATCAGCATCTCATAACAAGTTTCAGCACTTAACAACCAAATGCACTTTTGCAACAGAGATTAACATGGCAATATGGCACCTAACATGAATGCTACAACAACCACCATGTAGAGCACTTCACAATGAACATTTTGACATATCATATGCATCATTTGGATAAACATGCACCAAGTTATCATATCTCAAACATGGCAACAAAATAACAAGTAGCAGCAGTTTATAACAAGTAGCACTCTTGCAACATAGATTAGGGCATCTAGATGAAGTCAAACAAGCATGCCACAATGGAACAAAGTGTAGAGCATATCACCACGATCATTTTGACATATTATTCACTCAATTTGGATACGCACACAAAAAGTTACAGCCATGCAAACATGCAACATTTTAAGCAATTTCTGGGACTTAGCAGATTTTAGACTTAGGAAAAAACACAGTGAGCGTCTATTAGCTAAACAGTGCACTGGGCGAAGGATAGGGAGGAGGCTCACCATGGGCTTCGGCCTAGATCTGTGGAGGAGGCTCGCGGTGAGCCTGGGCGGAGCAGTGGGCCGAGGGGAGGTGCAGGCCCATGGGGCGGAGGGGTGGCCGGACCGGGCCGGCGAGGCAGACTGACGGGGCGCCGGCCCACCTGGGCGGCTGGAGGCGGCTGGGCCTCGCGAGGGAAGCGGCCCAGGAGCTCGGGCCCGGGGGGGATGACGCGGGCGCGGGCGTCGTGCTCGTCCTCCTCGACCGAGTGAGGCAGGGCGCGGCGGCGGCTCGGTAGAACTCCGGTGGCGGGGCGCAGGTCAACGGAGATGGCCGGGGATCGGCCGGATCCGGTGGCCGGCGCCGGATCGGGCATAGGGCGCGCTGGAGAGGCGCACGGGGAGGTTAGGCGCCCGGCGCCAGGGAGGAGCGGCGGCCGTGGCGTCCGGCGAGGTCCAAGGCGGGGCGGCGATGGTTACCGGCGGCGGCGATGAAGCTTGCCGGCGGAAGCGAAGGGCGGCGGGGATGAAGCGGAGAGGCGAGGCCGGTGGAGGCACGCGGGCTGGCGGCGGAGACGGACGGGCTCGCGCGGGCCAGGTGCGGGCTCGGGCGGGCCGCGGTGCTGCGGGGATGTGGGCACGCGGCGACGGCGAATCAGGGGGCGCCACGTGGCGGCCCCGCTGAGGTGGCGGCGTCTGGTTGGGCGGAGTGAGGTGGAGGGGCGCTGGACATGTCCGGCGGCGAGCGGACATGTCCGGCTGCACGGTGGGAAGAGGGTTAGGGTTGAATCTACGAGAAAAATGAGGGAAGACACATATTTATAGGTAGAGGGAGCTAGGAGTGTCCAAATGAGGAGTGGTTCGCGGCCACGCGATCGTGATCGAACGGCCAAGAGCATGGAGGGGGTTAGGATGGGATTGGTGGGCTGTGTGAAAGGGGTGATGAGCCAAAAGGGAAAAGGCTTCCGGCGGTTAATGCGGTTAACCGTTGGGCTATCAAACGAGCTCCGAACGCGATGAAACTTGACAAACGGTCTACCTATGCTATCATAAGACTAGACACCAAGTTTCAACCCATTCCGAGAACATTTTCCGGCCACTCATAAAATAAATATTCGGAGGCGCCGCGGGCGCGTGCAAGTGTGTGTGGGCTCAGAACGGACAACGCAGAGGATGAGGGGGACTCGGACGGATGCAAGTTTTGAAAACATGCTGATGCAACACACATGATGACATGTCAAGATGCAACACGCAAGGAGATGACATGGCAACGACGACGAATAACTGGCTGACACCTGGCGCACCGGTCTTGGGGTGTCACAACACTCCCCTACTAACAAGAGATCTCGTCCCGAGATCTTAGGAACGAGACAGAAGGGAAAAGGAAGAACAAAGTTCTTCGAGGACAAAAGAGTGAAGCAAAGAACCTTGAGAGGTTGAAAAATATGAAAGAAGGATACAACGGAGATGAACGAAGTTGCAAGACTTCTTTAGGCAAGAGGAAGAAGGAATACGACGAGAACCAAGAGGTTGAAGGATAGGAAGCAAGAGCTGAAGGAACTAGAAGAATCTAAAACCAATCTGGTTAACAGAGATAAACAAGGGATAAGAACAAGAAAATTGGGCAGCACTCGGCTGAAAAAGAAAAGAATAGCACACCGGTTGAACACGAATGGAATGGAACGAGAACTTGAAAAGGTGAAACGATACTCGACAAGAGCAACAACACAATGCCTCCGGAAGAATTGAAAGAGTTGGATGAAATGAACGGAGAAGAAGATTACAACTTACACCGCGAATGAATTTAAAAGAGCATCTTCAAAGGAAAGGCTTGAACGAAGTTGTTGAGAAAATCAACAACAAAAGAATAAGCTTGATTTGGACTTATTTAATCATCTCAAAAGTTGAGGTGAATTATGCCGTAACCAAAAGATGGATTAACTAAGAATGAAGAAATGCAAAACTCCACTTCAAAAGAATACGGAGGATTATTTGCACTTCGAGATGCAAGAAGAAGAATGCTTGAGCTTGAACCAAAAGAATTTGGTGAATACTAGAAGAATGAATTAAATGATGAAGAACCATCATGAGGAACTCCGGTAACAAGAAAGATGATGATATATAAATGGCGAACGAAAGGAATAAGATTAAGCCTTGCGATGATTAGACGAGATAGCCGACGAAACTAAGAACTCTGGAAAGAAAAGATAAAACACTCGGAACTAGAATTTATTCATCAAGAATAAACTTCGAAGGAAGGAATTAATCAACTTGATGAAAGAATAAGAATTATGTTATGCTTATCCTCCATCAATTAAATTGATGAGAAGCAATGGATCGCATGCCACTTTTTCGCGTTGAAATTGAATACAGAGGGATATAGCACAAAACTTGAGAAAGTCTTCATGAAACACCAGTAGGATTGGAATAAAATGAATGGATTGATATGATAACACCAGAAAAGAACTCAGTTGAGCGAACCACCGTAAAGAATTGAAGCTGAGTGAATAAAAAGAACGAACCACCAGGAAGAATTAAAAAAATCGAGTGAACATAAGAGAATGAATCGCCGGGAAGAATTAAGCACTTGTGAAATTTAGATCGAAGATAATTAAGAGATCGTGAATTGATTAAATAATACTTGAACGAAGCACCGGAAAGAATATGAGACGAACAAAGAAACATCAACGAAGAATATGTGGAGGACGAAGTTGAAAACTGAGAACGAAGAAATCTTCTGAAATGATGGCCTTCGGAGGAACACAAAGAAAATAATTCATGAACTACTCCGGATGGACGAAAAGAAGAAAGGTTGAACCCACGACGAAAAGAATTAAAAGCGATCTTGGAGAAGGCATAAGACTGATGGAATCCATATTTACGTCACACTTGAAAAGAATTTTGGAACACTCCGGGAAATAAGGAGAGTCAGGTAAGATCCTGGGAAAGACCTGTGGGTTATGAGCCCACTGAAAAGAAAACACCGTTGAAAAGGATCGAAAAGAGATAATGCGCCGGAACGATTAAAAGACTCGAATGAGGTGACAACCTCGAATTAATTGGAACACAGATGAATCTGAAATGCCTGCAGAACTCCGGATAATTAAATGACGAGAGTTAACGAGCAAGGGGAATATCTGAGCAAGGAAAGAATAAGATCAATACCGAATACTTGAATTGAATCTACCAGAAAAGAAGAAGAGATGAAAAAAGGACGAACAAGATGAGAATTCACCGGTTGAGACAATTGATGAAAGAAAGCAAAGACTTCACATGAGTAGGATGGATACTCGATTACGAACTCCGGCTCCGAGAAGTAAAAGGGTGGGCGGGTGGGAAAAAGAAAGACCACTTCGGACGGGGAAAACACCAACGGTTGGAAAGAACCGAGGATTGAACTTGCAAAGAAGAAGAGGGTCGAGTCCACTTGACGAGAGATGCACCAGATGAAAGAACTGACAACGCAACAAACGAAAACTAACCGCGTGATCCTAAAAAAATTGAAGGGGAAGAGGACTAATTCAAAACACCTACGTTAAGATTCCTCACCAGAGCGACGAAGGGGCAGGGGAGTAAAAAGAATTCCCACTCTCCGATATAACTAGACTCTGAAAAAGTTTTTTTTTGCTAGACTCGACAACGGCCAAGCTACGATCAATCAAGGGGGCTCCTATGGTCGGTCGAGGCTCTGATACCAACTTGTCAGGCCCAAGATGCGATTCTATCCCGATCACGTGACACTTATGTGATTGGGGCACAACCGCATTCCGGGCGCTTAGCAAGATGGATATCATCACATCGTACCATTACATACATACATGGGGGATACAACAATACATACAAGTCACATGAATACAACATCACCAATACAAGGCATCCGACTACGGATGCAAACATGGAAAGCACAAAGACATCCATCTGCTATCCTAGGCTGCCAACACGGAACCAAACCCAAGACTGAAGAAGAAGAAGAAGAAAGAACTCCAATAAAAGGACACATCGCTCTCACGTCAAGTCATCGGAAACCTGCACCTGCAACTGTTATTGTAGTATGTGTGAGCCACGAGGACTCAGCAATCCCATAACCATGGGTAACAAGACTATCAAAGCTTAATAGGTAGGAAGAGGTAAAGTGGTGAGGTTGCATCAGCGGCTAAGCAATATATGGCGGCTAACTTACGAGTACAAGAATAAGATGAGCTTCTACGCACACGGTCGCAAAACTAGTAGTGATCGCTAAAGATCCTGAACTACCTACGAGTCAAACATAACCCCACCGTGTTCTCTTCTCAAAGTGAAAAGAGACACTCACGGTTACTCACACAATTGTGTGTTTTACTTCGGATCCTCTGTCAAGTTTTCTACAACCGCACATTAACAAATTCCAATCTGGCACATAACCGCGGGCACGACTTTCGAAAGATCATAACCCTGCAGGGGTGTCCTAACTTAGCCCATCACAAGCTCTCACGATCAGCTGAGATAATAATAATTATTACCCCTTATCTTAGGGACAATCCGATCAGGCTCGGAATCCCGGTGCACAAGACATTTCGACAATGGTAAAACAAGTCCAGCAAGACCTCCCGGCGTGCCGACACCCTGATAGTAGCCGCACATATCTCGTCTCAGGCCACGTCCGGATGAGCAATACGTACAGTAACCGAAGACCCCAGATAACTGGGTGGCATCGCAAGTGGCTCTAGTTTTGGACCAACACCATCAGCACAGGCCCCCCTGCTATGTAGAAAGAATACTCGGGGACGCGACCCCCTATGCAATTTAATTAATTAATTAAGTTGTTATTATGAGGCAAATTAAACCAATGTTGGGCCTTGCTGGAGGAGTTTTATTCAAAGTTGAAGTGTCAAGGGGTCCCCATATACCCAACCGTGTAAGGAACGCAAAATCAAGGAACATAATGCTGGTTTATCGGCGCCTAAGGTGGCATGAGTGGAACAAAACACCGAGCAAAAGGCCAAGCCTTCCACCCATGCCCAATATATAGGTGTGTTAATATAAATAAGACATATTGTGATATTCCCAAAGCATCAAGTTCCTACATGGAACAATCTTCATCTTCACCTGCATCTAACAACGCTATAAGAGGGGCTGAACAAGCGGGTAACATAGCCAAACAATGGTTTTGCTGGGAAGGTGTCAAAGGTTAGAGGTTTCATGGCAACCAGGAGAGGGGCTGACAAAATGATGGGTAGCGCGACATATAACGATAGCATCGAGACAACTAAGCATGGCAATGATAGTAAAGGTATCCAAGGGTATGGTCATCTTGCCTGAGATCTCGCAAGGAAGAAGAACGGGTCCATGAAGAAGACAAAGAAGAAGCCTTGAAGACGAACCACGGGTACACGAACGAATCCTCACGATCGCAACAGAACAAGCACTAATGAGAAGAAGCAAGCAACAAGGTAAACACCCAACACAAGAACACGACAAGATGCTCAAACATGTATGATTCAAGATAAGTGTATATACGATGCAATACGTGGCAAGGTAGGAAGCACACAAGAACAACACAAACCAACAAGTTTAAATGAGGCCGGAAACTACACATAACAAATCCGGTAAGTCCTCATATGCATATTTTGAAATTAGTCCAGATCTGAACAAACCTTAAGTTAGAGTTATTAAACAGCAGGTTAACATGCACCTTGATGATCTACATGAAATTCTAGTCAAGTTTCATATAAAGTTTGTTAAATTCGGAGCTACGACCTAGAAGATATGAGCAAAACAAGGCAAACAAGTAAACGGTGCAAGATGCACCCAAACATCAAGCAAACACACTCCAAACATGAAAGCAACATGATATTATGATTCTACATGCAAAATCACACAAGTTTCATATAGGGCACACTCAAAACGGAGCAACGGTTCAACACATACACACGAAACAAGATATAACAACAAGCTGAAGTTAACAACCACATAGCAACTTTGGAGCAAGGTAAATATATGCTACAGCACCCAAACATGATAAAAAGAGGCATGTATGTGAAGTAGATATGTTACTTAACAAGTATGAACTTAGAACACACCCAAAAGCTTGCTGTAACACATCTAAACAAGCATGGCAAGTTGCAATAAAATTATCCAGACTTAGTCAAAATCTGGGAAGGCAAAAACATCATCGCGATGCTGCCTTCGGAGGCAAAAAACAACAAATATATCAAATCTACTAAGAACATAAAGAGCATGGACATGTAGTAGACATATCATACATCAAAAAACTCCATTGGAGCATCTCCATAGGAGGCATGGATCAATAACAACAAGCTCCACCAAATTGAACATGCTGATAAAATCCTGACAGGTATAATTTATAGCAACCTGAGAGCAAGAAATAAATAAGCTACAACAGGCCATATGAGCAAGTAAGGGCATGAATGGATAGACAATAACATGGACAACAAGACATGATCATTGGCCACTCCAAAACAAGCATGGATGTGAGTGGGCCATCAAGTAAATATAGCATCAGGTTATAACAGATTCCAGACTTAGCAGTTTTTTCACTAAGTATAAAACAGCAATAACGACATGGCATGTTTACAAGCTTGTTTAAGTCACCTCAAGGCATATCATGAAAAATGGAAAGCACTACAAAGACCATATGATTGTGCTTCTAAAACATCTAGACGTGTGGCATGAAGACAAACACCTCAATAGCAACGAGCAAGTGAAATCAGCATCTCATAACAAGTTTCAGCACTTAACAGCCAAATGCACTTTTGCAACAGAGATTAATATGGCAATATGGCACCTAACATGAATGCTACAGCAACCATCATGGAGAGCACTTCACAATGAACATTTTGACATATCATATGCATCATTTGGATAAACATGCACCAAGTTATCATATCTCAAACATGGCAACAAAATAACAAGTAGCTGTAATTTATAACAAGTAGCACTCTTGCAACAGAGATTAGGGCATCTAGATGAAGTCAAACAAGCATGCCACAATGGAAAGTGTAGAGCATATCACCACGATCATTTTGACATATTATTCACTCAACTTGGATAAACACACAAAAAGTTACAACCATGCAAACATGCAACATTTTAAGCAATTTCTGGGACTTAGCAGATTTTAGACTTAGGAAAAAAACACAGTGAGCATCTATTAGCTAAACAGTGCACTGGGCGAAGGATAGGGATGGGGCCCATGGGCTTCGGCCCAGATCTGTGGAGGAGGCTGGCGGTGGGCCTGGGCGGAGTAGTGGGCCGAGGTGAGGTGCAGGCCCATGGGGCGGAGGGGTGGCCGGAACGGGCCGGCGAGGCAGGCTGACGGGGCGCCGGCCCACCTGGGCGGCTGGGCCTCGCGAGGGAAGCGGCCCAGGAGCTCGGGCCCAGGGAGGGCTGACGCGGCCCCGAGCGGGCGCGTGCGTCGTGCTCGTCCTCCTCGACCGAGCGAGGCAGGGCGCGACGACGGCTCGGTAGAACTCCGGTGGCGGGGCGCAGGTCAACGGAGATGGCCGGGGATGGGCCAGATCCGGTGGCCGGCGCCGGATCGGGCACAGGGCACGCTGGAGAGGCGCGCGGGGAGGTCGGGCGCCCGGCGCCAGGGAGGAGCGGCGGCCGTGGCGTCCGACGAGGTCCAAGGCGGGGCGGCGACGGTTACCGGTGGCAGCGGCGGTTAAGCTCGCCGGCGGAAGCGAAGGGCGGTGGGGACGAAGCGGAGAGGCGAGGCCGGTGGAGGCGCACGGGCTGGCGGTGGAGACGGACGGGCTCGCGCGGGCCAGGCGCGGGCTCGGGCGGGCCGCGGTGCTGCGGGGATGTGGGCACGTGGCGGCGGCGAATCAGGGGGCGCCACGTGGCGGCCCCGCTGAGGTGGCGGCGTCTGGTTGGGCGGAGTGAGGTGGAGGGGCGCTGGACATGTCCGGCGACGAGCGGACATGTCCGGCTGCGCGGTGGGAAGAGGGTTAGGGTTGGATCTGCGAGAAAAACGAGGGGAGACACATATTTATAGGTAGAGGGAGCTAGGAGTGTCCAAATGAGGAGCGGTTCGCGGCCACGCGATCGTGATCGAACGGCCAAGAGCATGGAGGGGGTTAGGATGGGCTTGGTGGGCTGTGTGAAAGGGGTGCTGGGCCAAAAGGGAAAAGGCTTCCGGCGGTTAACGCGGTTAACCGTTGGGCTATCAAACGAGCTCCGAACGCGACGAAACTTGACAGGCGGTCTACCTATGCTATCATAAGACCACACGCCAAGTTTCAACCCATTCCGATAACGTTTTCCGGCCACTCATAAAATAAATATTCGGAGGCGCCGCGGGCGCGTGCAAGTGTGTCTGGGCTCAGAACGGACAACGGAGAGGACGAGGGGGACTCGGACGTATGCAAGTTTTGAAAACATGCTGATGCAACACACATGATGACATGGCAAGATGCAACACGCAAGCAGATGACATGGCAACAATGACGAATAACTGGCTGACACCTGACGCACCGGTCTCGGGGTGTCACATCATGGCACTCAGACCCTAGTGACAAGCATTAAGCATAACAAAGTCATAGCAACTCAATCTCAGAACATAGTAGATACTAAGGAACAAGCCCTAACAAATTTACTCGATTACATAATAAATCTCATCTATCTCCATCACCGTCCAACAAGCCTATAAAGGAATTACTCACTCTCGGTGGTGAGCATCAGGGAATTGTCGATGGAAAAAGGTTGATGATGATGACGATGATGAACCTCTCTCTCAATAGCCTTGAACAGACTCCAGTTTAGGGCTCCCAGCAAAGAACAGGAGGTGGCGGCGGCTCCATAACGTAACACGTGATAAAATTATCTCTTAAAAAAATTCCTCAGCAAGATAAAATATATAGGCTTGGAAGTCGGTCGGATGGAGGCTCATGGGGCCCACTAGCTCATAGGGCACTCCCTGGGGGTGGGCGCGCCCCTAGGCTTGTGGCCTGCTTCTTTGCTTCTAGTATTTTTTTATTCCATAAACAAACTTCACACATTTTCATCCAATTCCAAGAACTTTCATTTCTGCACAAAAATAACACCAAGGTAGTTTTGTTGGAAAAAATGTCGGTCTGAGTTAGTTTCATTCAAATAATCCAAATTAGAGATCAAAACAAGAGCAAAAGTGTTTGGGAAAGTAGATACGTTGGAGACGTAACACGGATCTCCACAATTTAATTGGAGGCTTGCGACAACACCACGAAGCCTCACCATAATGGATTTGAGGTCCGAGGTGACCTCTTCTGTCTAGGGTGCCCAAACACCCAAGAGTAAAAATATCGACTAGAGAAAGTAGAGGGGAATCAATTTTTCTTTCGTGAAAGTGTACGTCTAAGTCTCCTCTCCCAAACCCTAGAAGATCAACAAGTTTGAGTAGTTTGGGAGAGAGATCGAGCAAGATAATGATTTGTACAACAAAGGAGGAGAGAGAGCAAAGAGGTAGATCAAGTTGGGGAAGAAGACCTCCTATTTATAGTCCCCACACAAATCTAATTGCTTCGATTTCCCCCTCCCGGAGGGAAGTGTCCCCGGCAGAACAACTCTGCCGGAGCCCTAGATTGGTTTTGCTTAGGTTTCACCTCGAGACGGCGGTGCTTCGTCTCGAAAATGTCCTTATGATTTTTTCCAGGTCAAAACACACATGATATAGCAGAAGAGGGGCATCGTGGGCCTACCAGGCTGCCCACAAGGCAGGGGGCACGCCCCCACCCTTGTGGATGGCAGGTGACACACTCTGGTGCTTTTTTCTCCCAATATTTTTTATATTTTCCAAAATAAATCTCCGTGAAGTCTCAGGACTTTTGGAGTTGTGCAGAATAGGTCTCTCAGATTTGCTCCTTATCCAGTTCAGAATTCCAGCTACCGACATTCTCCCTCTTCATGTAAACCTTGTAAAATAAGAGAGAAAAGGCATAAGTATTATGCCGTAATGTGTAATAACAACCCATAATGTAGCAAATAATGATATAAATGCCTGATGCAAAATAGATGTACCGACTCCCCCAAGCTTAGACCTCGCTCGTCCTCAAGCAAAATCCGAAATCGAAAAATATATGCACATGTTTAGAGATAGAGGTGTCGATAAAAATAAAATACGTGCATGAGGGCATCATGATCATCTTTAAGACAACAACATATATTGTCATATAGATTCTTATGCCAAAGTAACAATTGATTCACAAGGTAAAGTATGAATCATAAACTTTATTGAAAACTAACAAACTATGATCTCAATCATTGAAGCAATCGCAATTTATCATAACATCATAAAGAGTCAACATAAGAGCTTTTCAGCAAGTGCACATATTCAACTATCATTTAGTCTTTCACAATTGCTAACACTCGCACAATACTTATGAGCTCAAAGCTTTAATCGGACACAGAGAAAGATATGGCTTATAGTTTCGCCTCCCAACGGTTTACCTCAAGGGTAATGTCAACAATAATGGTTCATGGCCCTCTACATCTGCGTGTATATATATTTATATCTAGCTCCAACATATTGTGCTTGCCAAAGGATAAAAGTCAAAAGGAGAGGTAATGATCACCTTGACTGTTGTATAATGGTAAAAGATAAAAGTAAAAGATAGGCCCTTCACAAAGGGAAGCAGAGGTTGTCATGCGCTTTTATGGTTGGATGCACAAAATCTTAATGCAAAAGAGCATCACTTTATATTGCCGCTTGTGATAAAGAACTTTATTATGCAGTCCATCGCTTTTATTTCTTCCATATCACAAGTTCATATAAAGCTTATTTTCTTCACACTAATAGATTATAACTATTTAAGGAGCAATTTTTATTGCTTGCACCGATGACAACTTACTTGAAGGATATTACTCAATCCATAGGTAGATATGGTGGACACTCATGGCAAAACTGGGTTCAAGGATATTTGGATGCACAAGTGGTATCTCTACTTAGTACAAAGGATTTGGCTAGCATGAGAGGGAAAATCAAGCTCAACATGTTGGAGGATCCATGACAATATAACTTCTATTCGGATGTAAGAAGACATAACCCATTATCTTGTCTTCGTTGTCCAACCTTAACTTTTTAGCATGTCATATTTTAATGCGTGCTCACAATCACAAAAGACATCCAAGATAGTATATTTATATGTGAAACCTCTCTTTCTTTATTACTTCCTGTTACTTTCAACAATGGCCAAAACTATGTTTGTCAACTCTCAACAACTTTTATTCACCATACTCTTTATATGTGAAGTCATTACTTTCCATAAGATCATTTTTTTTCTTAAGATCATAGCAAGAAAGTAAAGCCCTCACTCAAAAGTATTCTTTATTATTTAACTCATAGACTCTATTACATAGATAGAGATCAAGACAAAACTCAAAGCTAAATCATACTAAAAAAACTTTATTCTACTAGATCAAGATATAACCAAAAGGATCGAGCTAAGAAAAACGGTAAAGATAAAGGTGTGATGGTGCTACGATACCGGGGCACCTCCCCCAAGCTTAGCAGTTGCCAAGGGGAGTGCCCATACTCATGTATTTATGTTTCTTTCTTCAGAGGTAGTGTTGATGAAGTTGTTGATGTAGCAGGCTTGTCATCCATCTTCCAAGGTATAGGCTCACCATCACAGAAAGATGAACGAGTCTCCAGGATCCTCAAATATGCAGCCAAATTCATCCTCTTAAATATGTATTCATACTCACAGTTTTGGTTTTGCAGGTCATAGATCTGGGCTTGGAGATGCTTGATTCTCTCATGAAGCTTGAAGATGGCCTCCCCAATGTTCTTGGTGTCCAACTTCTGATTATTTGTGAATTCTGCGATCATCATGTGATTGGCGTTAAGTCCACGCTCCACCATCCCCAGACACTTGAAAACTTGTTGTTCCGTCGCTTCGAGTCTTGTCTCCACGCTTCCGGTCTTCTTCGTCCCCTCAACATCGCGGATGTGCAGCACCCCCTCACACATCTCAATGGTTTGAGGGTGTTGCAACACCTCCGCAAGGTAGGGGTTGATGACCTTGTCATAAATCTTGTCCTTAGGGGCGCTTGGAGACGTCATGGTGATCTAGATCTGTAAGAAAAACGGCTCGAAACAAGAACAGAAGATTTTGTCGTGGTACTGTCAGGGATATTACTAGCAGGTATAAACCGGCTAGGGAGATCCGTATTACGATAATATAGCTGTGTTGTTATAAGCTTAGTAGAGGTTGCGGCCCATGAAAGCTTAGGGCCCATGTATAATGTTTATGGTTTGTAAACTGTCCTAACATGTAACTTGAGATACAAGGAAGAAAGAGTAGAGACCGAGGCAGACACGATTATGAGCCGGCCTCGAGACTCTGTAAACCGGACCGGGCGTTGCCTCCTATATAAAGGAACGGCCCGGCGATGGTTCAAGGACAAGCAACAATCCGTCGAGAGACAGGCAAGCAATCTGCTCCCTGTTCATCGACGCCCAAGCAACACCAAACCAAACTAGACGTAGGCTTTTACCTTCATCGAAGGGGCCGAACTAGTATAAACCCTCTGTGTCCTTTGTGTGCTTTTAACCTCTTCAAGCTAACCCGCGCGATGGCTCCACACCTAAGTCCTCTAAACCGGACATCTGCCGTGACAATTCCACGACAGTTGGCGCCCACCGTGGGGCTAGCGCATGATGGTTTCGAGTTCTTGAAGGGCAGCTTTGAAGGACTCAAGGGCTACGTGGTCGGCCGGATGACCAAGAGTCGCCGTGGCCGAATCTACATCGACGACGCAGGCTGGGGCCCGGAGGCCGATTCAGTCGAATACGGGTACCGGGTTCCCTTCGGCGGCATCCACGTCTTCATCGGTAAAATCGGTGAACCGGGACCTGAGCCGGACATCTTCCCCAACACCGTGGAGCTGGCTCAGCGTGCAAGATTGGCCCGGATTCAGCCTGCCATGAAGCATATTTTCGTTGGAGCAATACATGGAGTTCACGCCGAGGACGGATCGGATTCTGGTGGCGAGACAACTGTCTATTCCGACGATGAATCTTCATCCGGAGAGACTGAATCTTTGTATCTGTTGCGGGACGGTCGATCTGAGGGTGTATCCGATGGAGATATTATTCCGGACCCCTTCGATCCGCCAAACCGGGCGGCTGTCTTTATGGCCGGATCACAATCTGCGCCGCAGCCCACGGCGACTGGGGCGTTCACAACAGAGGTAGCTGGTGCGGGGACGAGCAACCAAGCCCCCTCACCGTCCGACGCTCTATCCACCTTGGTTGAGGAGTTGACAGCCCGAGCAACAGCAGAGGTGGCTCCTGCTAACAAGGCGCAACATGATGCAGAGATCCTTCAGCTAAAGGGCCGGATCGAGCAAGCCAGACGGGATTTGGACGCAGAGAAAATCATGATAGCGACAAGGCAAGCGGAGTTGGATTCTCAGGCTTTCTGGCTCAGGATGGATCAAGTCTCTGCGCAGGGAGTAAGGAACAGAAAGTATCAGACTCGTCTACCGCCGGTTTATGAGGTGATGAATCTCTTTGGCACACCAGGAGCGGGAGCCAGCAATAATCTAGAAGTAAACCGGAGGGGAGCCCCAGCAACAGGCGCACTGGTTCAACAACCAACCGCGGAGCAATATCGTCGGGTTGTGCCCACTCCGCACATCCCCACTCCTCCTGGCCATTACTCAAACCCCCTGGATAACATTGTCGCTGCCGCTTCATGGCTGGCCGCTTTACCCATTGAGGGAACATCTCCCGTGGCAGCAGAAGCGCGCAGGGTTAAGGAATTGCTAGACACAGCGTTAACACAGCAGCAGGCGTACTCTTACAGCAGGGAGAGACTTCATTCAACACCTCGCCATAGCAGGAGTTATACTAGGCATTGGGATGAACCGTAGGTATCTAGCAGCGAGCGGAGACGTCACCATCACAGGCAAGATAATCCGGCAGGAGCGGAGGCGCACGCCCAGGAGGCGATGAACCGGGCTAGACCTACTACCCATGAGGAGATCCGCCAAACAACGCTGGTTCACATAGCCACAGCAGAGACGGGAGTCACAACGAGTTCCTTCGGAGTGCAATGCCTCGTTCCCGCTTTACGAAGCGTAAGGTTACCTAAGGACTTCAAAGGTCCACGTAAGGTGCCTAACTACACAGCAGATCTGGCTCCAGAGGCTTGGATTGAGAGCTATGAGATGGCTATGGAGATGCTGGACGTGGATGAAGCGGCATGTGCAAAGTATTTTACCATGATGCTTGAGGGTACAATGCGGACATGGTTAAAGGGCTTACCACCTAACTCCATCGGATCATAGGGTGAGTTGCGCCGCCAGTTTATCAAATATTTCAAACACACGTGCAAACAGCCAATGTCGGTAGTGGACTTAGCGGCATGTGTTCAAGGAGAGCAGGAGCCTACGAGCACATGGGTGCGGCGAGTGTCAGAAATCTTACACTCTTCGAACGGTATCAATCCTAGTACGGCAATAGTAACACTGGAAAACAATTGCCGGTTCGAGTCTCTGAAGCTGAAGTTGGGACGGCTCAAGCGGGATTGTAATGACATGGGGACACTCATGAGCGCTCTGGTAAAGTATGGGGACTCTGACAACACCAAATACCCAGAAGCGGACGGGGATAAGTCCGGAAAAGCAAGTAAGCCTGGTAAACCGGCGCAGGCTAGTCCGGTCGGAACAAACTTCAACGGTAAGCAAAAGGCAGAGGGTGGCTCTGATTTTGTGGCCAATACCAAGGTTCAAGGAAGTTTTCAACGTAACAAGGGTAAGCCACCTCCTCGGAGCGGCGGAGGATTCATTAATCTAGATCAACAGTTGAACGAGCCTTGCCCGAAGCACAGCACAGAGGAACGCCCAGCTAAACACACATGGGGGAATGCCGGGTCATGATGGAAGCCATGAACCGGGCCAGATTCAACAACGGACCACCGGGCGGCGGCTCAGGTCCCGGATTTCATGGTCCGGGTCACCAGGGTAATGGCTCCGGATCAGGATATCATGGTGGCAACAATGGCTACAACCAAGGCAATCACCAGCATGGTCAGGGCGGTTACAATAATCAAGGCAACCATCAGCATGGTCAGGGCGGTTACAATAACCAAAGCAACCATCAGCATGGCCAGGGTAATTACAATAACCAAGGCAATCAGCAGCGTCAGCAGCAGCAGCAATCCGGATATCAGAGTAATCCGAAGGAGCTGAGTAGTGGACAGTATCACGTGTTCACTACGAGTTTGTGCAAACGAGATCAAAAAATCCTAAAGCGGGCGGTACACACAGTTGAACCGGCAACACCACGATTCCTACGCTGGTCGGAACAGCCTATTGTGTGGAGCAGATAGGACCACCCGCCGCGGGTGGATAATCCAGGCCAGTTGGCCTTAGTAATAGCACCACAGGTGGGTGGCTATAAATTCACTAAGGTACTCATGGACGGCGGCAGCAGCATCAACATCTTATATTACGAGACTTTCCGTCGCATGGGGTTAACGGACAAGAAGTTAAGGCAGTCAAATACAGTGTTTCATGGGGTGGTGCCAGGTAAATCAGCTTACCCAGTTGGGAAAATTGACCTAGAAGTTACCTTTGGAGATGAACATGATTCCAGGTCAGAGACGATAACCTTTGAGGTGGTAAAGATTTGGAGCCCATATCATGCGCTATTTGGACGGCCGGTTTACGCCAAGTTTATGGCTAGGCCATGCTACGTTTATCTACAGCTCAAGATGCCGGGTCACAAAGGAACCATTATGGTTCATGGAAGTCGCAAGATCGCATTGGAGTGCGAGGAAGGAGACACTGCTTATGCAGAGGCAGTATGTGCTACGGAGGAGTTGAAATTCTATAAAGACAACGTTGATCCGGCAGATATGTCCCCGTTGAAGAAGCCAACTACAGATCATGATCCGGCGTTGAAGTTTAAATCGGCAGAGGAAACCAAGCAAGTCGACTTTGTACCAGGCGATTCATCCAAGCAGTTCACTATCAGCGCTAACATTGATCCTAAATAGGAAAGCGCGCTCATCGAGTTCATCCGTGAGAACCGGGATATCTTTGCATGGAAACCTTCTGACATGCCAGGTATACCGAGGGAACTCGCTGAGCACAGTCTTAATATTGATCCGAAGTTCAAACCGGTCAAGCAGTATCTGCGCCGCTTCAACGAAGAATGGCGCAAGGCTATAGGTGAAGAAGTGGCCAGGCTCTTGGCCGCGGGGTTCATAGTTGAGGTATTCCACCCGGAGTGGTTGGCTAATCCGGTTCTGGTGCTAAAGAAAAATGGAAAGTGGAGGATGTGTGTGGATTACACAGACTTAAACAAGGCTTGTCCAACCGATCCATTTGCTCTTCCCCGTATCGATCAGATCAATGATGCTACGGCGGGATGTGAGCGGCTAAGTTTTTTGGATGCATATTCAGGATATCACCAGATCAAGATGGCAGTTAAGGACCAAGAGAAGACATCTTTCATAACTACTTTTGGTGCTTTTTGCTACGTATCTATGCCTTTTGGGCTCAAGAGTGCCCAAGCAACTTACCAGCGTTACGTACAGAACTGTCTTAAAGGGCAGATAGGGAAAAATGTTCATGCCTATGTGGATGACATCGTAGTAAAGTCAAGGAAAGAAGAGACGCTGATAGAGGACCTCAAGGAAACCTTTGATAATCTCCGAGCCTATAAAATGATGCTCAATCCGGAGAAATGCACTTTTGGTGTTCCGGCGGGCAAGCTCCTTGGATTCTTGGTGTCGAACAGAGGAATAGAAGCCAATCCGGAGAAGATCAAGGCAATCACGTCCCTGACTAAACCAGCTTGCATTAATGATGTCCAACGTATCGCTGGCCGGATTATAGCGTTGGGCCGGTTCATTAGTCGTCTGGGAGAGAAGGCAATTCCGCTTTATCAGATGCTAAAAAAGACAGACCGGTTTATATGGAGCGATGAAGCAAATGCCGCGTTTGAGGATTTAAAGCGGCAACTGGCGGAACCATCGGTCCTTGCTGCCCCCGTTGATAAGGAGCCGCTGCTATTGTACGTAGCCGCCAATGCACGGGCAGTTAGCGTGGCAATCGTGGTCGAGCGCAAAGAAGCAGGTAAGGAATATCCGGTTCAGCGTCCGGTTTATTATGTCAGCGAGGTTCTCATTGAATCCAAACAAAGGTACCCGCATTGGCAGAAACTGGTATATGGCGTGTTCATGGCAAACCGGAAGTTGAAACATTATTTCCAAGGCCACCCAATAACTGTCGTCAGTTCAGCTCCGTTGGGGGATATAATCCAGAATAGAGAAGCCACTGGCAGAGTCGCAAAGTGGGCCATTGAGCTTAGCCCGCACAGATTGAAGTATGTGCCACACACCGCTATCAAATCGCAAGCATTGGTAGATTTTATCAATGATTGGACAGAGTTGCAAGCACCAGAGGAAAAGCCAGATCATACATACTGGACTATTCACTTTGACCACTCAAGACAGTTAGAGGGCTTGGGGGCTGGAGTTGTGTTAACTTCCCCGCGAGGTGACAGATTTTGCTATGTCCTCCGTCTAATGTTTCCTTGTACTAATAATGCAGCAGAATATGAAGCATTGCTTCATGGCCTGCGGATGGCTAAGGAGATGAACTTGAGCCGGTTAAGTGTTTTGGTGATTCACACTTAGTGGCACAACAAGTATTCGGCAAGTGGGATTCTAAAGACCCTCTCATGGCAGCCTGCAGACGAGAAGTTGAAGCAGTCGTAGGATATTTCAAAGGATATCAGGTGGATCACACAGACCGGCGGAAAAATGAAGCGGCCGATGCTCTAAGCCGGCTGGGTTCTCAGCGTAAACCGGTGCCACCGAATACCTTTTTGGATGAGCTACACAGTCCATCAGTTCAGGTACCATCGGAGGAGGATTTGGCTGTTCCTGATCCGGAAGCGCAGTTGGTCACGGCACTTCACGTTATTCCGGATTGGATGCTCCCGTACTTGGCATATCTAAGCCGTGGAGAGTTGCTAGATGATGAGATTGAAGCAAGGCAGATAATCCGGCGATCCAAATCCATGACAATTGTAAACGGGGAACTTCACCATCGCAGCGTGTCTGGGGCGTTTCAGCGGTGTGTATCATCCGAGGAAGGCTGCGACATCCTTCGAGAGATTCATGAAGGGGATTGTGGTCATCATGCCGGTTCAAAATCCTTGGTAGCTAAAGCTTTCCGTCATGGGTTCTATTGGCTGACAGCCCATGCTGATGCGGAGGATCTAGTCCGGAAGTGCGATGCTTGTCAGAAATTTTCATGACGTGCTCTTGTTCCGGCACAGGAGCTGCGGATGATTCCAATTACTTGGCCGTTTGTGACTTGGGGGCTTGATATGGTTGGGACTTTTAAAAGATCCCAAGATCAAAAAACTCATCTGCTGGTTGCTGTGGATAAGTTTACAAAGTGGATTGAGGCAGAGCCTGTAAGCAAGTGTGATGCGGCAACAACGGTTAAATTCATCAAGAAGGTAATTTTCCGGTTTGGCTTTCCACACAGCATCATCACTGATAATGGCACCAAGTTATCTAAAGGAGAGATGGAAGAGTTTTGTCAAAGGGAGCATATCCGCCTAGATGTGTCTTCTGTAGCTCACCCTCAATCCAATGGTCAAGCTAAAAGGGCCAATCAAGAAATTTTGCGAGGTATCAAGCCCCGGCTTATGACTCCCTTGCAAAGAACACCAGGATGCTGGGTTGAGGAATTGCCCTCTGTCCTCTGGAGCATCAATACTACGCCAAACAAGTCCACAGGCTACACACCTTTCTTCATGGTGTACGGTGCTGAAGCGGTTCTTCCAAGTGATATCCACCATGATTCACCACGGGTGACAGCTTATGTTGAAGCAGCCAATGAGCAGGCAAGACATGACAGTTTGGACCGGCTAGATGAAGAGCGTGACATAGCAGCAGCACGATCCGCGATTTATCATCAGGACTTGCGCAAATATCACAGCCGCCGGGTTAAAACCAGGACGTTCCAAGAGGGGGACTTGGTACTCCGGCTCATCCAGGACCAGACAGATATGCACAAACTATCCCCACCTTGGGAAGGGCCCTTTGTGGTCAGCAAGAACCTACACAACGGTTCATACTACCCGCTGGACGTTCTAGAGCACAAAGACTCACGGACATCAAAAGAAGAGATGAAGAGGCCGTGGAACATCGCTCTCCTATGGCCCTACTACACCTGAGCCATGAGCTCTGCTGTATCCTATGTATATATTATGATTAATAAATAAACTGGCACCCCTGGTAAACCGGGGGATCGGCCATTTTCTTCTAAATAAGTGTCTTATGGGAGTTCACTCAGGTGATATCCATCTAAAAGTTTACTTCTGTTGATATATATCATGCTCATCAAGAAAACAAGATGCTTTGATCGGTCTATTTTGCTATGCAGGACAATTCTATAAGGGACCAGCCAGGACTTGCCATTCAAGCGCAACTCTTTCATAGGTACCCTACCTCCACGGTCACTAGGGAGCTACGGATCACATTCGAATCTCCGCTTAATCCCTTCTGGTCCGGTTTATATGATCGTATTCGAATTCTTGCTCCTTGGATTACATCCATTGATTGGCAAAAGAAAGTTCTTGCTCCTTGGATTACATCCATTGATTAGCAAAAGAAAGTTCTTGCTCCTTGGATTACATTCATTGATTGGCAAAAGAAAGTTCTTGCTCCTTGGATTACATCCATTGATTGGCAAAAGAAAAGTTCTTGCTCCTTGGATTACATCCATTGATTGGCAAAAGAAAAGTTCTTGCTCCTTGGATTACATACATTGATTGGCAAAAGAAAAAAAGTTCTTGCTCCTTGGATTACATCCATTGATTAGCAAAAGAAAAGTTCTTGCTCCTTGGATTACATCCATTGATTGGCAAAAGAAAAAAAAATCTTGCTCCTTGGATTACATCCATTGATTGGCAAAAGAAATCATTGCTCCTTGGATTGCACCCATTGATTGGCAAAATGAATCATAGCCCCTTGGGTCGCATCCATTGATTGGCAAATATGGAGCCTGGCAGCTTGCAAAAAGCCTCGACCACATGGTCTTATTTGCAACAGTGTTTTGTGTTTTGTGAGTTTTTCAAAGTTTTCTGTGGTTAACCAAGTTTTTGATCCGGAACTGGGCAACTTCAAAGTTGACCACATATCTACAAAAGTCTGGGTCATAGAATACCAGCATGATTTAAACCGACGTTTATCATAACCCAGAATAATCATTGGGCAAACGCCAAGAGGGCCAAGAGCCTCATCAGAATCTACACATTCAATTATGCCTACCGGATTAAGGATGTCAAGCACACTTAATTAAAGGTATGAAGTATTTTATTTTTAATACATATTGGCAGTACATGATCAGTTATAATGACCGGTGTTTATTAAACCGGCCTGGCTTTTGACTATAAGTCGCCATTATGAGATAAGATAATGACCGGTGTTTATTAAACCGGCCTGGCTTTTGACTATACGTCGCCAGTATGAGATAAAATAATGACCGGTGTTTATTAACCCGGCCTGGTTGTGATCAAATATCACTGGAACCAGTCTTCCAACCGGACTATATTCTTCAAATCTTTAAATAGCCAACATGGCTGTATTTTTATCACGGTTATCAAATACCAATGTTATGATTGAGGTTTTCAAAGTCGCTTCAGCACAATGGATATCATATTGTCAATGGTATGATTTATTTTACAACCCGGCACTTGGGGGCCACATTATTCAAATTGAGATTACATCAAATACACAAGTCTCATGTCGCGGCAAGCATGCACCATGACACTTGGGGGCTAATGCAAAGTCATTTTATGCTCACCTTATTGAAGACCCGACTCATCACATCATATTGAGCCGGCCCTTAGGGGCTACCAATTGCTCCTGTCAACAATTCAAGGTACACAAGTATTAATCCATTATATTGAAGGGTCCATTGCTCAGTTGGTAAAGCACAAAGCTCTTAACCTTGTGGACGTGGGTTCAAACCCCACGATGGAAGTTACATTATATAATGTTATTTTCAATGATTATATCTACAAAGTCCCTGCTCATTATTGCATAATGACCCGGCACTTGGGGGCTACATGTTGCTGTTCAAGTTTACATGATCATATTTTCAAAGTCCCTGCTCATTATTGCATAATGACCCGGCACTTGGGGGCTACATTATATGGAATGTTCAGTTTCATAGTGATTGGGATGAACAATCCGGATTTCTTCAAGATTACAATTTTTATATTGAAACAAGTCTTAAGCTATCACTATGTTCTCCTCTTAAGGCTTGGGGGCTACAGGTAATATGCATATAAAGGAGGAACATCTTCAAATTCTCAGTTTTGGGTAAGTCCGGAAGATTAATTGTGCGACCCGGCGTTGGCAACAATCATAACCCGGCGTCCATAAACAGTCATGACCCGAGAACATCAGTTTTTATAACCCGACAATTTTGGCAATCATAAACCGGCAAGTTCTACATCTTCAAGCTAGCTGGACATCAATTGAATATTTAAAGACCAATATTTTTATCAAGTCAGAGCATTGAAGGCCGAGTCGAATGGATTCTTGATTTACAATATTTCTTATGCAAGCAAGTTGATTATGAAGCTGGTCTATTGACCCGAAGTTTTCAGAGGAAGTGCCTGGATTTTTTGCGTTGGTAATGTTTGAACATATCTGCTAAGGAGATTTGCTATGGGATCATGGATACATATCAAGGAGGAAATGACAAGGATTTAAGGATGATCCGGTGCCGGTTCAGGAAAATACTTTAACCCGGAGCACAACCTATCAAATTTGTTCGTGTTATGTATGTAGGAAGGATCAAGTTTACCATGGATAAATCCAAGCTAAACTGGGGGCTAATGTCGGGGATATACCCCGTGGCGTAACCCGGCCGGAAGTATGACCCGGCCGGACTTGGCGGTTTACTTGAGACCCGGTTTACACTTGGTGATTCACTGGCGATCCGTCCTAACCAGACGGTTTACAAGCAAACTACCTAAATAATACCACTCACTGGTAACCCGGCGGGCGGATCACGGAGGACAAAGGCCCAAGGCCCAGAAGGCCGGTTCATGTATGGTGGGCCAGTTTATGAAGAAAGCACAAGGAATATTCTCCTACAAAGGAAGCAAGACTAGGACTCCTTGTAATAGAGTAATCCTAATCCTACTAGGACTAGTCATGTAACCCGCCCTTTCAACATATATAAGCAAGGGCAGGGCTCCCCAAGGAGGGACAAGTTCTCACAAGTTTCTAGGGCTAGACACCAAGAGCCGGTTTATCGGCGACACCATGAGGATCATAATGAGACCTAGCCTCAAACAGCATGTAGGGCTATTACCGGATGATGTTTCCCGGGGCCCGAAGCTGTCTAAATCCTTGTCTTGCATCGCGTCTCTCGATTCCGCTCAACCTCTCTCAAGCTACTACATAGATGCGCGGCCTCACGACTAAGTCCTTACCCTAGGACATCTGCCGTGACAAAACCACGACAGTTATTTTTGGTATAAAACAAGTACTCATTTGATATATATGAGAGCGATTTAATCGGTCCGGCGGTAAACCGCTAGGACATCTTTTCAGTGTTATCTATGCAGATACAGATAATATTAAAGATCAACCATAGCAGACAAGGGATTAAGATTGGCAGATGCATAATCAAAAAATCTGACATCTGGATTAAGGCAGAAAATGTTTCGAGCTATCCTGTTACAAGGCACTTGAAAGCCTGGACGGATTAAAGTTTTTCACCAACGGATTACAGCCGATAAAAATAAAACGAAGTGAATTATGCTTCTTCCTCACGCGAAGGCTGAGGATCGATTTGTTCCGGAATTTCTTCGTCCTCTTGAAGCGGCTGAAAATCAGGAACGCGCCAGTCGATCTTGGATAAGGCACGAAAGTACATCTCTTCAGTAATGAGATCAGACAGATCAACATCTGGGGTGAAAGTATGGGGGCGCACTGGTGGGATTAGATTTTTTGTGTCATAAACCGGCCGATCCACCCGCTCATTCTTTAAGTCATACGCCGGATGATACCTGGTCAAGTCCGATTCATCAGCAAGCTTGCTGGCAAGGGGACGCATTTCCTTAGTCAAAGCAGGAAGGTCTTTGCTAGATAAGGCCGATCCATCTTCTTTAGTGCTGGGGTACCCGTTCATAGCTTCTTCCGGATCAAAGTCCGGAACCCACGCCTTGGCTCTGGTCAGCGCTACAAGAGAACCGGCATGTGCAGCAGATTTCTTCACCTCTTCTAAGCGTACACGCAATATAGAAAGCTTCTCCAAAGTGCCTTGAATAGTGGTGGGGCCGCTTTGTTAAAAGACATCGCACTTATAATCCTTTGAGCGCCGGAATACATCTGCTCAACCAGAGTATAAGAGGCCTTGAGTTTCTTCCGGAGGTCATCCCCAAGATGGGTGACGCGTCGCCCTGCATATGATTGTCACAGTTAAACCAGAGCGGAATAAAGATTGCAGAGATGAAAGCACATGCAAGTTAAGTATTTACCAAAGATGCCAGAGGTCATAAGCTCTATTTGCTGCTTTAAACCGGTCAGCTCTTGCGTCACCGGGTTAAGAGCCTCTTCAGCATCCTTTGCTCTTTTTTCAAGAGCATTCCTCTGCACTTTCCAGGTTGTCCGCTTCGCTTCAAAATATTTTTTCAATTGTTCAGCAGTGGTTAAGCTCAACGCCAGATCATCTTTGGCCTTGGCAGAAGCAGTTTCAGTCACGGCAAGTCTTTTCCGGAGCTCAGTTATTTCTGCAGCCCTCCGGGTCAAGTCGGCCTACAAGAAAATCAAGTGGAATAAATGACAGTTCAGACAAGTCTCAAGCACATAACCAAGTTATCCACTTGACACTTGGGGGCTATTATGGCATAAAGACAGAAGTATAAAGAAGGCAAAGCAAAGAAAAGTAAGGTACCTCGTATTTGTCCTTCATCATGTTAACCAAGCCCATTTCATATTCACGGCTGGTATGAAGCCGGTTCAAATACCCGGAGTAAAGTTCCTGGGCACTCAGTTCAGCATAATTGGACAAATCTGTACTCCATTTGCCCTTCTCTTGCTGAAGCTTCTCCGCTTTAGCAGTGTGCTTGGCTAAGACGATAGGCTCAGCAGGAGCGGTAAAACCTATCCCGGTTATTTGAACATCCGGAGAGGAAGCAGTGGTTGGCCGTGAAGGGGCAGCAGTATGAGCCGGACTAACGGGAGCCGGACTAGTCCGAGGAGGGCTAGCCCGGACAGGACTTGCCGGTTCAGGGACATTTTCAACATTGGTATCTTCAGGAGCAGCAACATAATCATGATCCATGGGAGCAGGATCATCAAGTTGAATTGCAGGCTCGTTCTCCGAAGGGATGACATCATCCGGATCAGCTACCGGATCAGCAGCGGCAGCCTCGGCCGCCGATTTAGTGGCCTTTGCCTTTTTACTAGGCTTGGATTTTCTAAAAGAAATTGAAGAGACAATCAGAGTTATAAAGGGCAAATACAAAGAAAAAACCGGATAAGGTAAAGGACTTACCCAGGGACAGTTTTTAGTACTGGGACCTGTGTGGCAGTCGATTCACCGAAAGATGATAAAGGCGTCTCCTGATAGTTAGGATCAGACGATTTAAGCGGTTTGCGTATAAGTCCAGCCTTTGGATGGAGAAGAGTTGGAAAAAGTAAAACCTCAGAGCGGCGCCTCCGAGCCGGAGTGAGAGATATTCCGGAAGACTTTACTACATGGCCACTATGGCGTGTAGTCCGGCGGGCTTCATGTTGCTGCTTCTTCAAAAGAAATTTAGGGTCCAGTTGAGCGTAAGGATGAGAAAAAGGGTACTTCCGAGATGCCCGACGAGTTTTGGGCACCGGCGGTTCAGAACCTGAAGAAAGAGTGATTACCTCAGTTTCTGCCGCTTTATCACCTTCATCCAAATCCTGTGAAAAGACACTGTTAACATAAATCTGGATAAAAGAGATCAAAACATACCTCAGAATCCAGATCATCTTCCTCAAGATGTGAACCAGAGCCAGCAGCTGCCTTCTTCTTTTTGATGGCGCACGTCTTCCGGCGTGGCTGTTTACCTGACTTGTCCTGAGATTTTCTTTTCCAAAACGGATCGTCGGCCTATGCAGAAAAGGAAAAATAAATACAAGGGGCAATTGATATGAACGGATTAGAAACCAGCTGAAAGGATCAACTTACGGCTGGCAGTTTGTTCTTTTTATAATATGGAGCCAATCCGGTTTGGCTGCATTCTTCAAGAGAGATGTTGAGCAGTTTCTTGGCAGATTCAATAACTTCGTTCTCAGGAAGTATTATGTCAATGTGGCGTTGAGGGTCATCTGCCTTTCCGGTATACTGATACATCAGGCCGGAGAGCCGGCTCAGAGAAAGGATACTCCAGGCAAGCCAACAACGAACGAAGTCGACTCCAGTCAAGCCATTGGCCATAAAAGCTTTGAGCTTGGCAAGCTAAGGGGCAAACCGGGCTCGCTCTGCGAAGCTAAGACGCTGTAGAAAGGGATGATCTTCCGGAAGACGATGTTCGCGGTAACCCGGAAGTGGGTTTTCTCCCTCAGGCGAGGTATCTTTGCAATAAAACCAAGATTGGTTCCAGTCCTTGGGGTGTGTATGGAGTGCAGCATGAGGAAAGACCACATCTCTTCTCTTCTGAATACTAACTCCGCCTAGCTCTTGATGTGGTCCGATAGTAAATTCTGTCCGCCGGTTTAAGTGAAAAAAATCCCGGAACAAGTCCACTGACGGTTCTTCTTGAAGGTACACCTCAGAGAAAACTTGGAAATTGCAGATGTTTGATATGGAATTTGGACCTATGTCCTCAGGGTGAAGTTGAAAGGCGGCCAGCACATCCCGGAATTTTTTTGAACCGAGAGGGCTAAAACCCCGGGCCAGATGGTCGTAGAAAACAATAACTTCTCCTTCTTTGGGGGTAGGAGGACACTCATCCCCTGGGGCCCGCCATTTAAGAGTTGCTTGGTAACCAAGAACACCAATTGAAGCAGCATTGATTAAATCCTCTTCCGTAATACGGGAAGGGACCCAGTTGCAAGAAACAAACTGTTTGGCAGTCATTTGAGCGAAAGGAAAGGCTGAAAAAAGTAAAGTACAAAATCCGGATTATTCAAGTGATGAAGCATAAACCGGATTGTATTATCAAACTTACATCGACGGTTTAGGCAGGGGACTAATGGCATTGTCAACCCGGAAGCAGATGGGAGACGAGCTACTACCGGTTTATGATAACAAAAAAGAAGAAGCTAAACCGTCGGGTTCATGGTTGATGCGTTGCAGGAGCAATATATGATTGATTAAACCGGCGGGTAACTTGCAGATCTATCAAGACGAAGAAACAGGTTTCTACAGAAGGCTAAAGTAAAATAGATCTGAGCAGTAAGAAAAAGACGAAATTTACGCAAGTCTATCACAGGAAGAACTGCGAAGGTTTTCGACAGAGCGAATGAATCTAAGGGCGAGCTTAAAGATCTGAATCTAAGTCTAAGCTATGGAGCAGGGGTGAGTTCAAAGTAAAACTACGGTTGGAATCTATTGCAAGCATGATGTATAAGATAAACAGCAAAAGCTTCGAGGTCTAATGGCGGAAGCAATGGAGGAACCCTAGGTTACAGATCTGCAGCAAGAGAAAAGGAATACCTGAGAAGGAAAGGGATGGCGGCGGAGTGATCTGGTCGTGTTTCAGGGTGATGCAGCGGCCTGGTTGGATGACGGGGACGAGCTCGAAGGTAGCGGCGAAGCTTCGGGCGACGGAGGAAGAAGAAGAGCGGAAGGAAGTTAAAGAGTAAAGGCTCAACAATATTTATAAAGGCTGAGAGGTGAAACGGCAAGCACGGGATTTGAGGAGGTCAGAGATTGGATAAAGATTCTACTGCCGCCTCGATTTTCGGGATAGCCTTTAAACAAAGGTAACAAACAGCTGTGAGCAATAAATGCGGAGGTGATGTCACGACTGAATAAAATGATTTCTAGAGATGACGTCATAGCCGGTTTACAAAGCGGAGAAGATACAAAGGAGTTTATGCAAGATTTAGAAGACTGACATGAACAAGTTCAAATCACTCTGGGGCCTAATGTCAGGGATATTACTAGCAGGTATAAACCGGCTAGGGAGATCCGGATTACGATAATATAGGTGTGTTGTCATAAGCTTAGTAGAGGTTGCGGCCCATGAAAGCTTAGGGCCCATGTATAATGTTTATGGTTTGTAAACCGTCCTATCATGTAACTTGAGATACAAGGAAGAAAGAGTAGAGACCGAGGCTGACACGATTATGAGCCGGCCTCGAGACTCTGTAAACCGGACCGGGCGTTGCCTCCTATATAAAGGAACGGCCCGGCGACGGTTCAAGGACAAGCAACAATCCGTCGAGAGACATGCAAGCAATCTGCTCCCTGTTCATCGACGCCCAAGCAATACCAAACCAAACTAGACGTAGGCTTTTACCTTCATCGAAGGGGCCGAACTAGTATAAACCCTCTGTGTCCTTTGTGTGCTTTTAACCTCTTCAAGCTAACCCGCGCGATGGCTCCACACCTAAGTCCTCTAAACCGGACATCATCCGTGACAATTCCACGACAGGTACGGTGGTCAAAACCTTCGGCAGATTATATAATGAATTTTTACCAACCAAAAGAAGTATCGTGCAAGAAAACGGAGTCCGAAGGGCACACGAGGTGACCACAAGGTAGGGGGCGCGCCCATGTGGGTAGGGCGCTCCCTCCACCCTTGTGGCTACCTCGTGCACTCTTCAGACTACTTTTAATTTACCTATTTTTCTAAATATTCCAAAACAGAGAAAAATTGCTATTGGAAACATTTTGGAGTCGGTTTACTTACTGCACCACATACCTATTCCTTTTTAGAGTATGAAACGTCTTGAGATGTAATGTTTAATTCTTTGACTGTTTATCACCTTCGGATTTGTGCCTTTGGCGTTGTTGATTTTGATGGCACTAGAGCGATAAACCTCCTCGATAATGTAAGGACATTCCATTTAGAGAGAATGTTTCCTGCAAAAATCTTAAACGAGAGTTGTATAAAAAACATGATCTCCTACATTAAACTCACGATTTTGTGTCCTTTTGTCATGCCATCTTTTAAAATTTTCCTTAAACAACTTGGCATTCTCATAGTCTTGGGTTCTCCATTCATCAAGTGAGCTAATGTCAAATAACCTCTTTTCACCGACAAGTTTGAAATCATAGTTGAGCTCTTTGATTGCCCAATAAGCTTTATGTTCTAATTTAAGAGGTAAGTGACATGCTTTTCCATAAACCATTTTATACGGAGACATACCCATAGGGTTTTTATAAGCAGTTCTATAAGCCCATAGTGACATGCTTTCTGGATCTATTAACCGGCTTTTGTAGAATCAATTCAATATATATATTGCTCCATTCTACTTGACCACTAGACTGAGGATGATATGGAGATGCAATTCTGTGATTTACATCATATTTAGCAAGCATTTTACGAAAAGCACCATGAATAAAATGTGAACCAACATCAGTCATTAAATATCTAGGGACTCCAAACCTCGGAAAAATAACTTCTTTAAGCATCTTAATAGAGGTGTTATGATCAACACTACTAGTTGGAATAACTTCTACCCACTTAATAACATAATCAACAATAACTAAAATATGTGTATACCCATTAGAGGAAGGAAAAGGTCTCTTATAATCAAAACCCCAAACATCAAATGGGTCAATAACAAGTGAATAGTTCATAGACATTTCCTGACGTCTACTAATATTACCAATTTTGTGGCATTCATCACAAGACAAAACAAACTTACGATCATCCTTGAAGAGAGTAGACCAGTAAAAACTAGATTGTAATACTTTGTGTGCAGTTCTATCTCGAGCATGGTGTCCTCCATAGGCCTCGGAGTGACACTTGCGTAGGATCTGTTCCTGTTCATGTTCAGGTACACAACGCCTAATAACACCATCTACTCCTTCTTTATAAAGGTGCGGGTCATCCCAAAAGTAATGTCTTAAATCATAGGAAAAATTTTCTTTTGCTGGTATGTGAAGCTAGGTGGTAAAAATTTAGCAACAATGTAATTAGCATAATCAGCATACAATGGAGCATTCCGACAAGAATTTATGACAACTAATTGTTCATCAGGAAAGCTACCATCAATAGGCAGTGGGTCATCAAGAACATTTTCTAACCTAGACAAGTTATATGCTACAGGGTTCTCAGCTCCCTTTCTATCAATAATATGCAAATCAAATTCTTGTAACAAGAGAACCCATCTAATAAGTCTAGGTTTAGCATCTTTCTTTTCCATAATGTATTTAATAGCATCATGATCAGTGTGAACAGTTACTTTAGAATCAATAATATAAGATCGGAACTTATCACAAGCAAAAACAACAGCTAGGAATTCTTTTTCAGTAGTAGCATAATATCTCTGGGCGCTGTCTAGAGTTTTACTAGGATAGTGAATAACATTCAATTTCTTATCAACTCTTTGTCCTAGAACAACACCAACATCATAATCACTCGCATCACACGAAATTTCAAAGGGTAAATTCCAATCAGGTGGTTGAATAATAGGTGCAGAAATCAAGGCTTTCTTAAGCATTCCAAATGCTTCTACACAATCATCATCAAAAACAAAAGGAACATCTTTTTGCAAGAGATTAATGAGAGGCCTAGAAATTTTAGAGAAGCTTTAATGAATCTCCGATGGAAACCAGCATGACGAAGAAACATTTTATACCTTTAATATCTTTAGGACACGTCATCTTTTCAATAGTGTCTACTTTAGCTTTATCAACTTCAATACCTCTTTCAGAAATCTTAAGCCCCAAGACAATACCTTCGTTAACCATAAAGTGACACTTCTCCCAATTCAAGACAAGATTAGTTTCTTCGCATCTCTGCAAAATTCGATCAAGGTTGCTTAAGCAATCATCAAAAGAAGTTCCGTAAATGGAGAAATCATCCATGAAAACCTAAACAATCTTTTAACAAAAGTCAGAGAATATAGCAGTCATACATCTTTGAAAGGTAGCACGTGCATTTCACAAACCAAAAGGCATACGTCTATAAGCAAAAGTACCGAAAGGGCAAGTAAAAGTGATATTTTCTTGATCCTCTTTTGACACAGGTATTTGGGAAAAACTAGAATAACCATATGGAAAGCAAAAATGAGTATGTTTGGATAGTCTTTCTAGCTTTGATTAATAAGAGGTAGAGGGTAATGATCTTTTCTAGTAGCTTTGTTTAATTTGCGAAAATCAAATACCATCCTATAACCTGAAACTATTCTTTGTGGAATCAATTCATTCTTATCATTAGGAACAACAGTAATACCTCCCTTCTTAGGGACACAGAGAACATGACTTACCCATCTTTTATCAGCAATAGGATAAATTATACCCGCCTCCAGAAGCTTTTATATTTCATTTCTTACCACTTCTTTCATCTTGGGATTTAACCGTCGTTGATGATCAACAACTGGCTTGGCATCAGGTTCCATATTAATTTTGTGTTGACATAGAGTGGGACTAATGCCCTTAATATCATCAAGAGAATATCCAATAGCGACACAGTGCTTCTTCAGAGTTTTCAATAATCTATTTTCTCCATGCTCTGAAAGGTTAGCACTAATAATAACATGATATATCTTCTTTTCATCAAGATAAGCGTATTTCAAAGTATCAGGTAATTGTTTAAGCTCAAACACGGGATCGCCCTTGGGTGGAGGAGGATCCCCAAGGATTTCAACAGGCAAATTGTGTTTCAAAATGGGCCTGTCGGGGGAAACTGCCCGCCACGAACACCTATGGGACCGGAGCCCCTTGTCTGTGCGGTACGAGGGCGGAGGGAGCACGAAGAGCAGATCGGAGCAGACGCGCGGGCAGTTTTACCCAGGTTCGGGCCGCACGGATGCGTAAAACCCTACTCCTGCTTGGTTGTGTATTGAGTGGGACGCTCGGGAGCTTGAAGAAGCAGCTACACCGTGCGTGAGAGTAATCTAGGTTTCGAACCCCCTCCACGTTGTGCATGGGCCTCCTTTTATAGTGCAAAGGGGTCACCGACAGGTGTCAACGTAGGAGAAAGGGGTAAAAATGTAAAAGAGGTGGTAGTTGTAACAGTGCGGGAACAGTGGAGCTACAGTACAGAACAGTGGTCTATACCTACTTTAACAGTGGGGGACAAGGGCATTTAATGCCCGTCGCCGTCGACCCCAAAAGCTCCCGCCTTAGCGTCTCCGTCCGCCACGGCGACGGATTTATCGTCGTGGTGTGCCACCGTGTACCCCTGGCTGCACAGCCATCCGCCACGCGTCCCTGGTTAGGCCCCAGGGCGACGCGTGGGCCGATGAGCTGGAGCGCGGGCACACAGCGTAGCCTCCCCGGCAAGCGCCTTGCCGGGGCCTTGATCTTGCCGGGCCCGGGAACCTGCCGCTCCCCGGGCCCCTTGCCGGGGCGCGCATAGCGCCGAGGCAATATCTTCTAATCTTCCTGGCAAGCTCCTCTTGCCAGGGTCTTGTGTTATTGGAACAGTCTTGAGCCTGGTACGGCCTTCCCGGCAAGCTCCTCTTGCCGGGGTCTCGATCTTCTGTCTTGTATACTTTGTTTTTGAATGGTTTAATAGGAGGCAGGAAGGTCTCCGGCGAGCACGCAGTAAACCTTGCCGCGGGAAGCTGCAACTGCCCGTGCACAAGTTGGGGTACTGGGGTACCCCTACCTTAGTACACCGACAGGAGCCCCCGGGCCTGGGCCACACACGGTGCCGAGCGCTGTTGGGCCAGGCCCAAAACAGTGCACGGGCACCCGCGGCCCGCGGCGCGCCGAATCCACTTCCATATCCGCCGCACCCCACGGTAACGGCACGCGTCGATTACGGCGCCGTGGGATGGGACGTGCCCACGATCTCTTAATGGAAAGGGGGAAACGCCCCCCACTCCCCCATAAAAGCAGAGGCAGCGGGCGCGGTTCCCCTCCCTGTGCTCTCATTACGTCGTCTTCCTCCTGCAAAAGATTCCTCCTTGCGCTCCGCCTCCACAGCTCCGCCGCCGCCTAGCTCTTCGTCCCCTTCCTTCCGCCGCGTCCGCCATGGCCCCAAAGGCCGACAAGGGGAAAGCGGAGAAGTCCAAGAAGGAGAAATCCGAGCAAGCAGCCAAGCTCATTGCTTACCGGAAGCGGAACGTCGTCTTCTCGCCGAGGCTCGGCGTGCAAGAACTCTGGAACAAGTACTACTTGTTCTGGTCCAAGGGCACCGACGCGCATCCCCGCACCCGAGCATACCCGGCCGCCGCCAAGGACAACTATCCCGGCGGGTATTACTTCTTCGCTGCCTTTTTCCACTGTGGCCTCTGCCCTCCTTTTTCGAACTTCTTCTGTGATATCATGAATACGTACGGCTTCCATCTGCTTGATTTCACCCCCAATGCCATCCTCACCATGGCCGTTTTCGCACATATGTGCGAAAACTTCATAGGAGTCCACCCCAACGTAGCCCTCTTTAGACACTTTTTCACCCCCAGAGCCGAGGCCGATGCCCCTCTCTCCGGATGTATTTCTTGGGTCTTCCGTCTCGGGAAGAAGGGGTCGTACTTGCCGGGGGAGCTCCGCGGCAAGTGGGAGGAATGGCGAGCGGAGTGGTGCTGGATTGTAGAGGACCAGCCGCAAGCCTTCACTGCGCCGCGCACAACGCCTATCGCGCGCGGCAGAGATTGGAGCGATCTAGACTCCGACGACGTCAAGCTCGACATCGCCCTCGTCCGGATCCTCCGTCTTCGGCTGGCCCGGTTGTCAGTTGCCGAGGTGGGCGCAGATTTCCTCCGCCGGCGCATTGCCCCTCTCCAGGACCGGAAGAGGCCGGCCTGGGAGTACGGCGGCCCGGCGGACATCATGAGGCTGCGCCCCGGGCTTAATTTTAACTTCACCACTCTGGAGCTGCGCGGGATGGTACGAGAGCTCTTCAAGTACGACCCGGCGCACCCCGAGTGGTTCAAGACTCCCCGGGAAGTGGTGCCGCTCTGCAACAACGCCGCGAGGGATCGAATCCTTGCCATGATGCCGATGTGCGACTCGCATGGCTTGGACCGCTCGTGGATCGCCCCGAAGCCAATCGACGTCCTCAACTTCTACGACAACCTCGTCGAGGTGGCGAGCAACAAGGAGGACCTCAAGCTGCATACGCGGGACACCACCGAGCAGGAAATCGCCTACATAGCTTCTCGGGCTGAGGAGGCCGCCGCAGCCGCGGCGGCAGGAGTCTTCGGGTTCTCGCCGGAGGAGGCGGAGGCCGAAGAGGCGTCCACCCAGGCGGAAGAGGCGGAGATCCGCCGATTGCTGAACCTCCCACCCGACGCGCTCACCGGGGTCCCCTCGTTGAGGCACTCCGGGATCCATGGGATCGCGACGGAGGCCGCGGCAAGGGAGGGAACCGCCGGAGGAAACAGAGGCGCCGCGAGGGGCGGAGGCGCCAAGGGGAAGAGGGCCGCAGCGCCGGATGCTGGGCCCAGCGAGCCGGCCGAGGCAGAGGAGGAGGAGGAGGAGGAGGCCGAAGACTCCGGCGGATCTACGGAGTTATACGCCGACGACCTCTCCTCGTCGGAGAGCTCCCCGCCTCCGGCAAGCCCGAAGGAGTCCCCGGCAAAGCGCCTCCGCAAGGCGGCGACGGGGGAAAGGGCGCAGGCGCCCCGGCAACAGCCACCTCGGCGGGCGGCTCCCCGGGGGAGTCAAGCCGCGCCAAGGCCGTCCGGCGCACCAGCCGCAGCAGAGGCGGGCCGTGCGCGGACCACGACGGAGGCGCCCCGCAGGCCGGCAGCGAGCCGGCAGGGGTCTTCTCGGAGCGGAGCAGCGGCTCCGCCCGCCCCCCGGGCGCCGGCAGCCACAGGGGCTGGGTCTTCGCAGCCCCCAGCCCCGGTGAGCACCAAGCGCGCGA
>LR738715.1:71043535-71115461 GCA_902687465.1 Secale cereale | reverse complement strand
TTTTTTGGATATTTGCTTGAGTCTTGAATTTCCTCGTCTTCTTCTTCTTAGATCTTCCTCCTCCTGTGCCTATGGAGACGGAGGTAATTATCCTCGAGGAGGAGGACGCGCAGGGCGGCGGCGGCGACGCTCCAGTCGTCGAAGAGGTGGGCGAGGCCGCCGAGCCGGCCGCGCAAGAGACTGCTCCGGCTGCGGACGCAGCGGCCGGGGAGGGAGACGGTGGCCGCACCGCCGACCCGGAGGTGGCGGGAGCATCGGATGCTGCGCCGGCCACCGGTCCCTCCGCTGGCGAGGAGCAAAGGTTCTATCTCGAGGCCCCCAATGGTGTCTTCATCCAGATGCCGTGGGGGTCCTCGTCACGAGCTCCTGTGGAGGGCGAGGCGTTCGACGGAGAGGTCCTCGCCTCCGCAGGCCTGAAGATAGTCCAGGCGCCCGGTGGAGGTGAGGGGCCCGAGGAGGAGCGACTGCTTCATCAACTCCTGGCCCTTTATCGGGCCAGGCAAGCAAAGCTCGCTTCCCGGGAGGCTCTTGCCGCCAAGGCTGCGGCAGAGATGGAGAAGCGCGCGGCGGAGCTCAGCGCCGCCAACCAGGCTGCCCTCCGCCAGGTGGCAGAGGAGCGAGAGCGTCTCGCCGGCGAGTACCAAGAGTGGGTACTTGAGAGGGCCGAAGCCGATGAACAGCAGCGCCTCGCCGGGGTGGAGATGTCCCGGCGAGAGGGAGAGCTCGCGCAGCGGAAGGTGGATCTGGATTCTCATGAAGAAGACCTTGCCGCTCGCGAGGCTGCCCTTGGCGGGGAGCTGAAAGAGGCGAAGGCCGCCGCGGCTGCCGCGGAGGACGCCAAGAAAGAGCTCGCCGCCAAGGTTGAACAACTGGAGAAGGCGATGAAGGTGAGCGCCGAGAAGGTTGCCGCGCTTATCCTGGAGCGCGAGAAGGATGCTCACACCAACTCAGAGCTCCAGGTGAGTTTGTCCCAGCGGGGTGACGAGCTGAAGGCCGCCAAGGATTCCATTGAAGACTTGGAGCTGAAGGTCACCACCCTGAAGGAATCGCTTGATGCTGCCCGGGCCCAGGAGACCAAGCTGAAGGATGAGCTCCGCAAGGAGCGAACCTTGATGGAGAGCGTCAACAAGGCCTCCGAGCTCTTCCGGCAGACTATTGAGGTGTGGACCGAAGAGCTGGTTTCTTCTGCGTCCAACATTGACCAGGAGTTGCTTGCTTTGAAGGTCGAACATCTTATCTACTCGCCGGATCCAGATCTCCCGCACAGCGCCAAGCTCAGCCTCTTCTTCAGAGGCGTCGCTCCAGCTCTTGCAGGTCTCCGGAACCGCATCCCCGCGCAGCTGGCCGAGGAGTCGCGCCGTCTCTGCGCGGGAACTCTGGAGCGGGTCTTGACGAAGATCGTGTACCGCAACCCGGGGATCAACCTCACGAACGTTCTTCGCACCCTGCCGGCTGATGCAGACACGGAGGCCCTGAAGGAGCAGGTCGGCCACATCATCGCCAAGGTGGCAAAGCTTGGCCGGAAGGAAGGCGACCGGGTAGACTAGGGCCCCATGTATCTTTATCTTTTTGTTGCTGCATATTATATTATGAACCCATTAGTCCATTGCGACAAGTTATCCTTGTAATATATTTGCTTTACTTCAATCAATCAGTGCAATGTTATCTTCCTTGTTCCAATCTTTGACTTTGTATGTTTTTCACCCTACGCTCCCGGGGAGCTTGCCGGCAAGGGGCCCTTGTCGCGAGCGCTGAGTGCTGGACTCTGAGCAGCCTGCTGGCCAAGGTCCTCGCCGGCAAACAACCTCGCCGCAGCTGGTCGCAACGCACTTAGCTTGCTGAGTGTACTCGGAAACGAGGCAAGGGCGCGACACTTGTCGCAGCTCACTTAAATCGTTGAGTGGACTCGAAAACAAGATAAGGGTGCGGCAAGCTACGGGTAGGTTCCTCCGCGCACAGGTTTTCCATACAAAGTGTGATCGTTCAAGGAAGACAACCAAAATTTAAAATTTGAACTGGTCAAATTCTAACAACTTATCTTTCATATGCTGCTTGCTCATGTTGTTTGCTTTCCGGTAAGGCTCTTCTTACTTGAACAGCACTTAGTTCCTCCTCCATCTCCTTCCCCCCGGCAAACTTGTGCGCGAGGAACGTTCCTTCTGCTTAAGAGAAAAGGAAAAGGAGAGGGAAACAAGCATACTGCCTTTCGACGTAATGGTGCTTACCGTATGTCTGAGTGTTGCATCAAATGCCAAACAAAACATGCAAATAGCAAAGAGAAGCATGCAAAAGGCAATCGACGCGAAAACACGAAATCTTTACTGATGCACGGGGTCTGCGCCCGGCTTTGTACAAAGGGTTACATGCAACAGCGGCAAGGCTTGTACAAAAGGTGGTTGCCGGAGCGGATCACGGCAACCGCGCCTTAGGGGTGAAACTTGCGAAGATGCTCTATGTTCCAGGAATTGCTCACCGGTAAGCCTTCTTCGGTCTCGAGGCGGACAGCGCCGGGCCTCGTGACTTGTCTCACCCGATAAGGGCCTTCCCACTTCGGCGTCAACTTGTTGGAATTCTTGGCGGACTGAACACGCCGAAGAACAAGGTCGCCTTCCTCGAGACTCCTGGCCTTGACTTTGCGGCTGTGGTAGCGGCGCAAAGCTTGCTGGTATCGAGCAGCTCGTACAGCAGCCTGGAGACGTCCCTCCTCGAGGAGCAATGCGTCATCTTGCCGCAGTTGCTCTTGCTCGAGCTCATCATAAGCGAGTACTCGAGGAGATCCGTATACGAGTTCCGTGGGGAGAACTGCCTCTGCTCCATAGACTAGAGCAAAGGGTGTCTGTCCGGTGGCTCGACTTGGTGTCGTTCTGATTGACCAAAGAGCCGCCGGGAGCTCCTCTATCCAATTTCTTCCGCACTTGCGCAGCCTGTCAAAGGTCCTTGTTTTGAGTCCGCGCAGCACTTCAGCATTTGCCCTCTCCGCTTGACCGTTGCTCCTCGGGTGAGCAACAGAAGCGAAACAGACCTTGGCGCCAAGGTCTTGGACGTACTGCATGAAGGTGCGACTAGTGAATTGCGTACCGTTGTCGGTGATGATCCTGTTAGGGATCCCGAAACGGCAAACAATCGACTTGAAGAACCTGACTGCTGACTGTGCTGTCACCTTTCTCACTGGCTCCACTTCTGGCCACTTTGTGAACTTGTCGATTGCAACGTACAAGTACTCAAAGCCCCCGACAGCGCGAGGGAAGGGGCCGAGGATATCGAGCCCCCAGACCGAGAAGGGCCATGACAAAGGGATTGTTTGGAGAGCTTGAGCTGGCTGATGAATTTGCTTTGCATGGAACTGGCACGCTTCACACTTGGTTACTAGTGCAGTTGCATCTTGGAGGGCTTCTTGCCAAAAGAACCCTTGCCGGAAAGCTTTCCCGGCAAGCGCCCTTGCGCCAATGTGGTGGCCGCATATGCCTCCGTGTATTTCCGCCAACAGCTTCTGTCCATCTTCCCTGGAGATGCACTTCAACCTGACACCATTGAGTCTTCTTCTGTACAGCTCGTTATCCACGAACTGATACATACTTGACTGCCTGGTTATCTTCTCTATCTCTTGAGGGTCGTCGGGAAGTTCTCCAGTTTGCAGAAAACGGACGATCTGCTGCGCCCACGCCGGAGCTCGAGGCTCGACGGCAAGGACTAAAGGCTCGAGGGCCGCTGCGGGAACCCCAGCTTCTACGGCAAAGACCTCTGGTCCTGTCGGAGCTGACGGTCCCCCGGCAAGCTCGCCGGGGCGAGGCTTGTCGGGAACACTTGCTTCAACTGCACAAGCCCGAGGGCTTGCAGGAGCAAACTGTTCCTCAGCGTTGTCGTTGATCTTGGGAATTTTGGCGGCGGGTTCAGGAAGATCCGCCGGCAAGTAGTCGCCGGAGACCAACTTTCTCTTCTTGGACTGCCCAATTGATGGTGTAACTGATGGTTGAGTCAGCTTGAGCAAGAAGGTCCCTGGTTCCACAGGTAACTTCATCGCGGCGCACTTTGAAAGGCCATCTGCAATCTCATTTTGAGCTCTTGGGACGTGCTCCATCTGCAAACCTTCAAAGTGCTCTTCAAGCTTTCTCACTTCATCGACATATGCTTCCATCAAAGGACTCTGGTAGCTTTTGTTAACTTGTCGGACCACCAACTGAGAATCTCCCCGAACAATCAGCTTCCTGATCCCAAGTTCGGCCGCAATCCTGAGGCCGGCAAGCAAGCCTTCATATTCTGCAGTGTTGTTTGTCACTTGCTCCCTGGGAAAGTGCATCTGGATAACATATTTGAGGTGCTCTCCGGTGGGCGCAATGAGTACCACGCCGGCACCGGCGCCCTGCAGCGAGAAGGCACCATCAAAATACATTACCCATTCACTTGTCGCTTCTTGCACGGGTACACTTGTTTCCTGAACTTTATCTTCTGGTGTTGGGGTCCACTCAGCAATGAATTCTGCCAAGGCCCGGCTCTGTATGGTTGAAGTACTTTCAAACTTGAGTCCGAAGCTTGACAGCTCCAGTGCCCACTCGACAATCCTGCCTGTTGCCTCTGGATTGTGCAATATCCTTTTCAACGGAAAGCGAGTGACCACCGTTATCTCATGGGCTTGGAAGTAGTGGCGCAGCTTTCTCGAGGCCATGAGGAGGCCGAAAAGCAATTTTTGCACACCAGAGTACCTTGATCTAGCTCCCTGGAGAAGGGAACTTACAAAATACACTGGGCGCTGCACCATCTTCTTCCGCACCTCTCCTTGTTCCTGCGCAGAGTCTTCCTTGTCGGGGCCAGAGCTTGTCGGGACAGTCCCCTGCTTGTCGCTAGGTTCGCTTGCCGGTGACGCTGACTCCTCGTCGGACTCCCTCTCCGCTACTAACGCAGCACTAACCACCTGGTTGGTTGCCGCTAAGTATAGCAACAACTTTTCCTGTGGTTTAGGTGCGACAAGTATAGGAGTGGAGGACAGGTACCGTTTCAAATCCTGCAACGCCGCCTCCGCTTCCGGAGTCCACTTCATGGGACCTGCCTTTTTCAAGATTTTGAAGAAAGGTAGGGCGCGTTCTGCGGATTTTGAAATGAACCTACTGAGGGCAGCAACGCAACCTGCAAGCCTTCTGACATCCTTGACGCGCTTCGGGGCTTCTATCTGCTCGATGGCTTTGATCTTGTCGGGGTTAGCTTCAATCCCCCTCTGTGATACAAAGAACCCGAGAAGTTTGCCGGAGGGAACTCCAAAGACGCACTTCTCGGGGTTCAGCTTGAGCTGTATCCTGCGCAGGTTCTGAAACGTTTCTTCCAAGTCTTGAATCAGTGTTTCTTTGCTCTTGCTCTTCACCACGATGTCATCCATGTAGGCTTCTACATTCCTGTGGATCTGTGGCTCAAAAGCAGTGTACACTACCCTTGCAAAAGTTGAGCCTGCATTCTTCAGTCCAAATGGCATGCGGATAAAGCAATAGGTGCCACATGGAGTGATAAATGCAGTCTTCTCTTCATCTTCCTTGGCCATGAAAATCTGATGATAGCCTGAGTATGCATCAAGAAAACAGAGTAGCTCACATCCGGCGGTGGAGTCAACGATCTGGTCAATGCGCGGCAAAGGGAAGGGATCCTTGGGACATGCTTTATTGACATCAGTGAAGTCTATACACAGTCTCCACTTCCCGTTGGCCTTGCGCACGACGACTGGGTTTGCCAGCCACGTCGGATGGATCACACCTCTAACTAGGCCTGCTGCCTCTAGTTTCTTGATCTCCTCATTGATGAACTCTTGGCGCTCCACGGCTTGCTTCCTCACTTTCTGCTTGATGGGCCGCGCATGAGGACAGACAGCAAGTTTGTGCTCAATCACCTTCCTGGGAACGCCGGGGATGTCAGATGGTTGCCAAGCAAACACATCGACATTCGCCCGCAGGAAGGCGACGAGCGCGCTTTCCTATTTGCTGTCAAGGGTGGCACTGATGGTGAAGGTACCACCAGTGCCATCCTCCTTTGCGGACACCTTCTTGGTTGCCGGAGGAGCAGCCATTCCTTTCTTGCTCTTGCCGGTGGAGCTCGATGGAACGTCCTCGACGGCAGCGCAGCACTCCGAAGAGGTGCGGTTGCCGGAGTGGGTCCCAGAGCACTTGCCGGACTTGGTCTTCGTCTTCTTCCCTCCGGGAGCTTCAGCGGCAAGAGTATCCTTCTCGGCCGCAGCTGCCGCATCCCGGTAAATCTTGTCGGCGCAGATAAGCGCATCCTTCTTGTCGCTGTGGACAGTGATGACGCTTATCGGCCCCTGGCATCTTCAGCACGTTGTAGGCGTAGTGGGAAGCTGCCATGAACTTGGCGAGGGCGGGACGGCCGAGTATCCCATTGTAGGGCAATGGAATATCAGCAACGTCAAAGGTGATGCGCTCAGTCCTGAAGTTGAGCTCCCCGCCAAAGGTCACCGGCAGAGTAATCTTTCCCTTGGGCTTGCTCCTTCCCGGGTTGATTCCTTGGAATGAACCGGTCTCTTCGAGCTCGCCGTCTTGAATCTGGAGTTTCTTGATCACAGCAGAGGAGATCAAGTTCAGCCCGGCCCCGCCGTCAACCAACATTTTGGTGACCTTGAGGTTGCGGATGGTGGGGGAAACCAGCATCGGCAAGCACCCGACCGCCGTGGTGCGGTCAGGGTGATCCTCAAGGTCAAAAACGATGGGCGTGCTGGACCATTTGAGGAGCCTGCGCGACTCCACGGGCGGCTCCGCTGCATTGACCTCACGCACCCACTGTTTCAGCTGGCGGTGGGAGGTGTGCAGGGAGGCGCCACCGTCGACGCACAGGACCTCCGTGGCCTTCTGGAACTCCTGCTCGCTGTTCTCGTCGTCCTCCATGTCTTCATCGTCGTCTTCGTCGTTGTCGCGGCCCCGGGGAGGTCGATCTCCTTGCCGCTGCTTAGCCTTGCCGCGGCGTCCTCCCCGGCCGTTAAACGGCCGCTTCTTGCTGGGCTCTTCCCCGCCACCTTGGGCCTTCTCCTTGTCGCGCCTCTCGTACTCAGCTTTTTGCTGCTCGACGAGGTACTCGACGCGCTTGCAGTTGGAGAGATCGTGACCCTTGGTGCGGTGAATCTTACAGTACTGCTTGTCGGAGCTACCCGGCTTGTCGGCCGCCGCCGCAGGGGCAGGCTCCTTGCCGGAGCCGCCAGCCTGTGCTTGCTTGGCGGGGGCCTCCTTGCCGGACTTCTCGACGGCAAGCACTTCCTTCTTGCCCTTCTTCCTGTTGTTTCGCCGCCGGCTCTTCTTTGCCGGGGCGGCGTCGTCGCTGTCGCTTCCCCCTGCGCCAGCATCCTCCCCGGGGAGTTTCCTCCCCTCTTCCGCACGGGCGCACTTGTCAGCAAGAGCGTAAAGCTCGCTGACGTCTCTGATCTTGGTCATCGCCATCTCCTCACGCATGCGGCGGTTACGCACGTTCTGATGGAACGCGCTGATAACCGCGGCAGGGTGAACGTCTGGGATGTTGTGTTGCACCCGGCTGAAGCGTTGGATATATTTGCGCAGGGGCTCGCCTTCCTTCTGGGCCAAGATATGGAGATCGCTCTCCTGGCCATGGGGTTTGTGGCCGCCGGTGAAGGCGCCAACAAACTGATGGCAGAGGTCGGCCCAAGAAGAGATAGAGCCTTCCGGCAAGTGCATGAGCCACGAACGGACGTTCGGTTTCAACACGAGCGGGAAGTAGTTGGCTAGGATCTTCTCGTCGCGCCCCCCGGCAGCTTGCACTGCTATAGTGTAGACGCTGAGAAACTCCGAGGGGTGCGTCTTGCCGTCGTACTTCTCCGGTACGTCGGGCTTAAAGTTCTTCATGCTGGGCCACTGGACGCGCCGCAGCTCGCGGGTGAACGCAGGGCAGCCTGCCGCGTACGGCAAGTCACCTGGTTCACCGGGCGCGGGTGCGTCGACAGTGTTTCCAGCTCTCTTGTCGGATTGTCGCCGAGCTTCTCGGCGGCGCTCGATCGTGGTCCGAGCGTCTTCATCTCGCCGGTCGTCGAGGACCTGGCGCTGGTCCCGACGGGCCCGCGGGTCCGACGAGGCTGTGGAGCCGTCGTCGGGGTTGTTCCGGCGGGGCGGCGTCTTCTGCTTCTGCGGCGGGGAGTGCACGCTTGTCGCACCCCCGGCAGTCTTGTCGCCGATAACCTTCGTCTTCTCAGCCTGCCGCGGCCGTGAGGCCGACGGCTGCTGCGGAGAGTCGTTGTTGGCGAAGTCTATCAGGCTCCGGATAGTGGCCCTCCATTCTTCGGCCTTGTCGGCCGCCGGAGGAAAATCAAGAAGCAGCTGCGCCCTTGCGAGCGCTTCTGCCGGAGTAGTGGGGAACGCGGGCGAGCGGTGCGAGGAGCGGGATACGCTCGGACTTCTAACGACGTTAGAAGGAGCGGGGTCCCGCGCCGGCGCCTTCGCTTTGCTAGTGCCCGGACGGGGGTCCGGGGCGTCCCGCGAACCTCCAGTATGACCTTGTCCCAGCAGGCGGATACCACCTCCCGTGGTATGGCGCTGCGGGGTCGTCGTATGCTGTGATGGACACGGCGCGTCCACGGAGACCGAGGTCCGGTCATCCGTCTTGTTCTTGGATCTGGTGGCACCGTGAGTGTCCTCGCCGGCGACCACCCTTCCGACGGCGTCTCCCCCGCCCACCGTCGGCTCTGGTGGCGGCGGGTGAGACGCAGACGGGACTCCGACCTCCGAAGGCTTCTTCTTCGGGGCCATGGAGTTGTCGCTGATGAAGTTGTTGATGAAGCTGGAGAGGTTGATGAAGAATGCGCCCGCGCGAACGCCGGATCAGGTTCGCACAACCTCGACGCCCCCTACCTGGCGCGCCAAAGATGTCGGGGGAAACTGCCCGCCACGAACACCTATGGGACCGGAGCCCCTTGTCTGTGCGGTACGAGGGCGGAGGGAGCACGAAGAGCAGATCGGAGCAGACGCGCGGGCAGTTTTACCCAGGTTCGGGCCGCACGGATGCGTAAAACCCTACTCCTGCTTGGTTGTGTATTGAGTGGGACGCTCGGGAGCTTGAAGAAGCAGCTACACCGTGCGTGAGAGTAATCTAGGTTTCGAACCCCCTCCACGTTGTGCATGGGCCTCCTTTTATAGTGCAAAGGGGTCACCGACAGGTGTCAACGTAGGAGAAAGGGGTAAAAATGTAAAAGAGGTGGTAGTTGTAACAGTGCGGGAACAGTGGAGCTACAGTACAGAACAATGGTCTATACCTACTTTAACAGTGGGGGACAAGGGCATTTAATGCCCGTCGCCGTCGACCCCAAAAGCTCCCGCCTTAGCGTCTCCGTCCGCCACGGCGACGGATTTATCGTCGTGGTGTGCCACCGTGTACCCCTGGCTGCACAGCCATCCGCCACGCGTCCCTGGTTAGGCCCCAGGGCGACGCGTGGGCCGATGAGCTGGAGCGCGGGCACACAGCGTAGCCTCCCCGGCAAGCGCCTTGCCGGGGCCTTGATCTTGCCGGGCCCGGGAACCTGCCGCTCCCCGGGCCCCTTGCCGGGGCGCGCATAGCGCCGAGGCAATATCTTCTAATCTTCCTGGCAAGCTCCTCTTGCCAGGGTCTTGTGTTATTGGAACAGTCTTGAGCCTGGTACGGCCTTCCCGGCAAGCTCCTCTTGCCGGGGTCTCGATCTTCTGTCTTGTATACTTTGTTTTTGAATGGTTTAATAGGAGGCAGGAAGGTCTCCGGCGAGCACGCAGTAAACCTTGCCGCGGGAAGCTGCAACTGCCCGTGCACAAGTTGGGGTACTGGGGTACCCCTACCTTAGTACACCGACAGGGCCCCTGATTAAAGAATATTTCACCTGATTCCCTTCATTCTTTCATAAACATATCATTTTCGTGGTCTAGCAATATTGTTCTAAAGGGTCAGTAGGAGGCACGACAATATAAGCAACACCAATAATTTCATCCTTACTAGGCAATTCTTTATCATGGGGTTGTCTATGAAATTTAGATAAATTCAAATCATGAGACATATCCCCTAAGCCGATAGTGACAATATCTTTCTCGTAGGCTATCTTAGCATTAACCGTATTCAAGAAAGGTCTACCAAATATAATGTGACAAAAGTCATCTTTTGGGGAACCAAGAACAAGAAAATCAGTAGAATATTTTATTTTCCCACACAAGACTTCAACATCTCTAACAATCCCAGTTGGTGATATAGTATCTCTAATAGCAAGCTTGGTAGTAACATCAATTTCTTCTATTTCAGCAGGTGCAATTTCATTCATAATTTCTTTATATAAGGTAAAAGGAATTGCATTCACACTAGCACCCACATCACACAAGCCATGATAACAATGATCTCCTATTTTAACAGAAACAACAGGCATGCCAACAATAGGTCTATGTTTATTTTTAATATCGGGTTTACTAATTCTACCAGCTTCATCACAGAAATAAATAACATGCCCATCAGTATTATCAGCCAAGAGATCTTTAACCATAGAAATACTAGGTTCAACTTTAATTTGTTCAGATGGTCTAGGTTCTCTAATATTACTTTTGTTAACCACAGTTGAAGCTTTAGCATGATGCTTTATTCTAACAAGAAAAGGTGGTTTCTCAATATAAGTAGTAGGAACAATAGGATCAACATTATAAGTAATAGTTTCTTCTTCAACTTTAATAGGTTCTACTACTTTCACTTCAATGGGAGGGTGATATTTAAACCACTTATCTGTAGGGAGATTAATATGGGTAGCAAATGGTTCACAGAAAGAAGCTATTATCTCAGAGTCAAGTCCATATTTAGTGCTAAATTCATGAAAAGCATCAATATCCATAAAAGATTTAACACAATCAAACTTAAGGTTTATACCTAACCCATTACCTTCGGTGAGTTCCCAATCTTCAGAGTTGCGTTTAATTCTTTCCAATAAATCGCATTTGAATTCAGTAGTCTTCTTCATAAAAGAACCGATACAAGAAGTATCAAGCATGGATTGATCATTACGAGAAAGTCGAGCATAATTTTTTTGAATAATAATTTCTCTTGAGAGCTCATGATTGGGGCATGAATATAACATTGACTTAAGACTCCCCCAAGCTTGAGCGATACTTTCTCCTTCATGAGGCCGAAAATTATATATATAATTCCTATCACGATGAACCAGATGCATAGGATAAAAGTTCAGATGAAATTCCAATTTCAATCAGTTGTAGTTCTATGATCCAATATCATCACATAGCCTATACCATGTCAATGCCTTTGCCTTCAAAGATAGAGGGAAGACCTTCTTCTTGACATCATCCTTGAGCTAACCTGGAAGCTTAAATAATCCACAAACTTCATCCACATAGGTTAGGTGCATATCGGGATGTAATGTTCCATCTCCTGCATAAGCATTAGCTAGCATTTTCTCTATCATACCCAAAGGAACTTCATAATAAATATTTTTAGTAGGTGCAGTAGGTCGAGGAGCAACTCTTTGTTCTTCCGGTCGGGGTGAAGATACCCCAAACAAACCCCTCAAAGGGTTATTTTCCATAGTAACAAGTGATAGTAAATTTCAACACACAATATAGATATTTCCTTACCAAATTCCACTTACCAAAGGCGCTTCACTCCCCGGCAACGGTGCCAGAAAAGAGTCTTGATGACCCACAGGTATAGGGGATATATCATAGTCCTTTCAATAAGTAAGAGTGCCCAACCCAACGAGGAGCAGAAGGAAATGACAAGCGGTTTTCAGCAAGGTATTCTGTTGGGGATATACCCCGCGGTATGACCCCGACGGAAGTATGACCCAGTCGGACTTGGCGTTACATTGGTAACCCGTCGAAGGATTGGCGAGTTATAAGTTTGGCGGTTCACTGGTCTGACGACTCACGAGCCTGGCGACTTATTGGTGACCCGGTGGGTGTTTTAGATGGATAATAAGGCCCAAGGCCCAGAAGGCCGGTATATGGAAGGCCGGTTCATGTTATGGTGGGCCGGTTTATGAGGAAAGCATAAGGAATATTCTCCTACAAAGGAAGCAAGACTAGGACTCCACCTGTAATAGAGTAATCCTAATCCTACTAGGATTAGTCATGTAACCCGCCCCTTCAACATATATAAGGATGGGCAGGGCTCCCCAAAGAGGGAGAGGCAACAACAAACAATTTCTAGGGCTAGACACAAAGTGCCGGTTTACCGGCATCTCTCTCGTGATGATAATGAGACCTAGACACAAATAGCATGTAGGGCTATTACCGGATGATGTTTCCCGGGGCCCGAAGCTGTCTAAATCCTTGTCTTGTGTTGCGTCTCTCGATTCCGCTCAACCCCTCTCAAGCTACCACATAGAGGCGTTGGCCTCACGACGAAGTCCTCACACTAGGACATCTGCCGTGACAATTCCACGACATATTCTCTACAAGCACTAAAATTATCGGTAGCAGATAGTTGTGTGATAAGAAAATCTGTAATGGGTAACAAGTAACAAAAGTAACTAAGGTGCAGCAAGGTGACCAAATCCTTTTTCTAGCAAAGGACAAGCCTGGACGAACTCTTCTATAAAGCAAAGTGCTCCCGAGTACACATGGGAATTGTTGTCAAGTCAGTTTTCATCATGCTCATATGATTCGCGTTTTTTTCCGAACCAGTCATTACCCCTTTCCATTGCAAATGAATGGAAATACAATGTTCCGAGAACAACACATGAATGAGGGAAAGAGGTGCAGCGAGTTCGAGCACTGCTAGGAAACCCACTGCGCTCGCCCGACATCGTGACGAGCGCCATGGGGCGAAAACCTGACAGCACCATAGTTCAACACACCCAACATTACAGTCTATTACAACCAAAAGCCATCATAGGAGGGAGCAAAATGCAGTAAGCCAGAACTTGGCCCATCACGGCGTCTCCAAAGTTTGTACTTGAATGAAATCACTCGCCCTCGATCGGTCTCCTCACCGTCTCACACATCTTCACCAGTCGCATCATGCTTGACCTGACCATCTCCGCCTCGCTTCGAAACTCCTTGGCTTTATCCTCTTGTTGCAGACCTGCCCAGTATAGCAAAAAGGAACACACGGAGAAGACTATCTCAAATGGTGTCTTAATTTGCTTCTTTTCGAAAGTGGCTCAATTTCGAGCAAGCCAGATAGCCCAACAAACAGCAGCAAGGCCCATAGTATAATATTTTCCTCCACCAGGGAGAAAGGTGTGGCACCAGGAAAAATATTGCCAGTAATTATTTGGGCATAACTCAGTTCCCAGTGCCATCCCAACGCATCTCCAAACCACTCTAGCCACCAAACAAGTGAAGAACAAATGTCTGGATGACTCAATCTCATTACAAAAGGAACACTTGGGGTCCCCGGGCCATCTCCTTTTTTTCATGACTTGTCTGGTGAGAACAGCATCCTGGGACATTTGCCACAAAAAGATTTTGATTTTCAAGGGAATTTCGGCATTCCAAATCCATCTGTAGACATCCACTAAGAGGATTTTTCAACCATTTGTACATGGACTTGGTAGAAAATTTACCATTTCCATTAAGCCCCCGGTATACCCGATCTCCCCCTAGACCCAGTTGTATATTATTAATAATTTTACTCATTTCCTCCCACTGTTTCTGGAGGTCAGGAGTGAGCCTTCTCCTAAAGAAAGAGCTAGTTTCCTCCAATTTGAACTCAGCAACAGTACAGTTTTGATTACTGCATATATCCAGAAGCAAGGGATATTTGTCCTGGAGGGGGCCTGACCCATTTAAAGAGTCCTTCCACAATCTGGCAAGATTTCCAGAGTCAACATTGATTCTCCTACCAGCCATGTATAAGGCCTTGACTTTAAGAAGGGCTTTCGAGCACGGGGAATCAGTAAACCTGAGTTTGACCGTTGCCACAATTTTGTTCTTCAGATAACGGGCCCGCACAATATCTTGCCATAACCCATCTTGGGTTTCAAGTTTCCACCACCACTTGACCATCAAACGAATGTTTTGCTTCCGAAGATATTTGACTCCCAGGCCACCTTTATCTCTAGATCTACAAATTCTGCCTCACTTGACCAGATGATATCTTTTTTTCTTGTTACAACCTTGCAAAAAGAATCTCCATCTGTGTTTGTCAAGTTTTTCGATGAAAGTTTTGCTCATAAGCCACATAGACATGTGATACAGAGATAATTGTGTGACAACTGAATCTAGCAGGGTAAGTCTTCCCCCCATGGACGCAGCATTTCCGATCCAAGCCTCAAATCTCTTGAGGTATTTAACCACAATGAATTCCCAGTCTGAGTCTCTGAGGACAGTGTAACTGATAGGCATACCGAGTTATCTAATAGGAAAACTACCCACGTCACAATTGAACAACTCAGCATAGTATCTCACAGTGTTTTCATCACCACCCACAGTGAAAATCTCACTTTTTTGGTAATTGACTTTAAGCCCAGACATCGACTCAAAGGTATACATCAGCAACTTTAGGTTTACTGCTTTATCAACATCATGATCCAAACAAACAATAGTGTCATACGCATACTGGAGCACTGCAACCCCATTAGGGATGAGATCAGGAGCCAAGCCTACCAACAAGCTATTTTTGCATTAACGATCGTTTTTGCAAGACAGTCAGCGGCCAAGTTAAACAAAAACGAGGAGTGGTGATCCCCTTATCGCACCCCTTTGGCACTCTGAAAATATGGGCCAAACCTGGTTGTTGAGTTTGATGCTCACCGTCCCATTGAATAAGAATTGTTTAATCCAGCCACACCAAGTGTCACTAAAACCTCGAAGCTTGTGGCATTCTAAGAGAAAGACCCAGTTAACTTTATCGTATGCTTTTTCAAAGTCGAGTTTCAGGACAATCCCCACCCTTTTCTTCACATGAGTATAATTCAACAACTCATGTAGAGAAAGCACACCGTCCATAATGCTTCTCCCCTTCACAAAAGCGTTCTGGGTCGAGCTAATTAGCTTGTCAGCGTACTTCTCAACACGCCGATCTAAAGCTTTAGTGATCAATTTGTATGGGCATCTAAGGAGACATATAGGCCTAAATTGCTGGATTTTGTTCGCATCAGAAGATTTAGGCAAAAGAGTAATCACTCCATAGTTGAGGCGCTGGACATCTAAGGTCCCTTTATGGAAATGCTCAAGGGCCTCATGATATCATCCTTAACTACATCCTAGCAAACCTGATAAAATTCAACAGGAATGTTATCCGGACCAGGGGCTCTATTATGTGCCATAGAAAACAGTGCCTCTTTTACCTCCGTCTCAGTGAATTCTCGACAGAGATCCGCATTATCATTGGCATTAAGTTTTTCCTCAGCAGACCACGTGTGAGGGTCTAGGTGGAACAGATTACCTGGCTCAGGCCCATACAAGTTTTTGTAAAAGTCTGTAGCATGGGCAATCAGTTCCTCCGTACCTTCAATCTCCACTCCACCAGCCTTCATGGAATGAATAGTATTTTTCCTCTTGCGACCATTGGCAATTTTATGATAGTAATCCATATTCAGATCCCCTTTTAAGAGCCATCGCTCATGGGATTGCTGAAGCCAAAAAATCTCCTCATTCACCAATAAGTCATGCAGCTCAATACTGACATCAATCTTGACGCCGTATAACTCAAGGGATAAGGGGCCATTTTCTTCCAGTTCCTCCAGCATGGCCAATTCCATCCTGAGTTCCTCCTTCCTTTTCTTATCATGACCATATTTATCCGAACTCCACCCTTTAAAGTAGGTTTTAAATATTTTCAATTTGATATTCAGGATGACAATGGGGTCAGATGAGAAGACTCTCCTAGCCCAAATCTTACTAACAATGGGAAGGAATTTATCATCTTTGACCTAGGAGAGGTTGAAGCGAAACTCACATGGCTTAGGAGCTTCACGCCCTTCTTCCCCGCTGGACAGCAGCAGGGGATTGTGGTCCGATAACTCCTGGACCAGTTTCCTCACAGAACCAAAGGATACAGGTTTTCCCAATCTTCGGACATCAATACCCGGTCCAATTTCTCTAGAGTGGGATGGGCCTGATTGTTTGTCCAAGTGTACTTGCCCCCACTAGTGTAGATCTCTCTAAGGGCGAGAGTGTTGATAATAGAATTGAAGAGATCAGTAGACCTGATGTTATTCATTTTCTTATTTTTCTCATTTGAATTGCGCAGTATGTTAAAGTCACGTCCCACAATATAGGGGACTTTCATATTACTACACATAGCAGCAAGCTCCACCAGAAATTCCTCTTTGTATTCCTCATGAGCAGATCCATATACTATTAACAGGCCCAGTTAGCTTTCTTCCTCTTTTCATGCACAACAAGCTGCAAAACATATTTGCCTTTATTGTAGGATGCGATGTCCAATGAGTCATGTCTCACACGAGTCAGGATACCCCGATATTTGTCCACAGATGGTATCCAATCCCAATGGAACACACCAACTTGGTCGATCCTCCTAATGCATTTAGGAGTGAAGTTGTTCTTCATAGTTTCCTGCAGCCCAACAAAGTCCAAAGAATGGTCACTAATCAAGTCTAAGAGACAGGTGGCCATCCCTTTTTTGCCTGCCCCTCTGCAGTTCCAAATGAGGCCTCTCATTTGGAACGTTTCTTATGGAAATGGGATCGAGTAGCCCTGCGAGGAGGCTTTGCAGGGCTACAACACAGTCTTCAGCAGAATTTTTCTTTCCTTGGCTCCTAGTCACATATGATTTGCGTTTGTTACTTTGATAATTTGATATGTGGGTGGACCGGTGCTTGGGTGATGCCCTTACTTGGACAAGCCTCCCACTTATGATTAACCCCTCTCGCAAGCATCTGCAACTACTAAAGAAGAATTAAGATAAATCTAACCATAGCATGAAACATATGGATCCAAATCAGCCCCTTACGAAGCAATGCATAAACTACGGTTTAAGCTTCCGTCACTCTAGAAACCCATGATTGACTTATTACCTACGCGTGCCTTCCCCTAGGCCCAAATAATGGTGAAGTGTCATCTAGTCAACGTTCACATAACACCACTAGAGGAAAGACAACATACATCTCATCAAAATATCGAACGAATACCAAATTCACATGATTACTTATAACAAGACTTCTCCCATGTCCTCAGGAACAAACGTAACTACTCACGAAGCATATTAATGTTCATAATCAGAGGGGTATTAAATAACATTAAGGATCTGAACATATGATCTTCCATCGAATAAACTAACTAGCATCAACTACAAGGAGTAATCAACACTACTAGCAACCCACAGGTACCAATCTGAGGTTTGAGACAAAGATCGGATACAAGAGATTGAAAGAACATGCGGCGCCCCCATGTTTGGTTTTGGTAATTGATGACAATATCTATGGACTAATGGTTGCCTTGAGTTATATTTGAAGGGTTTGTCCATAGGCTTTTCTTGGAGTCCATTTGTTGGTTTCAAGGAGAGTTTGTAATGAGCAAGGTGCTATTAAGGAATTATCTAAAGATTGATCTTGTGAGTGTTGAGCTTATTGCAAGCATGTCTTGAAGAAGAAGAGTGTGTGATCATTCATGTTTACCTTCAAGACATCATCCAAATGAAGAGAGTTGGAAAGATTCAAGGTTGATCAAGACTAAGTCAAAGAATAAATCAAGTTGATCAACACACAAAGTGTAGAAGATGTACCGAGAGGGATCAAGCAATCCCATGGTATGGTAAGCATTGTCAATCACGCTTTGTGTACTAACCCATGGTCTTCGTGAGAGTTCTTTGTGGGGTTACGTTGTGGTGTGCAAGTTCAAGTGGATCATCACGAAGATATCATATGCTTGAAGCTTGCCATCCATTGTGGTGGCAATCGACTTGTGAAGATGTGCCGAAGAGTGGCTCACCCATAGTGGAGTATGGGGGAGCAATCTACTAGTCTTCACCGAGCCAATGCAATCAAGAAAGGTGGTCCAGCTTGAGGGAGTTAAGATCGTCATCATCCAGCTCAAGTGGACTATGTGCAAGGCAAAGGTTTGCCCTTGATAGGTCTTCTATTTTACCGGTCTCATGGTGGTAGTTGGGAGACCGGGTTATAGGATCGATTGCCGTACTATCAAGGGGGGCTCTCGATGAGTAGCTTGATCGTATCGTTCGTAGAGAGCTCAGACCATTGCATCCTTCCATCATCTTTATTGGTTCTTGTTTGGTTCTTCTCCTTGTGAGTTTTTGAGCTTATGGTCATCTTGACGACAAGCTTGAGTTCATCAAAAACGGAGTTCACTCATGCATCTTCTATGATGTTTTTGATGTTGGGGTTTTTGCCGGTTCTCTTTGTGAGTCCTAGTGCTTACGGTCATCTTGATGACAAGCTTGAGTTCATCGAAAACGGAGTTCACATGCATATTCTATGATGTTTTCGATGTTGGAGGTTATGCCGATTCTTCGCTGTTTTGATGCTACTCGTCTTCCCCTATCCAACAAGCTTGAGTTTGCTCAATTCAGAGCTCATATGCAGAAGTTATGGCAGTTCAGGGTTTCTTGTTTCTCCTGCGGTAGTACCGCTGGGCCAGAGCGGTAGTACCACTTATAGCCACAAGCGGTAGTACCGCTGGTTCATAGCGGTAGTACCGCCCATGGCTATATGCGGTGGTACCGCTCCGGTTCCGCGCTAGTGCCACCTCGATTCGAGACCGTTGCTTCTCGTGTCGGGTTGGGAGGCAGTAGGAGCGGCAGTAGGTGCGGTAGTACCGCTTATAAGCGGTAGTACCAACCTACCACCGCTACTAGTGCCGCTCGGGGGCTCTATCTCGTGTTTCTTCCCTCATTGGTATTGTGCGTGGTCCCAACGGTAGTACCGCTGGGCCGAGCGGCAGTACCGCTCCCTAGAGTGGTAGTACCGCTCCCTGTGGGCTGGTTGGTGGGGATAACGGTTGGATTTTCTCCCCCCTTATAAAGGGGGTCTTCTTCCCCATTGAACCTTATCCTTTGAGCTCGTGTTCATCCCCCATTGTTGACCTTCTTAGAGCTTGCTTTCTCTCCATCCCTCCATGGATTCTTGCTAGCTTTTGGGGGAAAAGAGAGAGGAGATCTATATTCACATTTCCACCAATCACTTTCTCCTCTAGATGAGGGGAACCCCTTGGATGTAGATCTTGGAGTTCTTGGTGTTCTCCTTCTTGTTCTTTGTCTCTTTTCCCTCCCTAGCATTAGTTGCTTTGGTGGGATTTGAGAGAGAAGGACTTGGGCACTCCGTGTGCCCTTGCCATTACATTTGGTGCATCGGTTTGAGTTCTCCACGGTGATACGTGGAAGTTACAAGTTGAGAAGCTTATTACTCTTGGGTGCTTGGTACCCTTGAGCTTGTTCCTCTTGGGTGCTTGGGCACCCTAGACGGTTGAGGTCACCGCGGAACCATATTCCATTGCGGTGAAGCTTCATGGTGTCGTTGGGAGCCTCCAATTAAGTTGTGGAGGTAGCCCCAACCTTGGTGGTGTACGAAGCTCAATCATCGTGGTGAAAAGCTCTGGGCAAGCGTCGGGGTGAAAAGCTCAATCATTACGGTGGCCCTAGTGGCTTCTTGGGGAGCATTGTGCCTCCACACCTCTCCAAACGGAGATTAGCATCCGCAAGGGTGTGAACTTCGGGATACATCGTCGTCTCCGCGTGCCTCGGTTATCTCTTACCCAAGCCCTTTACTTATGTACTTTACTTTGCGGTAGCCATATTCTTTCTTGTCATATATCTTGCTATCACCTAGTTGTTTATCTTGCTTAGCATAAGTTGTTGGTGCACATAGGTGAGCCTAGTTGTTGTAGGTTTTGCGCTTGACAAATTAACCGCTAGGTTTATTCCGCATTTGTTCAAGTCTAAACCGTAATTATTTTAAAGCGCCTATTCACCCCCCTCTAGGCGACATCCACGGTCTTTCAATTGGTGTCAGAGCCTCATCTCTCTTTATAGGGCTTAACCACCTAGAGAGTAAGGATGTCGACTAGGGGTTTAGGATTCTCTAACACTTTTAGTTTCGATGGCACAAATTTTGATGTTTGGGTACTTCACATGTTTAATCTCTTTAGGGTCATGGACCCAGATTTAGAGCGAATTGTAGATATTGGTTTTTCTCCTCCAAAGGATCCCCAAAGATTATCTTTAGAGGATGAGAAAACTCTTATCTCAATGTTCAAGCTTCTAATGTGCTTTTCGATGCTTTGAGCAATGTAGTTATATTTCAACTCACGCCAATCTGGGATGCTCATGAGTTGTGGACAAAGCTTCAAGATAAATATGGTGTGTCCAAGAATTGTGGGAATGATTGTTCTCCCTCCACCTCCGTCCGTGTTGTTTTTTCAACTTCTTCTACTTCACCTACATGTGGTTTGCCACAAGGTAATGATATGGTGAGTAGTATTGGTCATTGCAATGATGATAGTATGCTTATTATGGATGATCCTTCATCACTATCTTATTGCAATGCACCTTCTTTGGACTTTAACACTTCGAGCACCATACATGTTTCACATGCTTGTGTTGATAGTCCTTGCATATCATGTAGAAATTGCTTGACTAAATATCATGATGATATGCTTGCCATGTCTCGTTGCCATGATAAAAATGCATATGTTTCCTCGAATTGTTGTGCTAACAATGTAGAGGAAATCCAACACCCCATGGAACAAGACGTGGCCTTGAATGGTGCTTCGAGGGATCCAACATCATCATCTATTGCGTTTTGCCTTATGGCTAAGGCTTTAAAGGTATCTCCCACATTGAATCCCAATATATCTTGTGATGATAGTGATGATAACAACGATGATGATGTTGAAAATGATGAAGAGAATGATAATGTTTCCTCCTTAAAAATTAAGCAGGAAATGATTTTTAAAGCTCTTCATAAGAATAAAATTGCTCGTTCCAACTTCATGGAAATCATGTCTATTGCCATTGAGGGAAAGAAATATATAGAAGAGTTGGAATATCATCTAGAGGAGCATGAGGTCACCACAGAGAAAATGGAAGGTCATGAGCGTGATTATGCTAATGAGATCGCCGACCAATCGCAAGCTCTTGAACTTGAACAAACCACCAAGGAATCTCTTGAGGAGACTTTTTCTCTAGAACTATCTAGAATAAAGGAATCCCGTGATAGAGCTCTCGAGGTGGCCAATGATTTTGAAACTAAAAATGAGAAGCTTGAAGTTGCACATGCTAAACTCCTTGAGGATTTTGAACACCTCGAAAATGGCTCAAGAGTCATTAAGAGTGAGCTCATCAAGCTCACCGAGTCTCATGCTCAACTTAAAGCTTCATATTCAAAAGAGCTTGCTAAGTTGTCTTCTCCTCTTGTTGTTAATAATGATGTTTGTTCTTCTAACTCTACTTCTTGTGAAGCATCCATTTTTAAAAAGAATGTTGAGCTAAGGGCTCAACTTGAGTTGCTATCTAGCACTTATAGGAAATTGGAAGAAAGTCATGTAAAGCTCACAAGCTCTCATGATGATCTTCTAGTATCCCATAATGTGCTAAAGATATCTCATGAGGCTATGATTACCAAGGTAACATCTAGTGAGCCTCATGTGGATACTAGCACTACTACAAGTCAAAATGCTATATTGACATGTGCTAGTCCTCATAATTCATCTAATCACAATGTTGCTACTTCTTGTGATGAATTGCTTTCCTTGCCTTATTTCTCTAATGACGAAGCATATACTTCCTCTAGTACTTGTGTTGATACTAACCATGTAGAGGAAATCAAAGAGCTCAAGGCCCAAGTCACTTCTTTGAAGAAATACTTAGAAAATTGTCATGAAGGGAAGTCCACACTCAACAATATCTTGAGTGTGCAAAAATCCCCCAATGACAAAGGTGGACTTGGATTCAACTCCAATAAGAAGAACAAGTCCATGAGAAACAAGAAAAAAGGCCAAGAACAACTCAAGAATTCGGCCAAGATTATTTGCTTCAAGTGCAAAATTGAAGGGCACCATGTTAGATCATGCCCATTGAAGAAGGAGCCCATTAGTGACAAGCAACAAGGGAAGTGGCCACAAGTTCATTCTCATGCTCAACCTCAAGTTGAAGAAAGGCCACTTCCCCAAAAGACCCAAGTTAATGTTTCTCATGTTGAGAAATCAAGTGAGAAGAAAGTGAAGAGTAGACGTTGCTACTTATGTCGTGAGAAAGGTCACGTCGCTTCTTCATGCACCAGTGGTAACTTATCCAACCCAATTATTATTGATGATGTCTATTCTCTTGGGAAGGATAAGGTTGGCAATGTGATTGCCAAGTTTCTTGGGACTCAAAGTGGTGTCAAGAAAAGAACCATCTGGGTAGCCAAGCCTATTGTGACTAACCTCTTAGGACCCAACTTGGTTGGGGACCAAGTAGCTCAAACTTTATCAATAGGTGTAATTGGAGGTCATTGGAGACTTGGCTACATTATGAAGATTTAAGGGGTCTTCATCATTCATATTCTCTCAAGCCAAGTCATTCGGATTATCTTTCTATCTTATATCCAATGTTCCTCCTTGCGGTAAATCATACTTAAATTGTTTACACTGAAAGTTACTTGCCCCGTTGCATGTTGTGGTTTTGTACCATGCATGTGCTAGTATATGTTGTGCTTCCAATTTGCTTATCTTGAGAAATCAAGTGTGTGTATGTTGGTTTGCACATCATGTACGTGTGTGTCGTGTGTTGAGCCTTTTCGCATCTTGTTTATATCTTAGTTGGCTCTTGTGGGAGATTAATGGAACATCCCATTTTGGGGGAGTGATGTGCTTTGTGCACCTCACAATCCTAAAAATGTGTGTACATGAGGAATACCATCTAGTATTGATATTACAAGATTACCTAGTCTCTATGTGGTATGTCTTCTCATGAGAAATTCAAATTCTAAATGGTCCATTAATTATCTCTTGTTGGTTCTATTTTGCTTCTTATTAAGTTTTTCATTGGTATCGCATTATGGGGGAGTAATATGCTATGTGTATATTACAAGCCTAGAAAATGTGTGCATTTGAGATATTGTCACCTAGAGTTGATATTGTAAATTATCTTGTTCCTAGGTGGCATGTTTGCTCTTCAAGTTGCAAATTTGATTTTGTGTTTGGTGTGAAGATGATGTTGGATATTTCGGCAATATATCACCAGGAATTATTTCAAAATACCTCTTGTCTTTGACAATTGGTAATCATTTATGTGGTGGAATTTACTGATCATCTTTACATTGTCTTTTCGCTTTATTTGTGTTATCTCTTGCCAAGATTGTGCCAACTCCCATTGCCTTCCATGCCTCTTGTGGATTTTGTTGTTTTCATGATCCTGTCTAGTGCTTTCTAGATATAGTGAAAGTCGTGATCCCACCTTGTGCGTTTTGTATTCAAATGCAAATTCTCTTTAATGCACAATTCTTTGGGGAGCTATCCTATTTTCGATAGAACACTCATCTTGTGATCCATATCAAGTGTGTGTTGATGGAAGGCAAGCCGTTTCTTTTTGGTACTTTGTGCCATCATGAAACTTTGTAGATGGGTTGGTTTGTTTGGAACCATCCTCTCTTTTGGGAGTCCGATATCTTTCCTTTTGCTTGTACCAATGGGATATCTCATCCTTGATGTATCTTTTAAATATATATCTTCCATATGATGATTTCTTCTTTTGGTATCCTTTTTCACTTGGTTTTTCTTTTTCATTTGGTTTCGTTTCTTGAAAGTCTTGAACATGCATACTTACTACATGTATTTTCTTTGACATGCTTTCTTTCTTTAACCCAATATATAGGGGAAACTCCACCTAGTCTCGATTTGGATGAGATGTGCATGAAATTCATTTTCATATATAAATGCACATATGTTTGTGGAGTTTGTCATATGTATTTGTGTTTCTAACTCTTTGGTCCCAATGAGTTTGGGTACCATTTTGTTTGTGTTGTTGTTCTAGGAACAATTGGAGATGCATTGGATGCTCAGATCATTCAAAAGGAAGGTGGTGTCACCATGTGCTTATTGGAGTCAAGCTAGGATGATCAATGAACTACTATCTACCTTAAATTGGTATCTACTACATCCTTCCAATGGTATCTCGATAACAAGTATCATCATCTACTTCATGCACACATTTCTTGCATCAACCTTGTGTAGGTTGTATCATGGCATGTAATTCTTTCGTTCTTGTGATACTTGTTTCCTTTCTCAAAGCATCCCAACAATGATCTCTTGTTGATAGTTGTGATGTCTTTGATGTTTGTGTGTCCGGAATTCATTTGTATACAATAGACCATATCTAGCCATGTGCTATGCTTTCAAGCAAATATCTTATTGGTATGTTTATGACTTCCTTGTGGATATCTTATTCTTTCCTTTTGTAACTATTTCATGTGTACATCCTTCTTTGTGGATTGATATCATGCATCACGATTTTCATCTACCTAGAATCTTATACACTTGAGAGAAATTACATATCTAGAAGATATCCTTTCCTTTTACGTCCACCTTGTCTTTCTTTTATTTTCTTTGGTGGCTTCGTGAAAGCTTTTGCCTTGAGTGCGGGTCTTATCTTGTTGGATCTCTATGCACTCATTTTGTGGTGAAGATTGTTTTTCTCAAGATTGTCTTGATGAGGCTTTGCCATTTCATTGGTATCCCTCCTCTTAATGAAGCTTTCATTATCTTCTTCACCATGGGTTGTCACAAGCGTTGGTTATTATTTTTGCATGTTGAGTGTGCTTGTGAACCCCTTTGCTTGATGTGTGTGGGAAGGACATGTCATGCACCTTGTATCTCAACTATTCAAGACTATGTTGATGCTTAATGCTCACCCTTACATTAGTCTTCTCAAGTGCTTTGCCGTGACTCACACACATCATTTTGGTTGAGCCTACTCTTAAGTTGCCTCTTTTATATGTTGCTCAACCATTTGTTTGTTGCAAGTGCTAGGTTTTGTTTCCTTCATGCTCACTTGCACTTGGTGTGAGTCTCTATTGATTTTGGGGGAGTGATGATCCTATTTTGTGCACTTGGCATCCTAATGAAAATATTCTAAGGAGTGCACAAATTATGGGGGGCTTCACTAGTGTCATTAGAACACTCTGTTGCTATGTCGTGAGGTTCTATTGATCTTGGGGGAGCGATGATCCTATTGTGTGCTCGTTGTATCCAAATAAAAAACTAAAATCATGCACAAATCATTTGGAGCTTCTCTAGTTTCTCTAGAACACACCATTGCTCATATCATAATATCTTTTATTCATGTGGCATATAGGATCATTGGTCTAGTTGGTTCAATTGGTATATTTTGATAGCTTGCTTCAATTGGTATCTTTTGATTGCTTGAGTGCTTTTTTCTCTCTTTGTTATGTCTTTGTGGCATATCATTCTTTAGCAATCCTTGGGCCTCAATATAGGTTGTCTTCCTCCAAGTATTTACCATTGGAAATGTGTATTGCATTCCACTCTCTTGTTGAGAAATACACAATTTATGGAGGAACACAATTTATATTGGCCTTCTATGCTTTTCACCCATTTTGGCAATCGATGCCAATGGGGGAGAAGTTTTAGAGAGTTTTGTGAGGAAGTTTAGAGAGTTGTTTCTTCTCTTCTTGCTTTGGTTTTGTTCCTAAGCTTTTGCATCTCATGCGGATACATTATTGTTGCATGGTATGGTCTTGCATAATTCCTTACATAAACTCTCTTGAAAGTGATTGTCATCAATTACCAAAATGGGGGAGATTGAAAGAACATGCAGCGCCCCCATGTTTGGTTTTGGTAATTGATGACAATCTCTATGGACTAATGGTTGCCTTGAGTTATATTTGAAGGGTTTGTCCATAGGCTTTTCTTGGAGTCCATTTGTTGGTTTCAAGGAGAGTTTGTAATGATCAAGGTGTTATTAAGGAATTATCTAAAGATTGGTCTTGTGAGTGTTGAGCTTATTGCAAGCATGCCTTGAAGAAGAAGAGTGTGTGATCATTCATGTTTACCTTCAAGACATCATCCAAATGAAGAGAGTTGGAAATATTCAAGGTTGATCAAGACTAAGTCAAAGAATGAATCAAGTTGATCAACACACAAAGTGTAGAAGATGTACCGAGAGGGATCAAGCAATCCCATGGTATGGTAAGCATTGCCAATCACGCTTTATGTACTAACCCATGGTCTTCGTGAGAGTTCTTTGTGGGGTTACGTTGTAGTGTGCAAGTTCAATTGGATCATCACGAAGATATCATATGTTTGAAGATTGCCGTCCATTGTGGTGGCACTGGACTTGTGAAGATGTGCTGAAGAGTGGCTGACCCATAGTGGAGTATGGGGAGCAATCTACTAGTCTTCACCGAGCCAATGCAATCAAGAAAGGTGGTCCAGCTTGAGAGAGTTAAGATCGTCATCATCCAGCTCAAGTGGACTATGTGCAAGGCAAAGGTTTGCCCTTGATAGGTCTTCTATTTTACCGGTCTCATGGTGGTAGTTGGGAGACCAGGTTATAGGATCGATTGCCGTACTATCAAGGGGGGCTCTCGATGAGTAGCTTGATCGTATCGTTCGCAGAGAGCTCAGACCATTGCATCCTTCCATCATCTTTATTGGTTCTTGTTTGGTTCTTCTCCTTGTGAGTTTTTGAGCTTATGGTCATCTTGACGACAAGCTTGAGTTCATCAAAAACGGAGTTCACTCATGCATCTTCTATGATGTTTTCGATGTTGGGGTTTTTGCCGGTTCTCTTTGTGAGTCCTAGTGCTTACGGTCATCTTGATGACAAGCTCGAGTTCATCGAAAACGGAGTTCACATGCATATTCTATGATGTTTTCGATGTTGGAGGTTATGCCGGTTCTTCTCTGATGGAGTGTTCACTCCTCTTTATCTTAGGCATATCTCCCTGCCTCTTCTTACTATAACCAGTCGCTTTTTTGATGCTACTCGTCTTCCCCTATCCAACAAGCTTGAGTTTCTTGTTGCTCCTGCGGTAGTACCGCTGGGCCAGAGCGATAGTACCGCTTATAGCCACAAGCGGTAGTACCGCTCGTTCATAGCGGTAGTACCGCCCATGGCTATGTGCGGTGGTACCGCTCCGGTTCCGCGCTAGTGCCGCCTCGATTTGAAACCGTCGCTTCTCGTGTCGGGCTGGGCGGCAGTAGGAGCGACAGTAGGCGTGGTAGTACCGCTTATAAGCGGTAGTACCGCCCTACTGCCGCTGCTAGTGCAGCTCGGGGGCTTTATCCCGTGTTCCTTCCCTCGTTGGTGTTGTGCGTGGTCCCAGCGGTAGTACCGCTGGGCCGAGCGGTAGTACCGCCTGCAGCCAGCGATAGTACCTCTCCCCTGCGGGCTGGTTGGTGGGGATAACTGTTGGATCCCCCCCCCCTATAAAAGGGGGTCTTATTCCCCATTGAACCTTATCCTTTGAGCTCGTGTTCTTCCCCCATTGTTGACCTTCTTCGAGATTGCTTTCTCTCCATCCCTCCATGGATTCTTGCTAGTTTTTGGGGGAAAAGAGAGAGGAGATCTAGATCCTCATTTCCACCAATCACTTTCTCCTCTAGGTGAGGGAAACCCCTTGGATCTAGATCTTGGAGTTCTTGGTGTTCTCCTTCTTGTTCTTCCTCTCTTTTCCCTCCCTAGTATTAGTTGCTTTGGTGGAATTTGAGAGAGAAGGACTTGGGCACTCCGTGTGCCCTTGCCATTGCATTTGGTGCATCGGTTTGAGTTCTCCACTGTGATACGTGGAAGTTACAAGTTGAGAAGCTTATTACTCTTGGGTGCTTGGTACCCTTGAGCTTGTTCCTCTTGGGTGCTTGGGCGCCCTAGACGGTTGAGGTCACCACGGAGCCATATTCCATTGCGGTGAAGCTTCGGTGTCGTTGGGAGCCTCCAATTAAGTTGTGGTGGTAGCCCCAACCTTGGTGGTGTTCGGAGCTCAATCATTGTGGTGAAAAGCTTTGGGCAAGCGTTGGGGTCTCCAATTAGGTTGTGGAGATCACCCAGAGCAATTTGTACGGGTTCGGTGACCGCCCCCAAGGGTTGCCATTTGTACGGGTTCGGTGACCGCCCTCAAGGCTCCCTTAGTGGAATCATGACATCTTGCATTGTGCGAGGGCGTGAGGAGATTATGGTGGCCCTAGTGGCTTCTTGGGGAGCATTGTGCCTCCACACCGCTCCAAACGGAGATTAGCATCAGCAAGGGTGTGAACTTCGGGATACATCCTCGTTTCCGCATGCCTCGGTTATCTCTTACCCGAGCCCTTTACTTATGTACTTTACTTTGTGATAGCCATATTGTTTCTTGTCATATATCTTGCTATCACCTAGTTGTTTATCTTGCTTAGCATAAGTTGTTGGTGCACTGTCGGTGTACTAAGGTAGGGGTACCTCAGTACCCCAACTTGTGCATGGACAATAGCAGCTTCCCGCGGCGGGGTCGACCACGTGCTCGACAGAGACCTTCCTGCTCCATATAAAAGCCATTCAAAAACAAAGTATACAAGACAGAAGATCGAGACCCCGGCAAGTGGGGCTTGCCGGGAAGGCCGTTCCAGGCTCAAGGATACTTCACTCACGCAAGGCCCTGGCAAGGGGAGCTTGCCAGGAAGACTAGAAGGTTACATCATAGAAGACACGCCTCGGCGCTATACGCGCCCCGGCAGGGCCCGAGGAGCGACAAGCTTCAGAGCCCGACAAGCTCCCGGGCCCGGCAAGACCAAGACCCCGGCAAGGTGCTTGCCGGGAAGAGTGTGCTGTGTGCCCGCGCTCCAGCTCATCGAACCACGCGTTGCCCTGGGGCCTTTCCAGGGACGCGTGGCGGATGGCTGTGCAGCCTGGGGGACACGGTGGCACTCCACGATGGTGAAGCCATCGCCGTAGAAAACGGAGACGCAAGGGCGGGCGCTTTTGGGGTCGACGGCGACGGGCATTAAATGCCCTTGTCCCCCACTGTCAAAGTAGGTAGCGACCACTGTTCACGCACTGTAGCTCCACTGTTCCCGCACTGCTGCAACTACCACCTCTTTTACATTTTTACCCCTTTCTCCTACCTTGACACCTGTCGGTGACTCCTTGCACTATAAAAGGAGGCCCATGCACAACGTGGAGGGGGTTCGGAACCTAAATCGCTCATACGCTCGGTGTAGCTAGTTCTTCAAGCTCCCGAGCTCTCCAACTCAATACAAAACTAAGCAGGAGTAGGGTTTTGCGCGTCCATCGCGGCCCGAACCTGGGTAAAACTGCCCGCGTGTTCGCTACGATCTGCTCTTCGTGCTCCCTCCGCCCTCTTACCGCACAAGCAAGGGGCTCCGGTCCCATAGGTGTTCGTGCCACGCTTGACAGCAAATAGGAAAGCGTGCTCGTTGCCTTCCTGCGGGCGAATGTCGATGTGTTTGCCTGGCAACCATCTGACATCCCCGGTGTTCCCAGGAAGGTAATTGAGCACAAGCTTGCTGTTTGTCCTCATGCGCGGCCCGTCAAGCAGAAAGTGAGGAAGCAAGCCGTGGAGCGCCAAGAGTTCATCAACGAAGAAATCAAGAAGCTAGAGGCAGCAGGCCTAGTTAGAGGTGTGATCCATCCGACGTGGTTAGCAAACCCAGTCGTCGTGCGCAAGGCCAACGGGAAGTGGAGACTGTGTATAGACTTCACCGATGTGAATAAAGCATGTCCCAAGGATCCATTCCCTTTGCCGCGCATTGACCAGATCGTTGACTCCACTGCCGGATGTGAGCTACTCTCTTTTCTTGATGCATATTCAGGCTACCACCAGATCTTTATGGCCAAAGAAGATGAAGAGAAGACCGCATTTATCACTCCATGTGGCACTTATTGCTTCATACGCATGCCATTTGGACTGAAGAATGCAGGATCAACGTTTGCAAGGGTAGTGCACACTGCTTTCGAGCCACAGATCCACAGAAATGTAGAAGCTTACATGGATGACATCGTGGTGAAGAGTAAGAGCAAGGAAACCCTGATCCAGGATTTGGAAGAGACATTTCAGAACCTGCGCAGAATACAGCTTAAGTTGAACCCCGAGAAGTGCGTCTTTGGAGTCCCCTCCGGCAAGCTTCTCGGGTTCTTTGTGTCACAGAGGGGGATTGACGCCAACCCCGACAAGATTAAAGCCATTGAGCAGATCGAGGCCCCGAAGCGCGTCAAGGATGTTAGGAGACTTGCAGGTTGTGTGGCTGCCCTCAGTAGGTTCATTTCGAAGTCTGCAGAACGCGCCCTACCTTTCTTCAAAATCCTGAAGAAGGCAGGTCCCATGAAGTGGACTCCGGAAGCGGAGGCGGCGCTGCAAGATTTGAAACGGTACCTATCCTCCACTCCAATACTTGTCGCACCTAGACCACAGGAAAAGTTGTTGCTATACCTAGCAGCAACCAACCAGGTGGTTAGTGCTGCGTTAGTAGCGGAGAGGGAGGCCGACGAGGAGTCCGCACCACCGGCAAGCGAATCCAGCGACAAGCAGGGGGCTGCTCCGGCAAGCTCTGGCCCCGACAAGGACACTTCTGCGCAGGAACAGGAAGAGGTGCGAAAGAAGATGGTGCAGCGCCCAGTGTATTTTGTAAGTTCCCTTCTCCAGGGGGCTAGATCGAGATACTCTGGTGTGCAAAAGTTGCTTTTCGGCCTCCTCATGGCCTCGAGAAAGCTGCGCCACTACTTCCAAGCACATGAGATAACAGTGGTCACTCGCTTTCCGCTGAAGAGAATATTGCACAATCCAGAAGCAACAGGCAGGATCGTTGAGTGGGCACTGGAGCTGTCGAGCTTTGGACTCAAGTTTGAGAGTACTTCAACTATACAGAGCCGAGCTTTGGCAGAATTCATAGCTGAGTGGACCCCAACGCCCGATGAGGAAGTCCAAGAAACAAGTGCACCCGTGCAAGAAGCGACAAGTGAATGGGTAATGTATTTTGATGGTGCCTTCTCGCTGCAAGGCGCCGGTGCCGGCGTGGTACTCATCGCGCCCACCGGAGAGCACCTCAAGTACGTTATCCAGATGCACTTTCCCAGGGAGCAAGCGACAAACAACACCGCTGAATATGAAGGCTTGCTTGTCGGCCTCAGGATTGCGGCCGAACTTGGGATCATGAAGCTGATTGTGCGGGGAGATTCTCAGTTGGTGGTCCGACAAGTTAACAAGAGCTACCAGAGCCCTTTGATGGAAGCTTATGTAGATGAAGTAAGGAAGCTTGAGGAGCACTTTGAAGGTCTGCAAATGGAGCATGTCCCAAGAGCTCAGAATGAAATAGCAGATGGCCTTTCAAAGTGTGCTTCGATGAAGTTACCTGTGGAACCAGGGACCTTCTTGCTCAAGCTGACTCAACCATCCGTTACACCATCGATCGGGCAGCCCAAGAAGAGAAAGTTGGTCTCCGGCGACTACTTGCCGGCGGATCTTCCTGAAACCGCCGCCAAGGTCCCCAAGATCAACAACCAGAATGCTGAGGAACAGTTTGCTCCTGCAGATCTTCGGGTCTGTACAGTTGAAGCAAGCATTCCCGACAAGCCTCGCCCCGGCGAGCTTGCCGGGGGACCATCAGCTCCGGCAGAGCCAGAGGTTCTTGCCGTTGAAGCTGAGGTTCCCGCAGCGGCCCTCGAGCCTTTAGTCCTTGCCGTCGAGCCCCAGGCTCCGGCATGGGCGCAGCAGATCGTCCGTTTTCTGCAAACTAGAGAACTTCCCGACGACCCAGAAGAAATAGAGAAGATAACCAGGCAGTCAAGTATGTACCAGTTCGTGGATAACGAGCTGTACAGAAGAAGACTCAATGGTGTCAGATTGAAGTGCATCTCCAGGGAAGATGGACAGAAGCTGTTGGCAGAAATACACGGAGGCATATGCGGCCACCACATTGGCGCAAGGGCGCTTGCCGGAAAAGCTTTCCGGCAAGGGTTCTTTTGGCAAGAAGCCCTCCAAGATGCAACTGCACTAGTAACCAAGTGTGAAGCGTGCCAGTTCCATGCAAAACAAATTCACCAGCCAGCTCAAGCTCTCCAAACTATTCCTTTGTCCTGGCCCTTCTCGGTCTGGGGGCTCGATATCCTCGGCCCCTTCCTCCGAGCTGTCGGGGGCTTTGAGTACTTGTACGTTGCAATCGACAAGTTCACAAAGTGGCCGGAAGTAGAGCCAGTGAGAAAGGTGATGGCACAATCAGCGGTCAGGTTCTTCAGGTCAATTGTTTGCCGTTTCGGGATCCCTAACAGGATCATCACCGACAACGGTACACAATTTACTAGTCGCACCTTCATGCAGTACGTCCAAGACCTTGGCGCCAAGGTCTGTTTCGCTTCTGTTGCTCACCCGAGGAGCAACGGTCAAGCGGAGAGGGCCAATGCTGAAGTGCTGCGCGGACTCAAGACAAGGACCTTTGACAGGCTGCACAAGTGCGGAAGAAATTGGATAGAGGAGCTACCGGCGGCTCTTTGGTCAATCAGAACGACACTGAATCGAGCCACCGGACAGACACCCTTTGCTCTAGTATATGGAGCAGAGGCAGTTCTCCCCACGGAACTCGTATACGGATCTCCTCGAGTGCTCGCTTATGATGAGCTCGAGCAAGAGCAACTGCGGCAAGATGATGCATTGCTCCTCGAGGAGGAACGTCTCCAGGCTGCTGTACGAGCTGCTCGATACCAGCAAGCCTTGCGTCGCTACCATAGCCGCAAGGTCAAGGCCAGGTGTCTCGAGGAAGGCGACCTTGTTCTTCGGCGTGTTCAGTCCGCCAAGAATTCCAACAAGTTGACGCCGAAGTGGGAAGGCCCTTATCGGGTGAGACAAGTCACAAGGCCCGGCGCTGTCCGCCTTGAGACCGAAGAAGGCTTACCGGTGAGCAACTCCTGGAACATAGAGCATCTTCGCAAGTTTCACCCATAAGGCGCGGTTGCCGCGATCCGCTCCGGCAACCACCTTTTGTACAAGCTTTGCCGCTGTTGCATGTAACCCTTTGTACAAAGCCGGGCGCAGACCCCGTGCATCAGTAAAGTTTCTGTGTTCTGCGCTATTCGCCTTTTGCATGCTTTTCTTCGCTATTTGCATGTGTTATTTGGCATCTTGTGCAACACACCCATCCGGTAAGCATTAGCGCGCCGAAAGGCCATATACTTGTTTCCCTCTTCTTTTTCCTTGCCTCTTAAGCAGAAAGAATGTTCCTCGCGCACAAGTTTGCCGGGGGGGAAGGAGATGGAAGAGGAACCAAGTGCTGTTCAAAGAAGAGAAGCCTTACCAAGAAGCAAGCAATATACGAAAGCTAAGTTATTAAAATTTGATCAGTTCAAATTTTTAAAATTTAAGTTGTCTTCCTTGAACAATCACGATTTGTATGGAAAACCTGTGCGCGGAGGAACCTACCCGTAGCTAGCCGCACCCTTGCCTTGTTTTCGAGTACGCTCAACGACTTAAGTGAGCTGCGACAAGTGTCGCGCCCTTGCTTCGTTTTCGAGTTCACTCAGCAAGCTAAGTGTGTTGCGACTAGCTGCGGCAAGGTTGCTTGCCGGTGAGACCTTGGCCAGCAGGCTGCTCAGAGTCCAGCACTCAGCGCTTGTGGCAAAGGACCCTTGCCGGCAAGCTCCCCGGGAGCGTGGGGTGAAAAACATACAAAGTAGATGACCAAGACAAGGAGGATAACATGGCACTGATTGATCAAAATGAGATAAATATCTTGCAAAGGATAACTTGTCGCAATGATTAATGAGTTCATAACACCCTATGCAGCAACAGAAAGAGATAAAGATAAAGGAGGCCTAATCTACGCGGTCGCCCTCAATCCTGGAGAGCTTGCTCACTTTGGCGATGATATGGGCGACCTGCTCCTTCAACGCCTCCATGTTCGCGTCGGCCGGCAAGCTGCGGAGAACGTTGGTGAGGTTTATGCCGGGATTGCGGTATACAATCTTCGTCAGCACACGCTCCAAGGTTCCCGTGCAGAGCAGGCGCGACTCCTCGGCCAGTTGCGCGGGAATCTTCTTCCGAAGATTCGCAAGAGCCGGCGCGATCCCCCTGAAGAAGAGGCTGAGCTTGGCGCTGTGGGGGAGGTTGGGGTCCGGAGAGTAGATGAGGTGCTCCAACTTCAGCGCTAGCAGCTCCTGGTCAATGTTGGACGCAGAAGATACCAAGTCCTCGGTCCACACCTCGACGGTACGGCGGAAGTTCTCGGCCGCAGTGTTGGCGCTCGCCACCAAGCTCTGCTCCTTGCGGAGCTCTTCCTTCAGCTTGGTTTCCCGGGCTTGGGCGGCGTCGAGCGAGTTCCTCAGCGTGGAAACCTTCAGCTCCAGGTCCTCGATGGAGTCCTTGGCGGCCTTCAGCTCGTCGCCCTTCTCGGAAAGACGCACCTGGAGTTCGGAGTTGGTGTGGGCGTCCTTCTCGCGCTCTATGTTGAGCGCGGCGACCCTCTCCGCGCTCGCCTTCAACGACTCCTCCAGCTGCGCGACCTTGGCGGCAAGCTCCTCCTTGGCGGTCTCCGCGACAGCCGCGGCGGCTTTCGCCTCCTTCAGCTCTCCGCCAAGGGCCTGCTCCCGAGCGGCAAGGTCTTCCTCGTGGGAGTCGAGGTTGACCTTCCGCTGGGCGAGCTCTCCCTCTCGCCGGGACAACTCCACCCCGGCGAGCCGCTGCTGCTCTTCGGCCTCGGCCTTCTCCAGCAGCCATTCTTGGTATTCTCCGGCGAGTCTCTCGCGCTCCTCCGCCACCTCGCGGAGGGCAGCCTGGTTGGCGGCGCGGAGCTCCGCCGCGCGATTCTCCATCTCGACGGCGGCCTTGGCGGCGAGGGCCTCCCGAGAAGCAAGCTTCGCCTGCCTGGCCCGGTAAAGGGCCAGGAGCTGGTGAAGCAGCTTCTCCTCCTCGGGCCCGTCGCTTCCGCCGGGCGCCTCGACGATCTTCAAGCCCGCGGAGGCGAGGACCTCTCCGTCAAAGGCCTCGCCCTCCGCGGGGGCTCGCGAGGAAGAACCCCACGGCACTTGGATAAACACGCCGTTGGGGGCTTCAAGGTAGTAGCCGGCCTGCTCCTTTCCGGCGGAGGGGTCGGCGGCCGGTGCAGCACTTGATGCTCCTGCCACCTCCGGGCCGGCAGTGCGGTCGCCGTCCCCCTCCACGGCCGCTGCGTCCGCAGCCGGAGCGGTCTCTTGCGCAGCTGGCTCGGCGGCTCCCGCCGTGTCCTCGGCGACAGGGGCGTCGCCGCCGCCGCCCTGCGCGCCCTCCTCCTCGATGACGATGACTTCTGTCTCCATCTGCTCGGGGGGAGGAGGATCTAGAAGAAGAAGAAAAAGAAAGCAAAAGAGTTCAAGCAAATATCCAAAAAGAGACGACTCCAGGAAGACGAAGTTACAAAACTTACCTTGGCGGACGTCGTCAGCGGCGGGCTCCCTCGCCGGGGAGCTCTGCCTTGGCGGAGTGGCCGCCCTCGCCGGGCTGCTCGCCCTTGGCGGGGTACTCGCCCTTGGCGGAGTACCCGCCCTTGGCGGAGCGCTCTCCCTTGCCGGGGAGTTCGGCCTTGGCGGGGACGGCGGGGCCCGCGGCTCCTCAGGAGCGACCTCCGAACGCTCCTGAGCTTGCGGCTCCACCTCTGCACAAGACAATCAAAGCAAGACGCAAGCATCAGGATATTAGCACAAGGCAGAATACTCAAGCACACCCGACAAAGAAAAGTACGGAATCCAGACTTACGCTGGGGGCTGCGCTGGGGGCTGCTCATCGGAGCAGCGCTCGGGTCCGGCAGGCTTGGCTCCGGCGCGTCCCCAGTCGCCGCGGCGGGCGAGTCGTCCGCGACTTCGACCACGGGCACCTTGGCCTTCTTCGTCGCCCGCTGAGCCAAGGTCCTGAAATCAAAACAAGAAGCAAGATCAGCACCAACAAGAATCAAGGCAATATTATAGAAGATGCAATGCCTCGAATACTTACTCCTGTTCCTCCTCGTCGTCGTCTTCGCTCAGGGCGGAGAAATCAAACTCCACCTGAGGCGCGTCCGCGCGGGGAGCAGGAGGCGAAGATTCCCTCGGGCGCTTGGCGGTCCCCGGGGCTGGGGGCTGCGAAGACCCAGCCCCTGTGGTAGCCGGGGCCCGGGGAGCGGGCGGAGCCGTCGCTCCGCTCTGTGAAGACCCCCTTCCGCTCGGCGCTGGCTTGCGGGGCGCCTCTGCAGTGGCTTGCGCGCGGGCCGCCTCTGCCGTGGCCTGCGTGCGGGCCGCCTCCGCCGTGGCTGGTGCGCCGGGCGCCCCCGTCGCAGCTTGACTCCCCCAGGAAGCTTGCGTTGCCCGGCGAGTTGGCTGTTGCCGGGGCGCCTGTGCCCTTGTCCCTGTCGTCGCCTTGCGGAGACGTTTCATCGGAGACCGCCTGGGGCTTGCCCGGGGCGGGGAGGTCTCCGACGACGAGGAAATGTCATCGGCGTAGAGCTCCAGAGACCCGTCGGAGTCCTCGGCGGCCTCGGCGTCGTCCTCCTCCTCCTCCTCCCCGGCAGGCTTGCTGGGCCCGGCGCCCTGCGCTGCGGCCTCTTTCTCCCCGGCGCCTCCGCTCCCTCCGGCGCCTCCGCTCCCTGTGGCGCCCCTGTTCCCTCCGGCGGCGTTGCCTCTCGCCGCGGCCTCCGTCAGGATCCCAGGGATCCCGGAGTGCCTCAAGGATGGGACCCCGGCGAGCTCGTCGGGAGGCAGCTTCAGTAGCCTGCGGATCTCCGCCTCCTCTGCTTGGCAGGATGCTTCCGCAGCCTCTGCCTCCTCAGGCGAGTGGCCGAACTCTCCTGCCGCTGCGGCTGCAGCGGCCTCTTCAACCCGAGAAGCTATGTACGCTATCTCCTGGTCGGTGGTGTCCCGTGTCAGCTCCCGGGTCTCGTTCTTGTTCTTCGCCACCTCCACAAGGTTGTCGAAGAAGCTGAGGATGTCTGATGGCTTGGGCGGAATCCATGTGCGCTCCACGCCGTGCGAATCACACGCGGGCATCATGGCGCGAAGAGGATCACAGGCTGTGCTGTTGCAAAGGGGCACCACTCCCCGGGGCCCCCTGAACCATTCCGGGTGGGTCGGGTCGTGCTTAAACAATTCCCGGACCATCCCCTTCAGCTCCAGCGACGTGAAGTTAAAGTTGAGCCCGGGGCGCAGCCTCATGATATCCGCCGAGTTGCCGTACTCCCAGGCCGGCCTTTTCCTGTCTTGGAGAGGGGCGATGCGGCGGCGGAGGAAGTCTGTGCCTACTTCTGCGACAGACAACCTTGCTACCCGGAGACGCAGAATCCTAATGAGGGCGACGTCGAGCTTTTTGTCGTCCGAATCCAGCTCGCTCCAGTCCCTGCCGCGCACGATGGGCGTTGTGCGCGGCGCGGTGAAGGGCTACGGCTGGTCCTCGACGATCCAACACCAGTCAGCACGCCACTCCTCCCACTTGCCGCGGAGCTCTCCCGGCAAGTAGGACTCCTTCTTGTTCAGACGAAAAACCCAAGATATTCCTCCGGAGAGGGGGGCGCCGGCCTCTGCTCTAGGGGTGAAGAAGTGCCTAAACAGCGCTACGTTTGGGTATATTCCTATGTAGTTTTCGCACATGTGTGCGAAAACCGCCATCGTGAGGATGGCGTTGGGGGTGAAGTCAAGAAGGTGGAGGCCGTAGGTGTGCATTATGTCACAGAAGAATTCGGAAAAAGGAGGGCAAAGACCGCAGTGGAAGAAGGCTGCGAAGAAATAGTACCCGCCGGGGTAGTTGTCCTTGGCGGCGGCCGGATAAGCTCGGGTGCGGGGGTGCGCCTTGGTCCCCTTGGACCACAACAAGTAATACTTGTTCCAGAGCTCCCGCGCGCTGAGCTTCGGCGGGAAGACGAGGTTCCGCTTCCGATACGCGGTAAGCCTCGCCGCTTGCTCCGACCTCTCCTTCTTGGCCTTCTCCGCCTTCGCCTTCTCGGTCTTCGGAGCCATGGCGGAGGCGGCGGAGGAAGGGGGACGAAGAGCCCGGCGGCGCCGGAGATGCAGACGGCGGCGGCGGAGCTGTGGAGGCGGAGCGAAAAGGGGATCTCTGGAGATGGAAGAGGATGCAATGAAAGCGTAGGAGGGGAACCGCTCCTGCTTCCTCTGCTTTTATGGGGAAGTGGGGGGCGTTTCGCTCTTTCCATTAAAAGAACGTGGCCACGTCCCATCCCACGACGCCGCAATCGACGCGTGCCGTTACGGGGGGACGCGGCGGACGCGGAAGTGGATTCGGCGCGCTGCGGGCCGCGTGTGTCCGTGCACTGTTTTGGGCCTGGCCCAACAGCGCTCGGCACCGTGTGTGGCCCAGGCCCGGGGGCTCCTGTCGGTGTACTAAGGTAGGGGTACCTCAGTACCCCAACTTGTGCACGGACAATAGCAGCTTCCCGCGGCGGGGTCGACCACGTGCTCGCCGGAGACCTTCCTGCTCCATATAAAAGCCATTCAAAAACAAAGTATACAAGACGGAAGATCGAGACCCCGGCAAGTGGGGCTTGCCAGGAAGGCCGTTCCAGGCTCAAGGATACTTCACTCACGCAAGGCCCTGGCAAGGGGAGCTTGCCAGGAAGACTAGAAGGTTACATCATAGAAGACACGCCTCGGCGCTATACGCGCCCCGGCAGGGCCCGGGGAGCGACAAGCTTCAGAGCCCGACAAGCTCCCGGGCCCGGCAAGACCAAGACCCCGGCAAGGTGCTTGCCGGGAAGAGTGTGCTATGTGCCCGCGCTCCAGCTCATCGAACCACGCGTCGCCCTGGGGCCTTTCCAGGGACGCGTGGCGGATGGCTGTGCAGCCTGGGGGACACGGTGGCACTCCACGATGGTGAAGCCATCACCGTGGCAAACGGAGACGCAAGGGCGGGCGCTTTTGGGGTCGACGGCGACGGGCATTAAATGCCCTTGTCCCCCACTGTCAAAGTAGGTAGTGACCACTGTTCACGCACTGTAGCTCCACTGTTCCCGCACTGTTGCAACTACCACCTCTTTAACATTTTTACCCCTTTCTCCTACGTTGACACCTGTCGGTGACCCCTTGCACTATAAAAGGAGGCCCATGCACAACGTGGAGGGGGTTCGGAACCTAAATCGCTCATACGCTCGGTGTAGCTAGTTCTTCAAGCTCCTGAGCTCTCCAACTCAATACAAAACTAAGCAGGAGTAGGGTTTTGCGCGTCCATCGCGGCCCGAACCTGGGTAAAACTGCCCGCGTGTTCGCTACGATCTGCTCTTCGTGCTCCCTCCGCCCTCTTACCGCACAAGCAAGGGGCTCCGGTCCCATAGGTGTTCGTGGCGGACAGTTTCCCCCGACATGCACATAGGTGAGCCTAGTTGTTGTAGGTTTTGTGCTTGACAAATTAACCGCCAGGTTTATTCCGCATTTGTTCAAGCCTAAACCGTAATTATTTTAAAGCGCCTATTCACCCCCTCTAGGCGATATATACGGTCTTTCAGAGATGAACTAGGGTTTGAGAGGAGATGGTGTTGGTGAAGATGTTGATGGAGATTGACCCCCTCTCGATGAGTGTATCTTTGGGGATGACGATGGCTTCGATTTCCCCCTCCCGAAGGGAAGTGTCCTCGGCAGAACAGCTCTGCCGGAGCCCTAGATTGGTTTCGCCCAGTTTACGCCTCGAGACGGCGAAGCTTCGTCCCGAAAACCTCCTTATGAATTTTTTCAAGTCAAAACACATGATATAGCAGAAGAGGGGCATTGGGGGCCTGCCAGGCTGCCCACAAGGCAGGGCTCGCGCCCTGGGGGTAGGGCGCGCTCCCACCCTTGTGGATGGCAGGTGGCCCCCTCTGGTGCTTACTTCGCCCAATATTTTTTATATTTTACAAAATAAATCTCCGTGAAGTTTCAGGACTTTTGGAGTTGTGGAGAATAGGTCTCTCAGATTTGCTCCTTATCCAGTCCAGAATTCCAGCTGCCGACATTCTCCCTCTTCATGTAAACCTTGTAAAATAAGAGAGAAAAGGCATAAGTATTGTGCCATAGTGTGTAATAACATCCCATAATGCAATAAATAATGATATAAAAGCATGATGTAAAATGGACGTATCAAAAACCTCCTCTCCAAGACCACCATGAACGTTAGAATGCTTCTTCACCCGGTGATGCTTCATATCATGAACAGTGAGGGTGTTGATGTTTGATTTAAGCGTGTTCACGTACATGTGAGATGGACGTGTGGAGGGAGACGTAGAGTTCAAAAAAAGAAAAAATTCCAATACAAAACATATAAATGTTAAGATTACGTTTGAATATAGAAAAATGAAAAATATAATCAATATTGACCTTGTTTCAAACATCTAGTCAAACCAAAATGGTGGTCAAAGAAAAACAAACTCCAGATGTATGGTTCAACATATATGACAATATTTATGTTTGGAGAAAGAAAGAAATGACACCAACTCGGTGATGGGAGAGAAATCTGATGGGAGAGAAAAGAGTGGAGTGTGGATTATTTTCAACATAATATAAGGTCTTTTTTACAAAATTCCACCAATCCAGGTTTCAGCTTACTTAGAGTATCTACAACCGCGATGGGCAAATCCGGCCCCTCAAATGCTCTCGGACGCGCCCGGGCGCATCCGCGGACTTTGACCGGTCACGGCTCAAATATTGATTCTATAACCGGACACCTCAATTTAGAAACCTCACATCCATATTATTACATGCAACATGAAACCTAATCTAACCGGAGCTCGCCCGGTTCTATCGTGGCCATGTCCAGCGGCCGACCGCGCTCCCCAGAGTGATGGTCCAGTCGCCGACAAGGTAGAGTAGGGCATGGCACATGAGCCGACTCATGGGACTCAAGGCGCCACCGTCTCCCATGCCCTACTCTTCCTCGTCAGAGCCCATAACATGAACGGTGCCAATGGACGTCTGATCAATGATGGATCCATCCTGGAATGAGCCGGCGATGTCCACCACTACGCAATTGTGGCGCTCGGACTAATGCGGCATATGGGGCGCAGGAGAATACGACTTCGCCTCACCGACGTCCGCCGCCGTGAGGGCTGTCGCCGCCTCCCGCGCCCTATGCCTAGCACGACAGGCACGTCGTGCCATGTTCTTGTCGTACGAGGCCAATGGTGTGTTGCTATTTGTGAACTACGTTGGGATTTCCCCAAAGAGGAGAGGATGATGCAGTACGGTAGAGATAAGTATTTCCCTTAGTTAAGAACCAAGATTATCAATCAAGTAGGAGAATCACGCAACACCTCGTTAGCAGCACCTGCACACAAACAACAAATCCTTGCAACCCAACGCGAACAAGGGGTTGTTAATCCGGGGGCATAGTTTTAGTTTTGATAAAATAAAATAAATAATGAAAAAATAAATAATGAAAAGTAGACCCCGGGGCATAGTTTTCACTAGAGGCAGCAACATATTTTTAGTTTTGATATATGATAAAAGTAGACCCGGGGGCATAGTTTTCACTAGAGGCTTCTCTCTTAAAATAGCATACGATTGAAACAAATTACTGTTGGGAAATTGATAAAAAAGCAAACAATTATGACAATATCCAAGGCAATGATTATATATATAGGCATCACGTCTGAGACAAGTCGACCGACTCCTGCCTGCATCTATTACTATTACTCCACGCATCGACCGCTATCCAGCATGCATCTCGAGTATAAAGTTCATAAAGAATAGAGTAACGCCTTAAGCAAGATGACATGATGTAGACAAAGTAAACTCATTGTCGGGGGAACTGACCGCCCACGAACACCTATGGGACCGGAGCCCCTTCTACGGTACGGCAAGGGAGCGGAGGGAGCACGGAGAGCAGATCGAGGGGCACACGCGGGCAGTTTACCCAGGTTCGGGCCGCACGGATGCGTAAAACCCTACTCCTGCCTTGGTTGTATTGAGTTCTTGAGTTTCGGGAGCTTGAAGATCTACAGTACTAGCTACACCGAACCGGGGAGTGATCAAGTTTCTGGAGTCGAACCTCCTCTACGTTGTGCATGGGCCTCCTTTTATAGCTCAAAGGGGTCATCGACAGGTGTCAACGTAGAGGAGGGTAAAAACGTAAAATTGGTGGTAGATGGAACAGTGCATGAACAGTGTATGCACAGTGCATGTACAGTGATCTATACCTAACCCAGACGGTGGGGGACAAAGGCATTGAATGCCCGTCGCCGTCACCCCAAAAGCGTCCGCCCGGGCGTCTCCGTTCGCCACGACGATGACCTCGTCACCGCGGCTCGCCACCGTGTACCCCAGGCTGCACAGCCATCTGCCACGTGCCCCTGGAAGGGCCCCAGGGCGACGCGTGGCCAGATGAGCTGGAGCGCAGGCACACATTGTAATCCTCCCCCGGCAAGCACCTTGCCGGGGTTGCTATCTTGCCGGGCCCGGAAGCTTGTCGCTCCCCGGGTCCTGCCGGGGTGCATGATGCGCCACGATATATCTTCTGAGGTGCTGTTCTTTGGCCTTCCTGGCAAGCTCCTCTCGCCAGGGTCTTGTGCTGGAATGATAACCTTGAGCCTGGCGCGGCCTTCCCGGCAAGCTCCTCTTGCTGGGGTCTTGTCTCTTCTGACTTGTATACTTTGTTCTTGAATGGCTTCAAAGGGGTCCAGGGTGGGCTTTGGCGGGCGCGTGGTGGGCCAGACCACGGAATGCTGCTACTTCCCGTGCACAAGTCGGGATACTAAGGTACCCCTACTTTAGTACACCGACAGGAGCCCCCGGGCCTAGGCCACACACGGTGCCAAGCGCTGTTGGGCCAGGCCCAGAACAGTGCACGGGCACACGCGGCCCACGGCGCGCCGTTTCCCACTTCGCATCTGCCGCATCTCTCCCTAACGGCACGCATCGATTGCGGCGTCGTGGGAGAGATAGTGGCCTGTTTCTTTTAATGGGAAATGCGGAACATCCCCCACTCCCCTCTTAAAAGCAGAGGAAGCAGGGGCAGTTTCCCCTCATTGCTTTCATTGTGCCTTGAATCGCCAGAAACCCCCGCCGCTCTCCGCCTCCCCAAAGGTCGACAGAGAGCCGAGCTCCACCCTTCCTCCGCCGTCTCCAGCATCCCCAGCGCCGTCGACCTCCCTCTCCGTCCCCGCCATGGCCCCGAAGAGCGACAAGGCGAAGAGCGACAAGGCGAAGAAGGAGAAGTCTGACAGGGCGGCGAAGCTGGCAGCCATGCGGAGAAGGATGGTGGTCTTCCCGCCGAGGCTCGGCGCGAGGGAGCTGCGGGACAAATATTACTTGTTCTGGGCGAGGGAGACGAAGGCTCACCCGCGCACCAGAGTCCTCCCCGCCGCAGCCGTCGACATGTACCCGGGAGGTTACCACTTCTTCGCTTTGTTCTTCCATTGCGGTCTCTGTCCTTCGTATTCGGAGTTTTTCTGCGATGTGATGAACACGTACGGACTCCACCTCCTCGATTTCACCCCGAATGCCGTCCTCACTTTGGCCGTTTTCGCACATCTGTGCGAAAACTATATCGGGGTCCACCCAAACGTAGCTCTCTTCCGCCACTTCTTCACACCTAGAGTAGAGTCTGGATCTCCACTCTCCGGCGGTATCTCTTGGATCTTCAGGCTCGGCAAGAAGGAGGCGTACTTGATCGGAGAGCTCCGCGGCAAGTGGGAGGAGTGGAGGGCTGATTGGTGCTGGGTCATGGAAGATGAACCCGAGCAGTTTACCTCGCCGCGCCGGACTGCAATAGTGCGTGGCAAGGATTGGAGTGACTTGGCCCCAGAGGATGACAAGCTGCAGATTGCCCTTACTAGGATCCTTCGTCTCCGAGCCGCCAATCTTACTGTAGGTGAAGTTGGGGCTGATTTCCTCCGCCGCCGCATCGCTCCTCTGCAGGAAAGGAAAAGGCCTGCTTGGGAGTTCGGCAACGCGGCAGACCGCATGAGGCTGCGCCCCGGGTTGAATTATAACTTCACTGTCTTGGAACTTAAGGGGATGGTCCGGGAGCTGTTCAAACATGACCCCAAGCACCCGGAGTGGTTCAGACCGTCGGACGGGGTAGTTCCATTGTGCAACAATACTGCTCTTAGTGCCATCCGCGCGGCAATGCCTGAGTGTGACTCCCACGGGGTTGTTCCCACTTGGCTGACGCCTTCAGCGGAGACCGTCCAAACCTTCTTTGATAATCTGGTTGAACGGCCGCGCAACCCCGAAGAGAGGAAAGGGCTCACCTGGGAGACCACCAAGCGAGATGTGGCATATATAGCCACCAGAATGGAGGAGGCCGCCGCAGCTGCGGCCGCAGGTGAATTTGGGTACACCGTGGAGGAAGCGGAAGCGGCGGACGCGGTGAGCCAAGCCGAGGAGGAGGAGATCCTCAAGCTGTTGAAGATTGCGCCCGAGGAGTTCGTCGGGGAGCCTGCCGGGAAGCCTGCCGGAACGAGCGAGGCTGCCGGGCAAGGCACTGAGTCCAGTGAGCCCGCCGAGGAGGACGCTGAATCGGGCGATTCTGACGAAGACTCTGGCGGGTCACTGAACCTCGACGACGACGCCTCCTCATCCTCAGAGAACTCTACGCCACCACCTAGTCCTCCGCCACAGCCGAAGAAGCGCCTCCGCAGGGCCACTGAGACGGCGAGGCAACCGACGCCCCGACAGCAGCCGAAGCGTCGTGCAACGCGCGCCACCACGACGAGCAAGGTCGTCAAGGAGGCGCCCCGTGCCCGAGCGACAAGCGGAGGGGGATCTTCCCGGAGTGGTTCTGGTGCTCCTTCCGCCCCTCGGTCTTCGGGGACGACCGGAGCGGGGTCTTCACAACCCACGGCTCCGGAGCCCGCCAAGCGCCCGAGGGAGCCTTCTCCTCCAGCTCCTCGCGCTGGAGCACGCGAGGTGGAGTTTGACTTCTCCGCCCTCAGCTCCGACGAAGAGGAGGAAGAGTAAGCACTTGCAATTTCTATTTCCTTTGATTTTTGTTGCTTTTGTCTTGATTCTGATGTTGTTTGGCTTCTAGGACCTTGACCCAGAGGATGGCGAAGAGGGCCAAGATCCCTGTGGTTGACATCGAGGACGACGAGCCTGTCGCAGCAGCGGGGGATGCGCCAACGACAAACTTGCCGGACCAGCCTGCTGCTCCGGAGAGCAGCCCTCAGCGTAAGTCTTGTGTTCATTCTTTCGCTTGACGGGCGCGCTTGAGGGTGTTATCCTTATTGATGTCTTGTTTGCTTGTTGTCTTGTGCAGAAGTGGAGCCGCAGCCGCAGGTGCACCAAGAGGTCGCCCCCGACGAGCCGCTTGTTCCACCCTCCCCGCCAAGGAGGAGCTCCCCGGCGAGGGACAGCGCCCCGCCAAGGATGGGTACTCCGCCAAGGGCGAGCACCCCGCCAAGGGCGAGCACCCAGACAAGGGTGGGCACCCCGCCAAGGGAAGGCGCAAGCGGCCCTCCGCCAGCAGGGGCCACTACTACGCCGCCAAGGGAGAACTCCCCGGCGAGGGACCCCGTTACTGAAGAGGCCCGCGCAGGTAAACCCTTGTAATTTCTTCTTCTTGGATTCTTCTTTTTGGATATTTGCTTGACGATTTCTCTCTTTTCTTTTTGTTCTGTCAGATCCGCCCGCCCCGGAGTCGATGGAGACGGAGACCATCGCCGAGGAGGACGTGCGCGGCAATGCTGGCGACGCCGCCACCACTCAGGGAACGGCTGGTGCTGACGAGCCAGCCGCCGAGGAGACCGCCCCGACCGCCGACGCCATAGCTGGGGAGGGGACCGGCGACCGCACTGCTGGCCCTGAGGCCGCAGGAGCGCCGGACGCTGCACCGGCCGCCGACCCCTCCGCCCCCGCAGCTGGGTCGGGCGTCTATCTGGAGGCCGCCAACGGGGTCTTCATCCAAGTCCCGTGGGCGTCCTCGTCAAGGGCACCCGCGGAGGGGGAGATCTTCGACGGAGAAGTTCTCGCCTCCGCCGGGTTGAAGGTTGTCGACGCGCCCGGCAGCAGCGACGAGCCCGAAGAGGAGCAACTCCTTCGTCGACTCCTGGGCTTGTACCGGGCCAGGCAACCTAAGTTGGAGTCCCAGGAGGCTCTGGCTGCCAAGGCTGGTGCCGATTTGGAGAAGCGTGCCGCGGAGCTTCATGCCGCCAACCAGGCGGCCCTCCGGAACTTGGCGGAGGAGCGTGAAGAGCTTGCCGGAGCACACCAAGCGTTCCTCCTCGAGAAGGCCGAGGTGGAGGAGCAGCAGCGACTGGCCGCCGAGGATCTGTCTCGGCGGGAGGGAGAGCTCAACCAGCGGAAGGTCGACCTCGATAGCCACGAGGACGACCTTACCGCTCGTGAGCAGGCCATTGGCGGGTCTCTGCAGGAGGCGAGGGACGCCGCTGCCGCCGCAGAGACCGCCAAGAGGGATCTGGAGGCCAGGGTGACGCAGTTGGAGACGAGCTTGAAGGCGAGCGAGGACAGGATCACCGCGCTCAACGTGTCGCGGGAGAAGGACGCCCATACCAATTCGGAGCTGCAAGTCCGCCTCTCCAAGAAAGGCAAAGAGCTCACCGACGCCAGGGACTCCATCGTAGACTTGGAGCTGAAGGTTTCCACCCTCACCGATTCGCTTGACGCCGCCCGGGACCGCGAGACGAAGCTGAAGGACGATCTCCATGCTGAGAGGGCCTTGTTGGACAGCGCTGCCCTGTCGCAGAACAACTTCCAGCAGACGGTGGAGCAGTGGACCGAGGAGCTCGTCGCCTCTGCCGCCAACATTGATAAGGAGCTGGTGGCGCTGAGGGCAGAGCACCTCGTGTACTCCCCCGACGAGAGCCTCCCCCACAGCGCCAAGCTAAGCTTGTTCTTCAGAGGAGTGGTGCCGGCTCTTGCGCAGCTACGGGAGAAGATCCCCGCGCAGCTGGCTGACGAGGCACGTCGGCTTTGCACGGGTACTATGGAGCGGGTGTTGTCGAAGATCGTCTACCGCAACCCCGGGATCAACCTCGTCAACGTCCTCCGGACCCTACTGCCCAAAGCTGACCAGGAGGCGTTGAAGGCACAAGTTGCCCACATCGTAGCCAAGGCAGGCAAGATCAAGAGGGTCGACAGAGACCGAAGAGACTAGGCTCCCTTCTTCCTGCTTCCCTTGTCGCTGTCGATTAAGTCATGGGTAGTAGTTGGTTAGAATAGCGGCAAGCTATCTTGTAATATAACTTTATTTTGGATGACCAATGCAGTGTTATCTCCCTTGTTTAGTCCCTTCACTTTGTATGCTTTCCACCCTACGCTTTCAGGGAACTTGCTGGCAAAGGAACCCTTGCCGCGAGCGCTGAGTGCGGGACTCTTAGCAGCCTGCTAGCAATGCCCTTGCCGGCAAGAAACCTTGCCGCAGCTAGTCGCAGCACACTTAGATTGTTGAGCGAACTCGAAAACGAAGTAAGGGCGCGACACTTGTCGCAGCTCACTTAAGCCGTTGAGCGTGCTCGAAACAAAGTAAGGGTGCGGCTAGCCACGGGTAGGTTCCTCCGCGCACAGGTTTTCCATACAAAGTGTGGTCGTTCAAGGAAGACAACTAAATTTTTTAAAAATTTGAATTGCTCAAACTCTGGCAACTTAGCTTTTGTGTTCTGTTTGCTTCCCGGCAAGGCTTTCCTTTCTTGAACAACACTTGGTCCATACCTCTATCTCCTTCCCCCCGGCAAACTTGTGCGCGAGGAACACTTCTTCTGTTTTAAGAGAGAAAGGAAAAGAGGAGGAAACACAAGTATGCAGCCTTGTGGCTTGTTACTGCTTACCAGGGATGTGTGCTACACAAAATGTCAGATGATACATGCAAGTAAAAAGAAAAGCATGAAATGACAAACAGTGCGAAGCACAAAAGTTTTACTGATGCACGGGGTCTGCGCCCGGCTTTGTACAAAGGTTTACATGCAACAACGGCAAGACTTGTACAAAAGGTGGTTGCGGGAGCGGATCACGGCAACCGCGCCTTATGGGTGAAACTTGCGAAGATGCTCGATGTTCCAGGAGTTGCTCACCGGTAAGCCTTCTTCGGTCTCAAGGCGGACAGCGCCGGGCCTTGTGACTTGTTTCACCCGATAAGGGCGTTCCCACTTCGGCGTCAACTTGTTGGAATTCTTGGCGGACTGAACGCGCCGAAGAACAAGGTCGCCTTCCTCGAGACTCCTGGCCTTAACCTTGCGTCTATGATAGCGACGCAAAGCTTGCTGGTATCGAGCAGCTCGTACAGCAGCCTGGAGACGTTCCTCCTCGAGGAGCAATGCATCATCTTGCCGCAGTTGCTCTTGCTCGAGCTCGTCGTAAGCGAGTACTCGAGGAGACCCGTATACGAGTTCCGTGGGGAGAACTGCCTCTGCGCCATAGACAAGAGCAAAGGGTGTCTGTCCGGTGGCTCGATTTGGTGTCGTCCTGATTGACCAAAGAGCCGCCGGCAGCTCCTCTATCCAGTTTCTTCCGCACTTGTGCAGCCTGTCGAGCGTTCTTGTCTTTAGTCCGCGCAACACTTCAGCGTTGGCCCTCTCCGCTTGACCGTTACTCCTCGGGTGAGCAACAGAAGCGAAGCAGACCTTGGCGCCAAGGTCTTGGACGTATTGCATGAAGGTGCGACTTGTGAACTGCGTGCCGTTGTCGGTGATGATCCTGTTAGGGATTCCGAAACGGCAAACAATTGACCTGAAGAACTTCACTGCTCACTGTGCTGTCACCTTTCTCACTGGTTCCACTTCTGGCCACTTTGTGAACTTGTCAATTGCAACGTACAAGTACTCAAAGCCCCCGACGGCACGGGGAAAGGGGCCAAGGATGTCGAGCCCCCAGACCGAGAAGGGCCAGGACAAAGGGATCGTCTGGAGAGCTTGAGCTGGCTGGTGTATTTGCTTGGCATGGAACTGGCACGCTTCGCACTTGGTTACTTGTGCAGTTGCATCTTGGAGGGCTTCTGGCCAGAAGAAATTTTGCCGGAACGCCTTCCCGGCAAGTGCTCTTGCGCCAATGTGGTGGCCACATATGCCTCCATGTATTTCTGCCAACAGCTTCTGTCCATCTTCCCGAGAAATGCACTTTAATCTGACACCGTTGAGTCTTCTTCTGTACAGTTCATTGCCGACGAACTGATACATACTTGACTGCCTACTTATTCTCTCTATCTCTTCTGGTTCTTCGGGAAGTTCTCCAGTTTGAAGAAAACGGACGATTTGTTGCGCCCATGCTGGAGTCTGAGGCTCAATAACAAGGACTAAAGGCATCAGGGCTGCTGCGGTAACCTCAGCTTCTACGGCAAGAACCCGCGGCTCTGCCGGAGCTAAGTGTTCCCCGGCAAGCCTGCCGGGGCAAGGCTTGTCGGGAACACCTGCTTCAACTGTACAGACCCTTGGGTCCGCAGGAGCAGACTGTTCCTCAGCATCTTGGTCGTTGATCTTGGGGACCTTGGCGGCGGCTTCAGGAAGATCCGCCGGCAAGTAGTCGCCGGAGACCAACTTCCTCTTCTTGCTTTGCCCAACTGATGGTGTAACGGATGGTTGAGTTAGCTTGAGCACGAAGACCCCTGGTTCCACAGGTAACTTCATTGCAGCACACTTTGAGAGGCCATCTGCGATATCATTCTGAGCTGTTGGGACATGCTCCATCTGCAGGCCTTCAAAGTGTTCTTCAAGCTTCCTCACTTCATCGACATAAGCTTCCATCAAAGGACTCTGGTAACTCTTGTTTACTTGTCGGACCACCAATTGTGAATCTCCCCGCACAATCAACTTCTTGATCCCAAGTTCGGCCGCAATTCTGAGGCCGGCAAGCAAACCTTCATACTCAGCAGTATTGTTTGTCGCTTGCTCCTTGGGAAAGTGCATCTGAACAACGTACTTGAGGTGCTCTCCGATGGGCGCTATGAGTAACACGCCAGCGCCGGCGCCTTGCAGCGAAAAGGCACCATCAAAGTACATTATCCACTCTTTGCTTGCTTCTTGGATGGGGATGCTTGTCTCTGGAACTTCTTCATCTGGTGTTGGGGTCCATTCCGCTATGAATTCTGCCAAGGCTCTGCTCTGTATAGTTGAAGTACTCTCAAACTTGAGACCAAAGCTTGACAGCTCTAGTGCCCACTCGACAATCCTTCCGGTTGCTTCTGGATTTTGCAATATCCTCTTCAACGGAAATCGAGTGACCACTGTTATCTCATGTGCTTGGAAGTAGTGGCGCAGCTTTCTCGAGGCCATGAGGAGGCCGAAAAGCAATTTCTGCACTCCAGAGTATCTCGATCTAGCCCCCTGCAAGAGGGAACTTACAAAATAAACTGGGCGCTGCACCATCTTCTTTCGCACATCTCCTTGTTCCTGCGCAGACTTGTCCTTGTCGGGGCCAGAGCTTGTCGGGGAAGCCCCCTGTTTGTCGCTGGATGCGCTTGCCGGGCCTGTGGGTTCCTCATCCGCCTCCCTCTCCGCTACCAACGCAGCACTAACCACTTGATTGGTTGCTGCTAAGTATAGCAGCAACTTCTCTTGTGGCCTAGATGCGACAAGTATTGGAGTGGAGGACAGGTATCCTTTCAAGTCTTGCAGCGGTGCCTCCGCTTCCGGAGTCCATTTCATAGGACCTGCCTTTTTCAAGATTTTGAAGAAAGGCAGGGCGCGTTCTGCAGACTTTGAAATGAACCTGCTGAGGGCAGCCACACAACCAGCAAGCCTCCGTACATCCTTGACGCGCTTCGGGGCTTCGATCTGCTCGATGGCCTTGATCTTGTCGGGATTGGCTTCAATCCCTCTTTGGGACACAAAGAACCCGAGAAGCTTGCCGGAGGGGACTCCGAAGACGCACTTCTCGGGGTTCAGCTTGAGCTGTATCTTGCGCATATTCTCAAAGGTTTCCTCTAGGTCTTGTATCAGGGTATCCTTGTCCTTGCTCTTGACCACTATATCATCCATGTAGGCTTCTACATTCCTGTGTATCTGTGGCTCAAAAGCAGTGTGGACTACTCTTGCAAACGTTGCGCCCGCATTCTTCAATCCGAAGGGCATGCGTATGAAGCAATATGTGCCACATGGAGTAATGAATGCGGTCTTCTCTTCTTCTTCCTCAGCCATGAATATTTGGTGGTATCCGGAGTATGCATCGAGAAATGAAAGCAACTCACATCCAGCCATGGAGTCAACGATCTGGTCAATGCGCGGCAAGGGGAATGGATCCTTGGGACAAGCTTTATTCACATCAGTGAAGTCTATACAAAGTCTCCATTTCCCATTGGCTTTGCGCACGACAACTGGATTGGCCAGCCACGTGGGATGAAGTACACCTCTAACAAGGCCTGCTGCTTCCAACTTCTTGATCTCCTCGGCAATGAACTCTTGGCGCTCCACAGCTTGCTTCCTGACCTTCTGCTTGACGGGCCGCGCGTGAGGACAAACATCAAGCTTGTGCTCAATTACCTTCCTGGGAACGCCGGGGATGTCAGACGGTTGCCATGCGAACACGTCGACATTCGCCCGCAGGAAGGCAACGAGCGCGCTTTCCTATTTGGGGTCGAGCGTAGCACTGATGGTGAAGGTACCACCAGTGCCGTCCTCCTTGGCGGACACCTTTTTGGTCGCCGGTGCAGCTACCATCCCTTTCTTGCACTTGCCAGTGGAGCTCGATGGTGCGTCCTCGACGGCAGCGCAGCACTCCAAAGAGGTGCGTTTGCTGGAGTGGGCCCCAGAGCTCTTGCCGGACTTGGCCTTGGTCTTCCCCCCGGGAGCTTCAGCGGCAAGTGTCTTGTTGTCTGCCGCGGCTGCTGCGTCCCGGTAGATCTTGTCGGCGCAAATGAGCGCGTCCTTCTTGTCGCCGGGGACAGAGATGACGCTTATTGGCCCCGGCATCTTGAGCATATTGTATGCATAATGGGAGGCTGCCATGAACTTGGCGAGCGCAGGACGGCCAAGTATCCCATTGTATGGCAATGGGATATCGGCAACGTAAAACGTGATCCTCTCCGTCCTGAAGTTAAGCTCTCCGCCAAAGGTCACCGGCAGCGTGATCTTCCCCTTCGGCTTGCTCCTACCCGGGTTGATTCCTTGGAACGTCCCGGTTTCCTCGAGCTCGCTGTCGGGGATCTGCAGTTTGTTGATCACAGCGGAGGAGATCAAGTTGAGGCCGGCCCCACCGTCAACCAACATCTTGGTGACCTTGAGGTTGCGGATAGTTGGCGAAACCAACATCGGCAAACACCCGACCGCAGTTGTGCGGTCAGGGTGGTCCTCAAGGTCGAAGATGATGGGCGTGCCGGACCACTTCAGTAGCCTGCACGACTCGACGGGTCGCTCAGCTGCATTCACTTCCCGCACCCATGCTTGAGTTGGCGGTGGGAAGTGTGCAGAGAGGCCCCTCCGTCGACACACAGAACTTCTGTGGCCTTCTGGAACTCCTGCTCGCTGTTGTCTCCTTCATCCATGTCCTCGTCATCGTCTTCGTCTTCATCCTTGTCGCGGCCCCGGGGAGGTCTGTCTCCTTGCCGCTGCTTGGTCTTGCCGCGGCGTCCTCCCCGGCCATTGAATGGCCGCTTCTTGCTGGGCTCTCCTCCGCCTCCTTGGGCCTTCTCCTTGTCGCAACACTCGTATTCAGCCTTCTGCTGTTCTACGAGGTACTCTACCCTCTTGCAGTTCTGGAGATCGTGGCCCTTGGTGCGGTGGATCTTACAGTACTGCTTGTCGGAGCCGTCCTGCTTGTCGGCTGCCGCTACAGGGGTGGACTCCTTGCCGGAGCCACCAGCCTGTGTCTTCTTGGCGGCAGCCTCCTTGCCGGACTGCTCGACAACCAGAACCTCCTTGTTCTTCTTCTTCTTGTTGTTCCGCCGCCGGTTTTTCCTTGCCGGGGCGGCATCCTCGCTGTCCGTCCCTCCTACTCCAGTATCCTCTCCGGGGAGTCTCCTCCCCTCTTCAGCACGGGCACACTTGTCAGCCAGAGCATAAAGCTCGCTGACGTCCCGGATCTTGGTCATCGCCATCTCCTCCCTCATCCGGCGGTTACGCACGTTCTGATGGAACGCGCTGATAACCGCGGCAGGGTGGACATCCGGTATGTCGTGCTGAACGCGGCTGAACCTTTGGATGTACTTTCGCAGGGACTCTCCCTCTTTCTGGGCAAGGATGTGGAGATCGCTCTCCTGGCCGTGGGGTTTGTGGCCGCCCGTGAAGGCGTCGACAAACTGGTGGCACAGATCTGCCCAAGAAGAGATGGAGTTCTCCGGCAAGTGCATAAGCCAAGACCTGACGTTTGGCTTAAGCACGAGCGGGAAGTAGTTGGCTAGAATCTTCTCGTCTCGTCCCCCGACAGCCTGCACCGCAATGGTGTAGATGCTGAGGAACTCCGAGGGGTGTGTCTTGCCGTCGTACTTCTCGGGTACGTCGGGTTTAAAGTTCTTCATGCTGGGCCATTGGACTTGCCGAAGCTCTCGGGTGAACGCAGGGCAACCTGCCGCGTACGGCAAGTCGCCTGGCTCACCGAGCGCGTGCGTGTCGACAGCGGTCCCAGCGCGCTGGTCGGACTGTCTTCGGGCTTCTCTTCGACGCTCGATACGAGTTCGAGCGTCCTCTTGTCGCCTGTCGTCGAGGACTTGGCGCTGATCGTGGCGGGCCCGCGGATCCGACGACGCTGTGGAGTCATCATCGATGTTGATCCGGCGGGGCGGCGATTTCTGCTTCCGCGGCGGGGAGTGCACGGTAGTTGCACCCCCGGCGGTCTTGTCTCCGTCGGCCTTCGCTTGGTCGACTTGCCGCGGCCGTGATGTTGCCGGCTGCTGCGGCGTGTCGTTGTTGGCGAAGGCGATGAGGCTCTGGATTGTAGCCCTCCAGAAATCGCGATCGAAAATAATCCCGGATAAATACCCCGAAAAAGAAAACGAACGAACTGGCTAACGAACGAACGTTCGCTGTCTGTAACTAACGGGCGAATAGCGTTCGTTTAACGAACGTACGGACGAACGTCCGCTAAATAACTAAACCGAAAACAACCGAACCGATCTAAAAAACGTATCTAGGGTTTCTAAAAAAACCGACCGGTTCTTAAAAAAACCGACGGCAACGACGAGATAAACAGCGGCAGCGGCTACCTCGGCGGGCGGGTCCGGCGGCGGCGTCTCCGGCGACGGCGGCGGGTGGCGGCGGCGGCGACGGCGGCTGGTGCAGGCGGCGGCGCAAGGGTTGGAGCGGCAGGGCTGGTGCAGCGGGCCTCGGGCCTCGGCTTTTAAAGGCTGGCTAGGGTGAGGTGTCCTGGTCGGACATGGCCCAAGGTCGGTTCACCTTTTTTTTAAGTCCCAACGCACTAAAACGAAAGAAAAAAAAAACTAAACGAGCTCCAAAAATTCCGAAATAAATGTTCGCCGTCCTCTCATAATATTTAGGACAAAGTGAACATTTTTCCCGGACCTAAATGCAATTTTGCAAAACGTGCATTTTTCCTATGCAAATAAAATCGCAAATAAATCCGAATAAATACCAAAAGTGATTTAAACATTTTTCCTCCATTATTTCTGTTATTTTGGAGAAGTCATATTATCTCCGCTCATATATTTTGTTAAGAAATATTTTTTTTTGGGAGAGAAAAATAATTAAAACCAACGCTATCCTCGTAACGGTATTCGAGAAAACTCAAATACGAAAACAGTAGAATTCTCCACTCTCTGCGTAGGTCCTTAAGTTGCTTAGAATTTTCGAGGATCGCCACACACAAAATGCAAAGAAATATGCAATGTAGTATGATCTATGTATAACATTCCAAATTGAAAATTTGGAATGTTACATCACATCACCATGTGACCACTACCCAAAGGGTTTACTAGAGTCAACAATCTAGTTCACATCGTCATGTGATTAACACCCAAAGAGTACTAAGGTGTGATCATGTTTTGCTTCGTGAGAGAAGTTTAGTCAGTGGGTCTGTTACATTCAGATCCGTATGTATTTTTGCAACTTTCTATGTCTACAATGCTCTGCATTGAGCTACTTTAGCTAATTGCTCCCACTTTCAATATGTATCCAGATCTAGACTCAGAGTCATCCAGATCGGTGTTAATACTTGCATCGACGTAACTCTTTATGACGAACTCTTTATCACCTCAATAACAGAGAAATATTTCCTTAGTCCTCTAAGGATAATTTTGACCGTTGTCCAGTGATCTACTCCTAGATAAAAAAATTGTACTCCCTTGCCAAAATCAGGGCAGGGCATACAATAGGTCTGATATACAGCATGCCATACTTTATAGAACCTATGACTGAGGCATAGGGAATGCCTTTCATTCTCTCTATATCTTCTGCAGTGGTCGGGCATTGAGTCTTACTCAACTTCACACCTTGCAACACAAGCAAGAACTTCTTCTTTGACTGTTTCATTTTGAACTACTTCAAAAACTTGTCAAGGTATGTACTCATTGAAAAAACTTATCAAGCGTCTTGATCTATCTCTATAGATCTTTGATGCTCAATATGTAAGCAGCTTCACCGAGGTTTTTCTTTGAAAAACTCCTTTATGCTTTCCATAAAATTCTACATCATTTCTGATCGACAATATATCATTTACATATACTTATCAGAAATGTTGTAGTGCTCCCACTCACTTTCCTGTAAATACAGGCTTCACAGCAAGTCTGTACAAAACTATATGCTTTGATCAACTTATCAAAGCGTATATTCCAACTCTGAGATGCTTGCACGAGTCCATAGATGGATCGCTGGAGCTTGCACATTTTGTTAGCATCTTTAGGATTGACAAAACCTTCTGGTTGCATCATATACAACTCTTCATTAATAAATCCATTAAAGAACGCGGCTTTGTTATCGATTTGCCAGATTTCATAAAATGCGGCAATTGCTAACATGATTCGGACAGACTTAAGCATCGCTACGAGTGAGAAAGTCTCATCGTAGTCAACTCCTTGAACTTGTCGAAAACCTTTCACAACAAGTCGAGCGTTGTAAACAGTAACATTACCGTCAGCGTCGGTCTTCCTCTTGAAGAACCATTTATTTTCGATGGCTTGCCGATCATCGAGCAAGTCAACCAAAGTCCACACTTTGTTCTCATATATGGATCCCATCTCAGATTTCATGGCCTCGAGCCATTTTGCGGAATCTGGGCTCATAATCGCTTCCTCATAGTTCGTAGGTTCATCATGGTCTAGTAACATGATTTCCAGAACCAGGTTGCCGTACCACTCTGGCGCGGAACGTACTCTGGTTGATCTACGAAGTTTGGCAGTAAGTTGATCCGAAGTTTCATGATCATCATCATTAGCTTCCTCACTAGTTGGTGTAGGAATCACTGGAACTAGTTTCTGTGATGTACTACTTTCCAATTCGGGAGAAGGTACAATTACCTCATCAAGTTCTACTTTCCTCCCACTCACTTCTTTCGAGAGAAACTCCTGCTCTAGAAAGGATCCATACTTAGCAACGAATATATTGCCTTCGGATCTATGATAGAAGGTGTATCCAACAGTCTCCTTTGGGTATCCTATGAAGACACATTTCTCCGACTTGGGTTCGAGCTTATCAGTTTGAAACTTTTTCACATAAGCATCTGTGGGGACCGCGACTTAGAAGTCGAGATCACGGAATGCACGTGTACAGTGATCCCAGAGATCAATGCTCACTGAACACACAGAAGCTGAATAACAAGAGTCTTACATCCATACATATCGTCTTACACAAATTAAGGCCATTATGGCCAAGTCTTACATAGATAAAGCCTCAAGGGCTGAATAGCAAATAACTCAAGTAGCGGAAGTCTTCGATGATAGGTAGAACCCATGCCATATGCCTTAACCCTACATGCATTCTGACTGGGATAGCGTCCTAGTGTGCATGTTCGTCTCCAAAGAACTCTTCCTCATATTCCTGTTACTCCATGCCTGGCCAATTAAATAACCAGTGGCAAGCCAATGAGTACTTTGAATGTACTCGCAAGCAACCCATGATGTGGTTCAAAGTAACAATGCAATTGAACAATAATGAGCAATCTAGCAATGGGCTAGAATAAATATTCTACCATCAAGTGTATGCATCAGCGAGTTCATGTAACCCCGAAAACAGGTTACCGATATCAACATGAATATGATTCAACTCATCGAGTCAAGTCACCACCTTGACTCATCACACACATACTTTCACCGATGAAGTAAAATTCCGGACATAGTTTAAGTAGCACCACCCAACTGTCCATGACCGTGGACACGGCTATTCGAATAGTTTTACACTCTGCAGAGGTGGCGCACTTTACCCACATGATCCGGGAAGCTTTCGTGTCACCCACGATCCCGCAGTACCTCAAGTACACGGGGGAAGCACCCGATCATTGTCTTTCCTTAGACGACACTAACATAGAGTCCACTCGTTGGTACACGGCCCTCGAGTACAAACAATAGATCACGGGACTTGCCCTAATTTCAATGTTACGCGTACCCGAAGGGACCAACGGTGTGTCCGGTGCCCTGTAAAAATAGTCATGGTCGTCTATCCAAGCACGACCCCGTCCCGGGAAAGACCTCAAGTCTTCCCGTCACTAGTAATGCGGGCACCATGCTAGTATCTACCTAAGTAATCAATAAAGCCCCGTCCCATAAGGGGTAGAGTGGTTGCACATGTTTAGTTGGGACGGTAGTCACACATAAATCTAATCCATTATTTCACCCATGCACAACATTTTACCGGTACATCACTTCTTCCTCAAGTGATGACCTAACTCAACATCACCCTCGGGCATTAGGGGCACCCGATGGGGTTTATGAAAAGACTTCAACCTCGAAGGTTCATGTCACACATGCATCACTAAGCATCACTACTAGCTATTTGCATGCCATCTAGCACATAGCAAGATCAAGGGTAAAGCATGCATCCTGTGGTGGTTCAACTAGGTCACCACCGTAACTCTATCATCATGCATCGGAAACAAACGGGTTCCGAAGAACAAGTGTATCATGGTCAAAGGGCTGCTTGCCTGGATTGGCTTGGTCTTCAAAGTCTTCAAATCCTTCTCCTTCTCCTTCTTCAGCAACTTCGTCAAATACGGTATCTATACGTTGCAAAATAACAACGGAAAAATAAGACCACAATAAAAACAGAAAAATCAAAGTGCTCAGAAAAATGTCAACTTATTTTTGTTAAATACTAGAGGGAAAACTAAGATGGAGAAAATTCTTAGTTGGAGTTTTGGAGTTACAGAATGGAATCTAGGGATTTTAGAACATGAGTTTTATTGCTCAAATTTGAATTTAAATTTGAACAGAACAGAAAAGTTTCATGGATATGTGTGAAAGTGACACCATTAAATAGGTTGGAATATTACAAGAATTTAGGAGTTGGAATTATTTCATTTGGACTAATATTCATTTCTGTAAAATTAATTGAATTAATCACAGAAAGAATAAAAAGAAATGGCCCTGTGCCACTGGGCCAGAGCGGCCATAGTGCACGGCCCAGGGCATCTAGCCCAGCCGCTCGGGCGCCAGCGCGCGCACGTCAGTGTTTGAAACCTGACGGCGGGGCCCAGCGGTCAGCGGCTGCGAGGGGAGAGAGGGAGTGGTGAGGATGACAGGCGGGGCCCGCCTGTCATCTTCAACCTCTCGGGCACGGCGACGGCGAGCTCACCGGCGGCGAATCCGGGCATGGCGGAGCCAACGGAGGGTAGGGACGGGCTCAGCAACGAGTCGCGGATGCAGGGGTGGTGGTGCGACTCACCGGGGAGGTCTGGTTCGCCGGCGGCGAGGTGGGATGGCGGAGGGTCGTCGGGAAGTTGCTGGCTAGATCGAATCCGGCAGCTGCAGAGAGGGGGAAGAGAGGGGAAAGCATCAGTGAGGTGCGGTGGTTCCAAATCGAGCAAAAGGAGGGGCGGAGAGGGCTCGTACTGCGAGATCGCCGGCTGCCCGACGCGGCGGAGCTCCGGTCGATCTCGAGCACTGGGGCTCTTCGGGGATGAACAAGTGGTGCTGGAGGGCTAAAGGGGATGAGGGGAGGCTGTTGGTGCTGTTAGAGAGGCCCGGGCGAGCTTATATAGCTGAGCCCACGGTCCACCGTGGACTCGTGCGCCTGCGAGGTCCTGGGCGAGGCCAGAGGCCGTTCTGGTGCTTGTGCTAGAGTCGGGGAGGTCCGTGGACGAGTCCTACGCCTAGTCGAGGGGAGAGGAGGAGCGGGGGAAGCTCCAGACAGCGCACGCGTGTGAGGCCGGCAAAGTGGATGCTGCGGGCGGCCAGTGCGCGTGTGAAGACGGCCACTGGAGGGCGGTCGAGGAGGGGGACAGCACCGGAGGAGGTCGCGGACGTCGAGGGGCATCGACTGGCGCGAGGGGAGAGCTCGAGTTGGTCGGCTACGCTGGATTGAGCGAAGCTACAGTGCGGGGCGCACTGTAGCACGCTCTGGAGCGGCCTTTTCGCATGCCATGGCATGCCATTGGTCCTCTGGGCGCGTCCACCGTGTCTGGGGGGTCCATGGTGATGCAAGCAACTCGTCTGTGGCTTTGGATGCTCTGGAGGATTAAGGAGAGAGAGAGGAAGCTGGTAACTTGGTAGAAAATGGCTGTCCAGCAAGGTGAACTAGGGTTTTCACCCCTCAATCATGGAGCTGGGGACATGGGGGAGTTACTGGAGGTAGATAGTAACCAGGTGAAGCTGTGGTAGAAAGTTGAGGCCAAGGTAAATAGTAAAAGGGGTCAAGATGGTAGTTTTTGTAAAATTGCAGAAGGTGTTTGATCAAGTTTTGATCAAGCAAGTGATCTCCACTTGCCATGACACTTAACAGGGTTGAATGTTATATGAAAATAGGGTGCTTCACCAAATTTGGGCTCAATTGAAGAAACTAGCCAATGTAACTTTGGTGAACCCTAGAAATCAACAGAAATGGCTTCATCTTGTTTGAGTCAAGCTAATCATCTCCCCTTGATGCACCATAGTTTCATCATTTGGGGTATTAATCATGCCCACAAAGTTTGAAGCTCCAGGTAAAAAGTTGGTAATGTAAAGTTGTTCAAATTTGCATTTGAACAGAAAGGGTTTTGGGGTATTCTGATCAAGTTACCCTACTCCAATTCTTGTGCCACTTGTTCTAGATGCCTTATTAGGCCATTCTAGCATGTGCACCAAGTTTGAGAGCATTTGGATAAGTTTGGCAGTGTAGAGTTGCTCAACCTTCAAATATGGACATAATGGTTTTGAAGGGTTTTGATGATGTTTTCTTGCTTCTCAAAGCATGGGACTTGGCAAGATCATCAAATATGCCATATGTGACATAATAGAATTTCCCTGGAATTTTTGGAGAATATTTCCTTTGTAAATATTTCAAAAGCTTGAAATATCCAGAAAGGGTTTTAGAGGGTTTAGCCCATTATTTTGAACATGACCAAGTGTTGAAACTCTTATATATGGACAATATATGTCCTATGAGTCTCCCTGAATTTTGGCAAATATTTTTGAAATACTTCAATAATTTTCCCCTATTAAAGACCATTTCTAGCCTTAAGAAAAAGCTTTTAAATAAAATAGGAAAATAACTTTTAAAATTATACTTTTGTGGTTTCTGGGAGTCCTATGACTACTAGGTCTCAAATGTACCTTTTGAAATAATTTTCTCACCCTAAATCAAGCACTTGCAGTGCAAACCTCAATTCAGGGGTTTTTGGAATACTAAATTTATAAAAATACATTTTGGCCAATTTAATTTGTAAGAAAATACTATACTGTTATATAACACTTGGCATGATCATTGGGCATAAGTTTTGGATAAGGAGATGAATTCTACAAGGGGTAATAGTTGACTTTAATGAGCACATAAAAAGCACATGAAGAAAAACTCAATTCCAAATAAAAGCCAAATGATGCCAAAAAAATTGTTGGTCCAAATTATCATGCTTCATTGATGCAAATAACATGTTACAAAATGCAGGGTGTGACAGACCTACCCCCCTTACAAGAATCTCGTCCCCGGGATTCCTAAACTAGGCCTTAAAAGAGATCGGGAAACTCAGACCTAAGATAGTCTTCACGTTCCCAGGTTGCTTCTGCTTCGGTGTGGTTGCTCCACTGGACCTTGAAGTACTTGATGGTACGGCTTCGCGTCCGTCGTTCTGCTTCATCCAAAATGCGAATGGGCCTCTCGCGGTAGGTCAAATCAGGCTGCAGATCAATGGCTTGGTGATCAACATCCTTGTAGAGATTAGGCTTGTCTGGAACTTGGAGACATTTCCGGAGTTGTGACATGTGGAATACGTTGTGCACATCGGATAGCTCAGGTGGTAGTTCCAACTGGTAAGCCACTTCTCCTCGTCGTGCAGTGATCTCAAAGGGTCCAATGAACCTTGGTGCGAGCTTCCCCTTGACGTGGAAACGCTTGGTTCCCTTTAGAGGAGTTACCCGCAGGTACACATGGTCCCCGACATGGAAACTCATGTCCCGACGGTGAGCGTCAGCATAGCTCTTCTGCCTTGACTTGGCTGCCTTCAAACATTCTCTGACTAGTTGGACTTGCTCTTCTGCTGCGCGGAGAATATCCGGTCCAAAGACTAGCCCTTCTCCAGTCTTTGACCAGTTGAGGGGTGTGCGACATCTGCGTCCGTACAACACCTCAAATGGTGCCATCTGAAGGCTCGACTGATAACTGTTGTTATAGGAGAACTCGACAAAAGGGAGACAATCTTCCCACTTGGCTCCATATGCCAAGACACAGGCTCGGAGCATACCTTCGAGAATTTGATTTACTCGCTCTGTCTGACCTCCGGTCTGTGGGTGGAAAGCTGTGCTGAAAGACAATTTGGTTCCCAAGGCTAATTGGAACTTCTTCCAGAACCTTGAGGTGAACTGGGTTCCTCGGTCTGACACAATCTCCTTGGGAACGCCGTGAAGGCTTACGATTCTGTCGATGTAGAGAGCTGCCAGCCGGTTGCCATCATAAGTGGTCTTGACAGGAATGAAATGGGCCACCTTGGTCAAATGATCGACTATGACCCAGATAGAGTCATGTCCTCTATTTGACCTTGGTAATCCAGTGATGAAGTCCATTCCGACTTTATCCCACTTCCACTCAGGAACCTTGAGCGGTTGAAGCAATCCAGTGGGTCGCTGATATTCAGCCTTGACCCTTTGGCACATATCACACCTTGCAACATAGGTTGCAATCTCTCTTTTTATCCCGTGCCACCAGAATCTTGCCTTCAAGTCTTGGTCCATCTTGGTTCCTCCGGGGTGGATGGAGTACGGAGTGTCATGGGCTTCTTGCAGGATCAGGTTCTTCAGCTCCATCTTGTTTGGTACGCAGATGCGACCTTTGTACCAAACAATCCCGTGCTCGTCTTCGGAGAATCCTGGGGCCTTGCCTAGCTTCATCTTCTTCTTGATGCCTTCAATGCTTGCGTGTCCATCTTGTGCCTTCTTGACTTCGTCCATCAGGGTTGGTCTGACTTCCAAATGATTCAGAAATCCCGAGGTGACCAATTCCAAACTGAATTGTTCGAGTTCCTTGAACAAGGCTGGCTGCCTTTCTTGAATAATGGCATTCAAAGAGCAAGCCTTCCTGCTTAAGGCATCGGCCACCACGTTAGCCTTCCCGGGGTGATACTGAACACTGAGGTCATAGTCTTTGATGAGTTCCAACCATCTTCGTTGCCTCATGTTCAATTCCTTTTGGGTGAAAATGTACTTCAGACTTTTGTGGTCTGTGTATATCTCACACCGCTTCCCTAGGAGGTAATGCCGCCATGTCTTCAAGGCATGAACCACTGCCGCTAACTCAAGATCGTGAGTAGCATAGTTCTCCTCATGAGGTCGTAGCTGCCTGGAGAGGTATGCTATGACTCGGCCTTCTTGCATCAGAACGCTTCCCAATCCGGTTCGAGAGGCATCACAATATATCACGAACTCCTTGTGAATATCGGGTGTTGCCAGGACTGGGGCGGTGGTCAATCTCTTCTTGAGCTCTTGGAAGCTCTCTTCGCATTTTGGCGTCCACTCGAACTTCTTGTCCTTCTTGAGGAGCTGAGTCATTGGCCGGGCAATGCTAGAGAATCCTTCCACGAATTTGCGGTAATAGCCCGCAAGTCCGAGGAAGCTTCTGACTTCCTTGACGGTCGTTGGAGATTGCCATTGGGTCACAGCTTTGATCTTCGCGGGATCAACTGATAATCCTTCTTCGGTCAAGACATGACCTAAGAATCCAACTTTATGCAGCCAGAACTCACACTTGCTGAATTTGGCATGCAGTTGGTGCTCCCGAAGCTTGTCTAGGACCATCCTCAAATGTTGCTCGTGCTCTTCCTCCGTCTTCGAGAAGACAAGAATGTCATCGATGAAGACAACAACGAACTTGTCCAAATATTCCATGAAGACTTTATTCATGAGATACATGAAGTAAGCTGGGGCATTGGTTAACCCAAAGGACATGACCGTGCACTCGTACAGGCCATATCTGGTTACGAATGCTGTCTTCGGAATATCTTGGGGTCTGATCTTCAGCTGGTAGTATCCAGATCTGAGATCGATCTTGGAGAACACCTTGGCTCCGCTGAGCTGATCAAATAGATCTTCGATCTTGGGAAGTGGATATTTGTTCTTGATTGTAACTTCATTGAGGGAACGATAGTCAATGCATAAGCGGATGGTACCGTCCCTCTTTGCCACAAACAGAACAGGTGATCCCCAAGGGGAGGTACTTGGGCGGATAAATCCCTTCCTCAGCTGCTCTTCCAACTGCTTCTTCAACTCAGCTAATTCTTCCGTCCCCATTCTATAAGGCTTCTTATAGATGGGTCCTGCTCCGGGCACGAGCTCGATGATGAACTCAATGTCACGGTCAGGGGGCATTCCCGGTAGTTCATCCGGAAAGACATCAGGATACTCGCATACCACCGGTACTTGCTCTAGCCCAACTTCAGACAGACAATTGACTTGAACGGCTTGAGAGGAAGAGGAGTTGGAAGCAAACTTGACTTCGACCCCTTGGTCATTGGTCACAGTGACTGTCCGATTGGCACAGTCTAACAAGCCTTGGTGCTTGCTGAGCCAATTCATGCCTAGGATCACATCCAAGCCTTGTGATCTCAGGACGATGAGGTCTGCTAGGAAATCTACACCGTTAATGGTAATACTGACTCCCATAAAGCCTATCTTGGCTCTCATCTCTGCTCCGGGGGTTTGTACCACCATAGGGTTATTCAGGGGTGTAGGGGTCATGCCACTTTTTAATGCAAATCTTTGAGTGACAAATGAATGCGTTGCTCCAGAATCAAACAAGACAGTTGCAGGTGCTGAGTTGACAAGGAACGTACCCAGCACGACGTCCGGGTCTTCCTGGGCTTCTTCAGCAGTGACGTGATTCACACGCCCCTTCCCCTGGTTAGGCGGGTTGCGAGGAGCTGGGTTCCTTGGTGGCATCCCGCGGCCTTGTCCCGGGTTCTGCGCATTGGGGCGTGATGGGCCTCGAACCCCTCGTTGGTTACCCCAAGTGGAAGGTGTAAGATGCAGTAAGTAGAAGTGTTTTCCCTTAGCAAAGAAGCCAAGGATCGAATCCCCAGAGACTCCTAGGTTCAACAAGTAGGTGTCAATTGCTACGGCGCCAGATTAGTAGCAATCAACGTGGACCTGCACACAGATACAAATAACTTTGCTCCCAACGAGTACAGAGAGGTTGTCAATCCCTCCGGCCTTGTAGTTCACAAAGGATTAAAAGCAATGATAGTAGTGATAGATAGTGTTTTGCAATAGTAAGTAAATAGCGATAAGTAAATAGCGGATGTGATCAATGATGGTAATATGGACCGGAGTCTCATGATGTTCACTAGTGATGTCTCTCTCCCAAAAGACGATAAAACAGCTATGTGAGGTAACAAATTATAGGTGGGCAATTGACAGGACCACGAACGCAAACCAATGCTGACTACATTGCAAGAAAGGTTGAGGTTCAAAGCATGGGCGGTACGCCAAAGTAAGTAGACCGAAATCCATCAATATCTACTACTAATCATCCACCTTGAGATATCTATCCAGAACATCTCGCTGGTATTAAGTTGCGAGTCCCACCCATAGTGTAAACTCAATGCAACAGACAACTGCATTAAAAGAACTTTGCATAAAGTAAACAATCCTTGCACCCGCGGGAACAAGCACCGTTGTTTTCCCCCTTGTGGCAACAGCACATCCCCTAGACTCATGTTTCTGTCACTCAAGCTAGTCATCGAGGGGCATGAACCCACAATCGAGCATAACGTTCCCTCTTGGAGTCACTACCTATTACTCGGCCAAAGCAATAAATAACAACGGAGAACATGCAAGAATTACTTATGAACTAGAATATAAAAGAGGTGAATCAAATATATTACTCAAGATCAATCTGAACATAATCTCATAATCCATCGGATCCCAGCAAACTCAACATAGCAACAGCATAAGGATTACATAGGTGCCTCGATCATGTAGGGCAGCTCACGAGGACTAATTAGTGAAGCACAAGAACGGGAGGAGAACATCACATAGCTACTGGTCATGGACTCATGGTCCAAGGGAGACTACTCACGAGTCATCCGAGAGGCGTCCATGGTGGTGGAGAAGCTCCCGGTGGTGATCCTCCCCTCCGGTAGGGTGCCGGGAAGAGTTCTCCTGGTGCTCCCGATCTTGGAAGCGGCGGCGGCGGAACAGAGATGGGATCACGAAAAAAGTTCCTCCTCTGAGGGTTTTGGAGAGTCCTTTAAATATATGCCAAAGTAGGGCATCGGGGGAGCCTCGGGGGGCCCAGGCGCCCCCCCCCCCGGCTCGGCCCAAGGGGGGGGGGGCGCCAGGGCGCCTGGAGCCCTGGTGCCCCCCCCCAGGCTGCCCTTTGGACGCAGTGTTGTTTCCGGATCGCTGATTATTTATATAATTTTTCTGGATTTTTTTGGGCAGTTCTCGAAACGTGAAAACCTGAAATACAAAAACAGCCGAAAACAGAAACTGGCACTGGGGTGCACTGGATTAGTAAGTTTGTCCAAATATGATCAAAAGTGTATGGAAGTGTATGAATATCATAGCAATATCACCCAAAAGTGGCATGGAGCAAGCAGAAATTATAGATACGTTTTGGACATATCAACATCCCCAAGCTTAATTCCTGCTCGTCCTCGAGTAGGTAAATGATAACAAGAATAATTTCTGAGGTGACATGCTATTAACCATATAGGACTTTTTCATAGTCATATGACAAAAGCTTACGGAGACAATGATTCTAAAGTAATTAAGTTGCCTCATGAGAAAATCATAAATGACTGAAAGTTTTACAATATGAAACTGAAACATCAAAAAGATTTGCAATGAACATGATGTGCAAATATGATAAAGTGATATCTAGCTTGCCCCCTTTAGTGATGCAAAACATAAATGCAGGGGCACCTTCAAGGTTTAAGTGATGACTAGATACAATCATTTCAGAATAAACGATATCACAATCATGCAAAAGACAATGCTACTTTGGGACAATGCACATTACACTCAGAATGACAATCATGCTCTCAGTAGTTGGTGCTTTAACATAAAGGTAAAAGAATGGTTAAGTGCTAGAGCTTTTTATTTTGAAAACATGGAAGCAATTGTGTCAACGGTAGTAGTACTTCATATGTGTCATGCATAAAACATCCTATAAGTTGCAAGCCTCATGCATCGTATACCAATAGTGCTCGCACCTTGTCCTAATTAGCTCGGATCTCCATGGGTTATCATTGCATTACATATGTTTCAACCAAGTGTCACAAAGGGGTACCTCTATGCCACCTGTACAAAGGTCCAAGGAGATAGATCGCATTTGATTTCTCGTTTTTGATAGATCTCAACTTGAGGACATCCATACCGGGACAACATAGAAAATAGATGATGGACTCCTCTTTAATGCATAAGCATATTCTCATGAGAGATTGAGGATTAAGGTCCAAGCTAAAACTTCCACCATGATGCATGGCTTTGGTTGGCGGCCCAATGTTCTTCTCTAACAATATGCATATTAATTCAACCCATGGCAAATCACCCTTACTTCGGACAAGACGAACATGCATAGCAACTCACATGATATTCAACAAAAGTGTGACAGTTGATGGCGTCCCCAGAAACATGGTTACCGCTCAGCAAGCAACTCATAAGAAATAAGATACATAGGCAACATATTCTTTACCACAATAGTTTTTAGGCTACTTTCCCATGAGCTATGTATTGCATGGTTAGTTTGCTTAGTACAGGTGAAGGTTAGCAAAAGACTGGGAGCGACCAACTAAGAGAGCAATGACGGTCATAATCATGCAGAGCGACAAAGCAATATTGAATCTGGCATGGTAGTTATATCGCTACTCAGAAATAAAAGATCATCAAGGCTTGACAGACTTTCTTTACAGTCTTGAATATGCGTGAGCATACGCCAAGTCAATCAAAATAAATTCTCGAAGGAAGATATTAACAAACCATACCACATCATAGGCAGACAAACCATGTTGGTACTCCAATAACACATTGGGAACCCCCCAGCTATTTGAGATTAACCATAAGAAAACCTGAACTACTAAGCACCATCATGCAAGTAGCATCTTTATCATAGACACATTAACCAATGCAAAGGAAGCAAACTCTCTTAATAAGGTGAGCATGGTAATTAAAGAGAGTTCAAGCAACCAACTAAACAAAAGCTCTTTGAAAAGATAAGCATGAATACTAAGAGCAGAACATGATAGTAGCTATTAAAAGATAAAGAACACACACATCATAGATAGACATGAAAATTCTATGTTATGTTCTAGGTAGAAGTGGAGCGTGTTTCTCTCCCACATAAAGGAATGCTGGGTTCCGACTCGTTATGAAAAACTAAAAAGAAAACTAAAAGCAAGACGCTCCAAGCATAGCACATAACACATGAAGTGATAAAAATATAGCGAAACGAAAGACGAACTGATAATGTTGATGGAGAAGGGGATGCATGGGGGCATCCCCAAGCTTAGACGCTTGAGTCTCCTTGAATATTTCTTGGGGGTGCACGGGGGCATCCCCAAGCTTGAGCGCTTGACACTCCTGAATCTTTTTATCATCGTCCCTCGCACACTTGAAAACTCCCTTCATACACAACTCATCATAATCTGATTAGCGAGGTTAGTACCCTTAATAAAATAATTATACCTTGCTGGAAATAAGGATATCCTTGAAGTTATACTGTTTCTCAAGATTGCCAAAAGGTTTTTGCAAAGAAAAAGCAAGTTCTTGATTTGCAAAGTGAGGGAAAGGCAAAACAGGACAGAATCTGTGAAAAACAGAACAGCAGGTAGTAATTGATCTGTTCGGGATACTTCTGCAACTCAAATAAAAAAACTCAGAACAGACGCACGAAAGACAATTATATAGAGAATGCTGTCGAAATAATTCAGACCAAAAAGATGATCTGGTGATTTTATACGAATTTTTCTATCCAAGGACAGAATCTGTTTCCTGGACAGCACCTCACAACTTTTGAACTTTCTAGCAATCGGAGGCTATACTTGGCACAAATATGAAAAGCAAAGATACAATGATGATGCTACAGCAGTAAACAACATCAAGACACAACAAAAATAAAAAAATTATTCATGTGGGATGCCTCCCAAAAGCGCTTTCTTTTATGCCTTTAAGCTAGGCATAATGCATAGATCAAGTTTTATCAAGAGTAAAAGAATAACTAGCCCGTACAACGGACTCAAAAGGTAACTTGACCTTCTTAAGAGGGAAGTGTTCCATCCCTTTCTTGAGAGGAAACTGAAATTTTATATTACCCTCTTTCATGACAATGACAGCACCAACGGTGTGCAAAAAGGGACGTCCCAAAATAATTGGACATGAAGGATCACATTCAATATCCATAATAGTGAAATCAACGGGCACATAATTATCATTGACAACAATAAGAACATCATCGATCCTCCCCAAAGGTTTCTTTATGGAAGAATCAACGAGACGAACACCAAAAGAACAAGAATCATAAGGTTTCAATTTAAGCATATCATATATCCTTTTGGGCATAACAGAGGTACTAGCACCAACATCACATAATGCATAACAAGAGAAGTCATTCAATTTAATTTTTATCATAGGATCCCAACCATCTTCTAGCTTTCTAGGTATGGAGGCTTCTACTCTAAGTTTGTCCTCCCTAGCTTTGATGAGAGCATTAGTGATATGCTCTGTGAAGGCAAGGTTAAGCGTGCTAGTGCGGGGATCTCTAGACATCTTGTGAAGGAAATCAATAACTTCGGTAAGAGTGCAATTACCAAAATCAAGGTCATGAGCATCAAGTAAAGTGGTAGTGGTGTCCTTAAGGTTCACATGTTTGGTAGCTTCTAAAGTCATAGCATCACCATTAATAGGTCCATTGGGACCAGGAGTACATTGGGTGCTAAGAGTGTGAACATCCTCAATAACTTGGATAGTAGCAACAGTGTGGTGGGTAGGAAGGCTCTTAATTCTTTCCTCTTCCTCCCTTTCTCTAGCCCATCTTTCTTTAAGCTTAGCCATCATCCTAATGTTTTCATTGATTTGCACTTGAGTAGCATTAATAGGATGACTTCCCTCTCCTTAATAGGAGAAGTTTCAATTTTTAGCAATTTTACCTCATTGGCTAAGTGGTCTACCTTAAAAGAAAGATCATCTAGTTTATGTAGTTTCTCTTCTACATTCTTATTGAAGGCTTTTTGGGTAGTGATGAAATCTCTAAGCATAGTCTCTAGTTCAGTATTGGAGTTCTTGGTACTAGGATAAGCATTGTTGTTCCCATAAGAGTTAGAGGGGAACGGTCTAGGATTGTTACCAAAGTTACTCCTATAAGCATTGTTGTTAAAACTGTTTCTAGAGATAAAGTTCACATCTACTAGTTCTTGAGCAATCAAAGAATTTAAAGGAACATCACAAGGATCAACAGTAGATTGCTTCGAAAGTAGAGACATGATCAAGTCAACTTTTTCATTGAGGGAGGAAATCTCCTCGACAGAGTTTACCTTCCTACCGGTTGGAGCGTGTTCGGTGTGCCATTGGGAATAGTTGGTCATCATCTCATCGAGAAGCTTTGTGGCAGCACCAAGTGTAGTTGACATAAAAGTTCCTCCCGCGCCCGAATCTAACAAGTTCCGCGAGGTAAAGTTCAAGCCTACATAAAAAGTTTGGATAACCATCCAAGTAGTAAAACCGTGAGTAGGGCAGTTCTTGATAAGAGATTTCATACGTTCCCAAGCTTGGGCAACGTGTTCATTATCCAATTGTTTAAAATTCATTATGTTACTTCTAAGTTGGATAATTTTAGCAGGTGGATAGTATTTTCCAATAAAAGCATCTTTGCACTTGTCCCAAGAATCTATGCTATTTCTAGGCAAGGACTGAAACCAAATTTTAGCTCCTCCTCTCAAGGAGAAAGGAAAAAGCTTAAGCTTAACAATATTACCATCTATTTCTTGGTACTTTTGCATATCACAAAGTTCAACAAAGTTGTTCAAGTGTAAAGCAGCATCATCTCCAGCACCGGAGAATTGTTCTTTCATGACTAAGTTCACTAAAGCAGGTTTAATTTCATATGAAGGTGCTGAAGTGGCAGGTGTAGTGATAGGTGTGCTGATAAAGTCATCGTTATTGTGACTAGTGAAGTCACACAACTTGGTGTTCTCGGTGGAACCCATAGTAGCAAGCAAGCAAGATAACTATTTTTGTGATTTTCGATAAAAGGAACTAAAGCAAAAATGAAAGGTAAACTAACAAGACTAAAAAGCAAAGGTAAAAGATAGCATGCAACTCCCCTATCCTGAAGAGTGGAGTCCCCGGCAACGGCGCCAGAAAATACTCCTTGATGGACCTCGAACCCCTCGTTGGTTACCCCAAGTGGAAGCTGTAAGATGCAGTAAGTAGAAGTGTTTTCCCTTAGCAAAGATGCCAAGGATCGAATCCCCAGAGACTCCTAGGTTCAACAAGTAGGTGTCAATTGCTACGGCGCCCGATTAGTAGCAATCAACGTGGACCTGCACACAGATACAAATAACTTTGCTCCCAACGAGTACATAGAGGTTGTCAATCCCTCCGGCCTTGTAGTTCACAAAGGATTAAAAGCAATGATAGTAGTGATAGATAGTGTTTTGCAATAGTAAGTAAATAGCGATAAGTAAATAGCGATAAGTAAATAGCGGATGTGATCAATGATGGTAATATGGACCGGAGTCTCATGATGTTCACTAGTGATGTCTCTCTCCCAAAAGACGATAAAACAGCTATGTGAGGTAACAAATTACAGCTGGGCAATTGACAGGACCACGAACGCAAACCAATGCTGACTACATTGCAAGAAAGGTTGAGGTTCAAAGCATGGGCGGTACGCCAAAGTAAGTAGACCGAAATCCATCAATATCTACTACTAATCATCCACCTTGAGATATCTATCCAGAACATCTCGCTGGTATTAAGTTGCGAGTCCCACCCATAGTGTAAACTCAATGCAACAGATAACTACATTAAAAGAACTTTGCGTAAAGTAAACAATCCTTGCACCCGCGGGCACAAGCACCGTTGTTTTCCCCCTTGTGGCAACAACACATCCCCTAGACTCATGTTTCTGTCACTCAAGCTAGTCATCGAGGGGCATGAACCCACAATCGAGCATAACGTTCCCTCTTGGAGTCACTACCTATTACTCGGCCAAAGCAATAAATAACAACGGAGAACATGCAAGAATTACTTATGAACTAAAATATAAAAGAGGTGAATCAAATATATTACTCAAGATCAATCTGAACATAATCTCATAATCCATCGGATCCCAGCAAACTCAACATAGCAACAGCATAAGGATTACATAGGTGCCTCGATCATGTAGGGCAGCTCACGAGGACTAATTAGTGAAGCACAAGAACGGGAGGAGAACATCACATAGCTACTGGTCATGGACTCATGGTCCAAGGGAGACTACTCACGAGTCATCCGGGAGGCGTCCATGGTGGTGGAGAAGCTCCCGGTGGTGATCCTCCCCTTCGGCAGGGTGTCGGGAAGAGTTCTCCTGGTGCTCCCGATCTTGGAAGCGGCGGCGGCGGCGGAACAGAGATGGGATCGCGAAAAAAGTTCCTCCTCTGAGGGTTTCGGAGAGTCCTTTAAATATATGCCAAAGTAGGGCATCGAGGGAGCCTCGGGGGGCCCAGGCGCCCCCCGGCGCGGCCC
>LR738715.1:70928653-71043412 GCA_902687465.1 Secale cereale | reverse complement strand
GGGGAGGGGGGGCGCCGCCAGGGCGCCTGGAGCCCTGGTGGCCCCCCCCGGCTGCCCTTCGGACACAGTGTTGTTTCCGGATCGTTGATTTTTTATATAATTTTTCTGGATTTTTCTGGGCAGTTCTCGAAACGTGAAAACCTGAAATACAAAAACAGCCGAAAACAGAAACTGGCACTGGGGTGCACTGGATTAGTAAGTTAGTCCAAATATGATCAAAAGTGTATGGAAGTGTATAAATATCATAGCAATATCACCCAAAAGTGGCATGGAGCAAGCAGAAATTATAGATACGTTTTGGACGTATCAGGGCGCGGGGCATCTGGCTTCTTGTTGGGGCACACCCTTGAGATGTGTCCTGACTGACCACATCCAAAGCAAGTGACTTGGTTTGGATTGTTGATCTTGTTGCCACCACTGTTATTGGGGTTGAAAGATGGCCTTGGGTTGGCATACTGCTGAGGCTGATAGTTGGTGCAAGGTGTAGGAGCTCTTGGTTGCTGATAGGTTGGCTTGGCCGGGGCTGACTGCCACGGACGAGGCTTCTGGTTGCTGGAACTTCCCTTGCTGACCATCTTGCGCTTGCGAGTGTCTTCCAAAGCACGCCGCTGGTCTTCAAGCATAAGTGCTTTGTTCACCAGGTCAGGAAAGGTTGGGCAGTCGCACACGACAAGTGAATACTGCAGAGTCTGATTGAGGCCTACCATGAAGCGCTCCCTTTTTGCAGCATCAGTGCTGACATCTTCAGGGGCATACCTTGACAGAACACTGAACTTCTGCATGTACTCCTTGACATTGCCACTTCCTTGCTTCAGGGCTCGGAACTGACGCTTTTTGATAGCCATGATTCCGGAAGGAGTGTGGACCTTGTGGAATTCTGCCTTGAAGTTGACCCAAGTGATGTCTTGTTCAGCATGCATGAGCTTGAATCCATCCCACCAAGCTCTAGCAGTCCCCCCGAGGCAGTGGGCTGCATAAGCCACCTTCTCGCGGTCTTCAGTGCATCCGACTAGTTCCAGTATGTCCTCAATGGTGCGGACCCAATCGTCTGCATCCAGGGGTTCAGCAGTCTCGATAAAGGTTGGCGGTGCATGCTTCTTGAACTCTGCCAACGTGGAACGTCCATTGCCATTCCCCGCCGGCTGGCGGTTGTTGGTGACAGCTTGAGCAATCAACTGAAGGGCTGCAATGTTGGCTTGGCGTTCCTCTCGGAAAGCTTGGAGAAGCTGAGCCATGTCCATGTTCGGAGGAGGTGGTGGTGGTGGAGCTTGGTCGTTGGTTTGGTCGTGGCCTGCCTCTGACTGAGCGGATGCTCCGGCTTCAGGCTGCTGGGTAGAGGTACCAGTACGAGTTACAACAGGCATCCTGTTGGAGCGGTAAAAGGTCTCATGACTTGGAAGAGGGAAAGCAAGATAGATGGGTGCCTAGTAAGGGGGTGGGTGTGACACTAATCAAATTATGCAAGGGCCGAAAGGCCAAAACACATTCATTAAAATCCAAATGGGTGATGTAGTCGTTTACACATTCCCGAAGGAAGAATACGACATACATCCAAACACGACAAAAGCAAACACTAGATGGTTTCATATGAACCATAAAAGGACTCGACTGCGCATAGGGGTTACACGACCTATCCTACCGTAGAGGTCACAACTGGCATATCCGAGTAGCGAATAATGCCTAAGCGGCGGAATGCTCGGTCGCGTATTCCGGCTCTTCTGGGTCTTCCTCCTTGTCTTCATCTGTATGGGCCCCCTTGTCACTTGAGGGTGTGGGGGAGTGGAGGAGTTGGATACGACGGTGCTTCGTCGGTGGTGCAGGGAAAAGCTTGCAATATTCCCTTGCCGTCATCCGGCGTCGCCAAGGTGGTTCTTCATTCTTGGAAGATACATCTTCGGAGGGCCTTCCGCCTCGGTATGCGATAGCGGACTGTCCGGAAGGTGCTCCTTCCTTCTTGATCCTGTTTGTCTTCTCTTGAGCTCGACGAAGAAGTGCCTTGGTCTTTTGAAGTTCTTCTCAAAACTTCATTGATTCCGAGGCCAAGTCTTGTGCCAAGCTGTCGGCACATAGACAGAAGTAGGTCTGGAACCAAAGTGAGAGTCCTTCCTTCAGTGGAGGGGCTAGTGCGCTGCTTTCATCTTCACCTTCCTTCCGGTAAGGTAAGAAGCGGGTTGTCATCTTGGCTGCCATCTCCGGAAGAAGCTCACGGAGACGGGTTAGTGCCTTGAGTGCAGCAGCCTCGAGAGCGAGAGGTAGTGTTGCCATCTGGGATCCCTCGAAGAACCAACTTGTGGGAGGATCGTTTGCCTTCACGATCACTTCCACATGGTACTCCACCTCAGTGTCGCTAACCCAATGCTCAAGGTAGGTGAGGATGGGCGCTCGGTGGAACTGACACTCCTGGAGGCTATCCTCGAGAAGCAAGGGAAACCCAGTGGTCAGGTGCTCTTCGGGTACAGCGGCCATCTACAAAGGTGGAATAGGAGGGGTTAATAAGCTGATGAAATCTCAGGTTTATAAAAGAAGAGAGGTCCAGATGGTTTTTGAAAAAGGGTCTCATCTAACTAATGCCCATGCTAACTAAGGCTTCCTACAGTCAGGATGGCTCTGATACCAGCTCTGTGGGGACCCCGACTTAGAAGTCGAGATCACCGAATGCATGTGTACAGTGATCCCAGAGATCAATGCTCACTGAACACACAGAAGCTGAATAACAAGAGTCTTACATCCATACATATCGTCTTACACAGATTAAGGCCATTATGGTCAAGTCTCACATAGATAAAGCCTCAAGGGCTGAATAGCAAATAACTCAAGTAGCGGAAGTCTTCGATGATAGGTAGAACCCATGCCATCTGCCTTAACCCTACAGGCATTCTGACTGGGATAGCGTCCTAGTTCGCATGTTCGTCTCCAAAGAACTCTTCCTCATATTCCTGTTCCTCCATGCCTGGCCAATTAAATAACCAGTGGCAAGCCAATGAGTACTTTGAATGTACTCGCAAGCAACCCATGATGTAGTTCAAAGTAACAATGCAATTGAACAATAATGAGCAATCTAGCAATGGGCTAGAATAAATATTCTACCATCAAGTGTATGCATCAGCGAGTTCACGTAACCCCGAAAACAGGTTACCGATATCAACATGAATATGATTCAACTCATCGAGTCAAGTCACCACCTTGACTCATCACACACATACTTTCACCGATGAAGTAAAATTCCGGACATAGTTTAAGTAGCACCACCCAACAGTCCATGACCGTGGACACGGCTATTCGAATAGTTTTACACTCTGCAGAGGTTGCGCACTTTACCCACAAGATCCGGGAAGCTTTCGTGTCACCCACGATCCCGCAGTACCTCAAGTACTCAGGGGAAGCACCCGGTCATTATCTTTCCTTAGACGACACTAACATAGAGTCCACTCGTTGGTACACGGCCCTTGAGTACAAACAATAGATCACGGGACTTGCCCTAATTTCAATGTTACGCATACCCGAAGGGACCAACGGTGTGTCCGGTGCCCTGTAAAAACAGTCATGGTCGTCTATCCAAGCACGACCCCGTCCCGGGAAAGACCTCAAGTCTTCCCGTCACTAGTAATGCGGGCACCATGCTAGTATCGACCTAAGTAATCAATAAAGCCCCGTCCCATAAGGGGTAGAGTGGTTGCACATGTTTGGATGGGACGGTAGTCACACATAAATCTAATCCATTATTTCACCCATGCACAAGATTTTACAAGCACATCACTTCTTCGTCAAGTGATGACCTAACTCAACATCACCCTCGGGCATTAGGGGCACCCGATGGGGTTTATGAAAAGACTTCAACCTCGAAGGTTCATGTCACACATGCATCACTAAGCATCACTACTAGCTATTTGCATGCCATCTACCACATAGCAAGATCATGAGCAAAGCATGCATCCTGTGGTCGTTCAACTAGGTCACCACCGTAACTCTATCATCATGCATCGGAAACAAACGGGTTTCGAAGAACAAGTGTATCATGGTCAAAGGGCTGCTTTCCTGGATTGGCTTGGTCTTCAAAGTCTTCAAATCCTTCTCCTTCTCCTTCTTCAGCAACTTCGTCAAATACGATATATATACGTCGCAAAAATAACAACGGAAAAATAAGACCACAATAAAAACAGAAAAATCAAAGTGCTCAGAAAAATGTCAACTTATTTTTGTTAAATACTAGAGGGAAATCTAAGATGGAGAAAATTCTTAGTTGGATTTTTGGAGTTACAGAATGGAATCTAGGGATTTTAGAACATGAGTTTTATTGCTCAAATTTGAATTTAAATTTGAACAGAACAGAAAAGTTTCATGGATATGTGTGAAAGTGACACCATTAAATAGGTTGGAATATTACAAGAATTTAGGAGTTGGAATTATTTCATTTGGACTAATATTCATTTCTGTAAAATTAATTGAATTAATCACATAAAGAATAAAAAGAAATGACCCTGTGCCACTGGGCCAGAGCGGCCACAGTGCACGGCCCAGGGCATCTAGCCCAGCCGCTCGGGCGCCAGCGCGCGCACGTCAGGGTTTTAAACCTGACGGGCGGGGCCCAGCGGTCAGTGGCTGCGAGGGGAGAGAGGGAGTGGTGAGGATGACAGGCGGGGCCCGCCTGTCATCTTCAACCTCTCGGCCATGGCGACGGCGAGCTCACCGGCGGCGAATCCGGGCACGGCGGAGCCAACGGAGGGCAGGGACGGGCTCAGCAACGAGTCACGGATGCAGGGGTGGTGGTGCGACTCGCCGGGGAGGTCTGGTTCGCCGGCGACGAGGTGGGATGGCGGAGGGTCGTCGGGAAGTTGCTGGCTGGCTCGAATCCGGCAGCTGCAGAGAGGGGGGAGAAAGGGGAAAGCATCAGTGAGGTGCGGTGGTTCCAAATCGAGCGAAAGGAGGGGCGGAGAGGGCTCGTACTGCGAGATCGCCGGCTGCCCGACGCGCGGAGCTCCGGTCGATCCCGAGCACTGGGGCTCTTCGGGGATGAACTAGTGGTGCTGGAGGGCTAAAGGGGATGAGGGGAGGTTGTTGGTGCCGTTGGAGAGGCCCGGGCGAGCTTATATAGCCGAGCCCACGGTCCACCATGGACTCGTGCGCCGGCGAGGTCCTGGGCGAGGCCAGAGGCCGTTCTGGTGCTTGTGCTAGAGTCGGGGAGGTCCGTGGATGAGTCCTACGCCTAGTCGAGGGGAGAGGATGAGCGGGGGAAGCTCCAGACAGCGCGCGCGTGTGAGGCCGGCGAGTGGATGCTGCGGGAGGCCAGTGCGCGTGTGAAGACGGCCACTGGAGGGCGGAGGAGGAGGGGGGCAGCATCGGAGGAGGTCGCGGACGTCGAGGGGCATCGACTGGCGCGAGGGGAGAGCTCGAGGTGGTCGGCTGCGCTGGATTGGGCGAAGCTACAGTGCGGGGGCGCACTGTAGCGCGCTCTGGAGCGGCCTTATCACATGCCATGGCATGCCATTGGCCCTCTGGGCGCGTCCACCGTGTCTGGGGGGTCCAGGGTGATGCAAGCAACTCGTCTGTGGCTTTGGATGCTCTGGAGGATCAAGGAGAGAGAGAGGAAGCTGGTAACTTGGTAGAAAATGGCTATCCAGCAAGGTGAACTAGGGTTTTCACCCCTCAATCATGGAGCTGGGGACATGGGGGAGTTACTGGAGGTAGATAGTAACTAGGTGAAGCTGTGGTAGAAAGTTGAGGCCAAGGTAAATAGTAAAAGGGGTCAAGATGGTAGTTTTGGTAAAATTGCAGAAGGTGTTTGATCAAGTTTTGATCAAGCAAGTGATCTCCACTTGCCATGACACTTAACAGGGTTGAATGTTATATGAAAATAGGGTGCTTCACCAAATTTGGGCTCAATTGAAGAAACTAGCCAATGTAACTTTGGTGAACCCTAGAAATCAACAGAAATGGCTTCATCTTGTTTGAGTCAATCTAATCATCTCCCCTTGATGCACCACTTGGTGTAGTTTCATCATTTGGGGTATTGATCATGCCCACAAAGTTTGAAGCTCCAGGTAAAAAGTTGGTAATGTAAAGTTGTTCAAATTTGCATTTGAACAAAAAGGGTTTTGGGGTATTCTGATCAAGTTACCCTACTCCAATTCTTGTGCCACTTGGTCTAGATGCCTTATTAGGCCATTCTAGCATGTGCACCAAGTTTGAGAGCATTTGGATAAGTTTGGCAGTGTAGAGTTGCTCAACCTTCAAATATGGACAAAATGGTTTTGAAGGGTTTTGATGATGTTTTCTTGCTTCTCAAAGCATGGGACTTGGCAAGATCATCAAATATGCCATATGTGACATAATAGAATTTCCCTGGAATTTTTGGAGAATATTTCCTTTGTAAATATTTTAAAAGCTTGAAATATCCAGAAAGGGTTTTATAGGGTTTAGCCCATTATTTTGAACATGACCAAGTGTTGAAACTCTTATATATGGACAATATATGTCCTATGAGTCTCACTGAAGTTTGGCAAATATTTTTGAAATACTTAAATAATTTTCCCTTATTAAAGACCATTTCTGGCCTTAAGAAAAAGCTTTTAAATAAAATAGGAAAATAACTTTTAAAATTATACTTTTGTGGTTTCTGGGAGTCCTATGACTACTACGTCTCAAATGTACCTTTTGAAATAATTCTCTCACCCTAAATCAAGCACTTGCAGTGCAAACCTCAATTCAAGGGTTTTTGGAATACTAAATTTATAAAAATACATTTTGGCCAATTTAATTTGTAAGAAAATACGATACTGTTATATAACACTTGGCATGATAATTGGGCAGAAGTTTTGGGTAAGGAGATGAATTCTACAAGGGGTAATAATTGACTTTAATGAGCACATAAAAAGCACATGAAGAAAAACTCAATTCCAAATAAAAGCCAAATGATGCCAAAAAAATTTGTTGGTCCAAATGTTCATGCTTCATTGATGCAAATAACATGTTACAAAATGCAGGGTGTGACAGCATCGCAGCCCCAAACTTTAAGAAACGGCAACTTTGGTTTCTTGCCAAACCACAGTTCATAAGGCGTCGTCTCAATGGATTTAGATGGTGCCCTTATTTAACGTGAATGCAGCTGTCTCTAATGCATAACCCAAAACGATAGTGGTAAATCAGTAAGAAACATCATATATTGCACCATATCTAATAAAGTACGTTTACGACATTCGAACACACCATTACGCTATGGTGTTCTGGGTGGCGTGAGCTATGAAACTATTCCAGATTGTTTTAAATGAAGACCAAACTCGTAACTCAAATATTCACCTCCACGATCAGATCGTAGAAACTTTATTTTCTTGTTACGATGATTCTCTACTGCAATCTGAAATTCTTTGAACTTTTCAAATGTTTCAGACTTGTGCTTCATCAAGTAGATATAACCATATCTGCTCAAATCATCAGTGAAGGTCAGAAAATAACGATACCCGCCGCGAGCCTCAACACTCATCGGTCCACATACATCAGTATGTATGATTTCCAATAAATCAGTTGCTCGCTCAATTGTTTCGGAGAACGGAGTTTTAGTCATCTTGCCCATGAGGCTTGGTTCACAAGCACCAAGTGATTCATAATCAAGTGATTCCGAAAGCCCATCAGCATGGAGTTTCTTCATGCGCTTTACACCAATATGACCTAAATGGCAGTGCCACAAATAAGTTGCACTATCATTATCAACTTTTCATCTTTTGGCTTCAATATTATGAATATGTGTATTACTACGATCGAGATCCAACAAACTATTTTCATTGGGTGTATGATCATAGAAGATTTTATTCGTTTAAACAGAACAACAATTATTCTCTGACTTAAATGAATAACCGTATTGCAATAAACACGATCCAATCTTGTTCGTGCTCAACGCAAACACCAAATAGCATTTTATTTAGGTTCAACACTAATCCCGAAAGTATAGGGAGTGGGTGATGATAATCATATCAATATTCGAACCACTTCCAACACACATCGTCAGTTCACCTTTAACTAGTCTCTGTTCATTCTGCAAGTCTCGTTTCGAGTTACTAATTTTAGCAACTGAACCGTTATCAAATACCCAGGGGTTGCTATGAACACTAGTAAAGTACACATCAATAATCTGTATATCAAATATACCTTTGTTCACTTTGCCATCCTTCTTATCCGCCAAGTATCTAGGGCAGTTCCACTTCCAGTGACCATTTCCTTTGTAGTAGAAGCACTTAGTTTCAGGCTTGAGTTTAGCTTTAGGCTTCTTCACGGGAGTGACAACTTGCTTGTCATTATTCTTGAAGTTCCCCTTCTATCCCTTTTCCCTTTACTTGAAACAAGTGGTCTTGTGAACCATCAACACTTGATGCTCTTTCTTGATTTCTACCTTCGCCGATTTGAGCATCATGAAGAGCTCGGGAATTACTTTCTTCATCCCTTGCATATTATAGTTCATCACGAAGTTCTACTAACTTGGTGATAGTGACTAGAGAACTTTGTCAATTACTATCTTATCTAGAAGATTAACTCCCACTTGATTCAAGCAATTGTAGTACCCAAACAATTTGAGCACATGCTCACGGGTTGAGCTATTCTCGTCCATCTTGTAGGCAAAGTACTGTCAGAGGTCTTATACCTCTCAACACGGGCATGAGTATGAAATATTAATTTCAACTCTTGGAACATCTCATATGCTCCGTGGCATTCAAAAACGTTTTTAAGTCCCGGTTCTAAGCCGTAAAGCATGGTGCACTAAACTATCAAGTAGTCATCATACCGAGCTTCTGTCAAAACGTTCATAACGTCTACATCTACTCCTGCAATAGGTCTGTCACCTAGCGGTGCATCAAGGACATAATTCTTCTGTGCAGCAATGAGAAAAAAATCCTCAGATCACGGAACAAGTCCGCATCATTGCTACTATCATCTTTCAACTCATATTTCTCTAGGAACATATAAAATTAAACGGGGAGCTACAACGCGAGCTATTGATCTACAACATAGATATGCTAATACTACCAGGACTAAGTTCATGATAAATTTAAGTTTAATTAATCAAATTACTTAAGGACTCCCACTTAGACAGACATCTCTCTAATCATCTAAGTGATCACGTGATCCATATCAACTAAACCATGTCCGATCATCACGTGAGATGGAGTAGTCTTCAATGGTGAACATCTTATGTTGATCATATCTACTATATGATTCACGCTCGACCTTTCGGTCTCCAGTGTTCCGAGGCCATGTTTGTGCATGCTAGGCTCATCAAGTTTAACCCGAGTATTCTGCATGTGCAAAACTGTCTTACACCCATTGTATTTGAACGTAGAGCTTATCATACCCGATCATCACGTGGTGTCTCGGCACGAAGAACTTTCGCAATGGTGCATACTCAGGGAGAACACTTATACCTTGTAATTTAGTGAGAGATCATCTTATAATGCTACTGCCGATCCAAGCAAAATAAGATGCATAAAGATAAACATCACTTGCAATCAATATAAGTGATATGATATGACCATCATCATCGTGTGCCTTTGATCTTCATCTTCAAAGCACCGTCATGATCACCATCGTCACCGTCGCGACACCTTGATCTCCATCATCGCATCGTTGTCGTCTCGCCAACTATTGCTTCCACGACTATCGCTACCGCTTAGTGACAAAGTAAAGCAATTACATGGCGATTGTATTTCATACAATAAAGCGACAACCATATGGCTCCTGCCAGTTGCCGATAACTTTACAAAACATGATCATCTCATACAATAACGTATAACTCATCATGTCTAGACCATATCACATCACAACATGCCTGCAAAAACAAGTTAGACGTCATCATGGCTTAGCAGAACCGTTCTTACCTACGCATACAAAAACCACAACGATTTTTTGTCAAGTATGTGATGTTTTAACCTTCACAAGGACCGGGCGTAGCCACACTCGATTCAACTAAAGTTGGAGAAACTGACACCCGCTAGCCACCTGTGTGCGAAGCACATCGGTAGAACCAGTCTCGCGTAAGCGTACGCGTAATGTCGGTCCGGGCTGCTTCATCCAACAATACCGCCGAATGAAAGTATGACATGCTGGTAAGCAGTATGACTAGTATCGTCCACAACTCACTTGTGTTCTACTCGTGCATATCATCTACGCATAGATCTGGCTCATGATGCCACTGTTGGGGAACGTAGTATTTCAAAAAAAAATCCAACAATCACACAAGATCTATGTACTAGATGCATAGCAACGAGAGGGGAGAGTGTGTCTATGTACCCTCGTAGACTGAAAGCGGAAGCGTGTAGTGACGCGGTAGATGTAGTCGAACGTCTTCGCGATCCAACCGATCAAGCACCGAACGTACGACACCTCCGCGTTTAGCACACGTTCAGCTCGATGATGTCCCACGAGCTCTTGATCTAGTTGAGCTTCACGGGAGAGTTTTGTCAGCACGACAGCGTGGTAACGGAGATGATGAAGCTATCGGCGCAGGGCTTCGCACAAGGCTAAAAGATCAATGATCAACTTGTGTGGCTATGGGGTGCCCCCACCCCCGTATATAAAGGAGTGGAGGAGGGGAAGGGCCGGCCCTCTACTATGGCGCGCCCTGGGGAGTCCTACTCCCACCGGGAGTAGGATTCCCCCTTTCCTAGTAGAACTAGGAGCCCTTCAAAGTAGTAGGAGTAGCAGAGAAGAAAAGGGAAAAGAGAAGAGAAGGAAGGAGGGGGCGCCGCCCCTCTCCCTAGTCCAATTCGGACTAAGCCTTGGGGGGGGGGGCGCAACCCCATATGCTCCCTGGCGAATTCCCGTAACTCTCCGGTAATCACCCAAAACCTTTCCGATGTCCGAATATAGTCGTCCAATATATCGATCTTTACATCTTGGATATTCCGAGACTCCTCGTCATGTCTGTGATCTCATCCAGGACTCCGAACTAACTTCGGTACATCAAAACTCATAAACTCATAATACCGATCGTCATTAAACGTTAAGCGTGCGGAACCTACGGGTTCGAGAACTATGTAGACATGACCGAGACACATCTCCGGTCAATAACCAATAGCAGAACCTGGATGCTCATATTGGTTCCTACATATTCTACGAAGATCTTTATCGGTCAAACCGCATAACAACATACGTTTTTCCCTTTGTCATTGGTATGTTACTTGCCCGAGATTCGATCATCGGTATCACCATACCTAGTTATTCTCGTTACCGGAAAGTCTCTTTACTCGTTCCGTAATACATCATCTCGTGACTAACTCATTAGTCATTTGCTTGCAAGGCTTATTATGATGTGTATTACCGAGAGGACCCAGAGATACATCTCCGACACTCGAAGTGACAAATCCTATTCTTGATCTATGCCAACACCACGAACACCTTCAGAGACACCTGTGGAGCATCTTTATAATCACCCAGTTACGTTGTGATGTTTGATAGCACACAAGGTGTTCCTCCAGTATTCGGGAGTTGCATAATCTCATAGTCATAGGAACATGTATAAGTCATGAAGAAAGCAATAGCAGTAAAACTAAACGATCATAGTGCTAAGCTAACATATGGGTCTTGTCCATCACATCATTCTCCTAATGATGTGATCCCGTTGATCAAATGACAACTCATGTCTATGCCTAGGAAACATAACCATCTTTGATCAATGAGCAAGTCTAGTAGAGGCATACTAGGGACACTCTGTTTTGTCTATGTATTCAAACATGTACAAAGTTTCTGGTTAATACAATTCTAGCACGAATAATAAACATTTATCACGATATAAGGAAATATAAATAACAACTTTATTATTGCCTCTAGAGCATATTTCCTTCACGAAAAACATTCAGTCACCAAATCACATAACTCATATAATATTATATCATGAATGAACGTTAAGCGTGCGGACCCTTCGGGTTTGAGAACTATGTAGACATGACCGAGACACCTCTCCAGTCAATAACCAATAGCGGAACCTGGATGCCCATATTGGCTCCTACATATTCTATGAAGATCTTTATTGGTCGAACCATTATGACAACATGCACAATTCCCTTTGTCCATCAATATGTTACTTGCCCGAGATTCGGTCATCGGTAACTGTATACCTAGTTCAATCTCGTTACCGGCAAGTCTCTTTACTCGTTCCATAATACATCATCCCGTGACTAATTCATTAGTCATTTGCTTGCAAGGATTATTATGATGTGCATTACCGAGATAGCCCAGAGATACGTCTCCGATACTCGGATTGACAAATCCTAATCTCGATCTATGACAACTCAACAAACACCTTCGGAGATACCTATAGAGCATCTTTCTAATCACCCAGTTACGTTGTGACATTTGATAGCACACAAGGCATTCCTCCAGTATCCGGGAGTTGCATAATCTCATAGTCGAAGGAATATGTATTTGACATGAAGAAAGCAATATCAATAAAACTGAACGATCATATGCTAAACTAACGGATGGGTCTTATCCATCACATCATTCTCACAATAATGCGATCAGGTTATGAAATGACAACTCATGTCCATGGTTAGGAAACCTTAACCATCCTTGATTAACGAGTTAGTCTAGTAGAGGCTTACTAGGGACACGGTATTTGCTTATGTATTGGCACATGTATTTAGGTTTCCGGTCAATACAATTCTAGCATGAATAATAAACCTTTATAATAATTAAGGAAATATAATAATAACCATTTATTATTGCATATAGGGCATATTTCCATTAGTCTCCCACTTGCACTAGAGTCAATAATCTAGTTCACATCGTCATGTGATCAATACCCAAAGAGTTTACTAGAGTCAATGATCTAGTTCACATCGCCATGTGATTAACACCCATAGTTCACATAGCCATGTGATTAACACCCAAATAGTTTACTAGAGTCAATAATCTAGTTCACATCATTATGTGATTAACACTCAAAGAGTTCTAAGGTATGATCATGTTTTGCTTGTGAGAGAGGTTTTAGTCAATGAGTCTGCAACATTCAGATCCGTGTGTACTTTGCAAATTTCTATGTCTACAGTGCTCTGCATAGAGCTACTCTAGCTAATTGCTCCTACATTCAATATGCATCTAGATTGATACTCAGAGTCATCTGGATTAGTGTCAAAGCTTGCATCGGCGTAGCCCTTTACGACGAACTCTTTATCACCTCCATAATCAAGAAATATTTCCATATTCCTCTAAGGATAATTTTGACCGTTGTCCAGTGATCCACTCCTGGATCACTCTTGTACCCCCTTGCCAGACACGTGGCAAGGCACCCATTTGGTCTGGTACACAACATGGCATGCTTTATAGAACCTATGGCTAAGGCATAGGGAATAACTTTCATTCTCTCTATTTTTTTGCTGTGGTCGGGCTTTGAGTCTTACTCAACTTCATACCTTACAACTCAGGCAAGAACTCCTTCATCGACTGATCCATTTTGAACTACTTCGAAATCTTATCAAGGTATGTACTCATCGAAAGTCTTATCAAGCATCTTGATCTATCTCTATAGATCTTGATGCCCAATATATAAGTAGTTTCACTGAGGTATTTCTTCGAAAAGTACTTATTCAAATATCATTTTTATGCTATCCAGAAATTCTACATCATTTCCGATCAACAATATGTCATCCACATATACTTATTAGAAATTTTGTAGTGCTCCCACTCACTTTTTCATAAATACAGGCTTCACCGTAAGTCTGTATAAAACCATATGCTTTGATCACCTCATCACAGTGTATATTCCAACTCTGAGATGCTTGCACCGATCCATAGATGGATCATTGGAGCTTGCTCACTTTCTTAGCACCATTAGGATCGACAAAACCTTCTGGTTGCATCATATACAACTCTTCTTTTAGAAATCTATTAAGGAATTCAATTTTGACATCCATTTTCTAGATTTCATAAAAATGCGGCAATTGCTAACATGATTCGGACAGACTTATGCATCGCTACAAGTGAGAAAGTCTCATCCTAGTCAACCCCTTGAACTTGTCGAAAATCTTTTTGCGACAAGTCGAGCTTTTGTAGATAGTAACATTACCATCAGCATTCGTCTTCCTCTTGAATATCCATCTATTCTCAATGGCTTGTCGATCATCGGGCAAGTCCATCAAAGTCCACACTTTGTTCTCATACATGGATCCTATCTCAGATTTCATGGCCTCAAGCCATTTTCAGAATTTGGGCTCATCATAGCTTCTTCACACTTTGAAGGTTCGCCGTTGTCTAACAACATGACTTCCAGGACAGGGTTACCATACCACTCTGGTGCGGTACGTATTCTGGTCGACCTTCGAGGTTCGGTAGTAACTTGATCTGAAGTTTCATGATCATTACATTAGCTTCTTCTCTAGTTGGTGTAGGCATCATGGGAACGGTTTTCTCTGATGAGCTACTTTCCAATTCAAGCGAAGTACAATTACCTCATCAAGTTCTACTTTCCTCCTACTCACTTCTTTCGAGAGAAACTCCTTCTCTAGAAAGGATCCATTCTTAGCAACAAAGATCTTGCCTTCAGATCTTGTGATGGAAGGTGTACCCAATAGTTTCTTTTGGGTATCCTATGAAGATGCACTTCCCCGATTTGGGTTTGAGCTTATTAGGCTGAAGCCTTTTGACATAAGTGTCGCAACCCCAAACTTTAAGAAACGACAACTTTGGTTTCTTGCCAAACCATAGTTTATACATTGTAGTGTCAACGGATTTAGACGGTGCCCTATTTAACGTGAATGTAGCTGTCTCGAATGCATAACCCCAAAATGGTAAAGGCAAATCGGTAAGAGACATCATAGAGCGCACCATATCTAATAGAGTAGGGTTACGACGTTTGGACACACCATTACGCTGTGGTGTTCTAGGTGGCGTGAGCTGTGAAACTATTCCACATTGTTTCAAATGAAGACCAAACTCGTAAATAAAATATCCGCCTCCGCGATCGGGTTGTAGAAACTTTATTTTCTTGTTACGATGATTCTCTACTTCAATATGAAATTCTTTGAACTTCTCAAATGTTTCAGACTTGTGTTTCATCAAGTAGTATACCCATATCTACTCAAATCATCTGTGAAGGTGAGAAAATAACATTACTCGCCGCGTGCTTCAACACTCATTGGACCGCATACATCGGTATGTATTATTTCCAATAAGTCATTAGCTCGCTCCATTCTTGCGGAGAACGGAGTATTAGCCATCTTGCCCATGAGGCATGGTTCACAAGTATCAAATGATTCATAATCCAGTGATTCCAAAAGTCGATCAACATGGAGTTTCTTCGTGCGCTTTACACCAATATGAGTTAAACAGCAGTGCCACAAGTATGTTGCATTATCATTATCAACTTGCATCTTTTTGGCATCAATATTATGTATATGTGTATTACTACGATCGATATTCAATTAACCACTGAAATTGGGTGTATTATCATAGAAGATTTTATTCATGTAAACAGAACAACAATTATTCTCTGACTTAAATGAATAACCGTATTGCAATAAACTTTTGGCACTGTTGTATCCTGGTATATGTGTCACACCCTGCATTTTGTAACATGTTGTTTGTAACTTTGAAGCATGAAAATTTGGACCAGCAAAAATTTTTAGCATCATTTGGCTTTTATTTGGAATTGAGTTTTCTTCATTTGCTTTTTCATGTGCTCATTAAAGTCAACTATGATCTCTTGTAGATTTCATCTCCTTATCCAAAACTTCTGCCCAATGATCATGCCAAGTGATATATAGCAATATAGTATTTTCTTACAAAATTAATTTGGCCAAAAAGTATTTTATAAATTTAGTTTTTCAAAAACCCCTCAATTGAGGTTTGCACTACAAGTACTTGATTAAGGGTGTGAAAATTATTTCAAAAGCTTTATTTGAGACCTAGTAGTCATAGGACTCCCAGAAACCACAAAGGTATAATTTTAAAAGTTATTTTCCTATTTTATTTAAAAGCTTTTTCTTAAGGCCAGAAATGGTCTTTAATAGGGGAAAATTATTTAACTGTTTCAAAAATATTTGCCAAAATTCAGAGAGACTCAGAGGACATATATTGTCCATATATAAGAGTTTCAACACTTGGTCATGTTCAAAATAATGGGCTAAACCCTCTAAAACCCTTTCTGGATATTTCAAGCTTTTGAAATATTTACAAAGGAATTTTTCTCCAAAATTCCAGGGAAATTCTATCATGTCATATATGACATATTTGATGATCTTGCCAAGTCCCATGCATTGGAGATCAAGGAAACCTCCTCAAACCCCTTCATAACCATTCTGTCCATATTTGAAGTTTGAGCAACTCTACATTGCCAAACTTGTCCAAATGCTCTCAAACTTGGTGCACATGCTAGAATGGCCAAATAAGGCACCTAGACCAAATGGCACAAGATTTGGAATAGAGCAACTTGATCAGATCACCTCAAAACCCTTTCTGTTCAAATGCAAATTTGAACAACTTTACATTACCAACTTTTTATCTGGAGCCTCAAACTTTGTGAGCATGATCAATACCCCAAATGATGATGCTACACCAAGTGGTGCATCAAGGGGAGATGATTAGCTTGACTCAATCAAGATGAAACTGTTTCTGTTAATTTCTAGGGTTCACCAAAGTTACATTGGCTAGTTTCTTCAAATGAGGCCAAATTTGGTGAAGCACCCTATTTTCTCATGTCTTTCAACCCTGTCAAGTGCCATGTCAAGTGGACCTCATTTGCTTGATCAAACACAGATCAAACACCTTCTGCAGAAATCTTAAAACCTCCATTTTTACCACTTTCACTTTTCTCCACAGCCTCAACTTCTTACCACAGACTCATTGGTTTACCAGCAACCCCCAGTAACTTCCCCAGCACCTCATCTCCATGATTGAGGGGTGAAACCTCAACTTTACCTTGCTGTACAGCCCACTTTCACCTTGTTACCAGCCCTCCTCTCTCTCTCTCTGCACCCCAGAGCATCCAAGGCCTTGGGGCAATTCTTTACTACTCCCTCATCACCCCAGACACTGTTGGGCACGCTGGAGCGGACCAAACCAGCGAGAGCGCGTCGATGTCGGTCACACGCGTGCTCTGGAGCGCGTGAACAGTACTCCCGCACGCTGGCTCGGGCCAATCGTTGATCCCCGACAGCCTCGGGCTCTCCCCTCGCGCCTCCCAACGCGCCTCGACGTCCGCAGCCCCCACCGGCGCTGTCCCCCTCCTCCTGCGCCCTCCAGTGAGCGTCGCCGCACGCGCACCGGCCGCCCGCTTCGGCCAGTCCTCTGCTCCACACGCGCACGCCTCCCTGTTGCTCCCCCGCTCCTCCTCTTGCCTCAGCTGGGCGTAGGACTCGTCCAGCAACTCCCCTGACTCACTCCCGTAGCCTCCCGTGCGCTGTAGCGACGAGCCGGAGCTCGCCGGCGCACTGGACCACGGGTCCTCGTCGGGGCCCTATATAAAGACCTCCCCGAGCTCTTCCAACACCACCACCAGCCTCACAACTCTCCCCTAGTCCCTCCTGCACCCTCAGTTCAACCCCGGAGCGCCCCTGTGCTCGGGATCGACCGGAGCTCCGCCGCGTCGGGCCGCCGGCGATCTCGAGGTACAGGCCTCCCCTGCTTCTCCTTCCGCCCGTTTCGGAACCACAGCACACCACTGACCCTTTCCCCTCTCTTTCCCCCTCTGTTTGCAGTCGGAAACGGCCGCTGCAACTGATCTCCGACGAGCCTCCGCCGTCGCACCTCGTCGCCGGCGAACCAGGGCTCCCCGCCGTGCCGCGCTACCACCACTGCAACCGCAACACGCCACTGAGTCCGTCCCTGGCCTCTGTTGCCATCGCCGTGGCCGGAGTCGTCGCCGGTGAGCTCGCCGCCGCCGTGACCACGGGGTTAGAGATGACAGGCGGGCCCCGCCTTTCATCCCCCCACCTCTCTCCCCTCCTCTGTGCCACTGACCCACGGGCCCCGCCCGTCAGGTTTGAAACCTGACGTGCGCGCGCACTGGCTCCGTGCGGCCAGGCCGAGCCGTCTGGGCCGTGCATTGTGGCCACTTCTGGCCCAGTGCACAGGAACCCTTTTCTTTTTCTTTTCTGTGAATGATTCAAACATTTATGCAGAAAAGAATATTGATCCAAATTAATTATTTTCAACTCCTAAAATCTTGCAATATTCCAACCTATTTAATGGTACCACTTTCACTCAAATCCATGAAACTTTTCTGTACTGTTCAAATTTAAATTCAAATTTGAGCAGTATAACTCCTGTTCAAAAATCAATATATCCTATTCTGCAGCTCCAAAACTCCAACTAAGATTTTTTCCCCACCTTAGAAAACCCTCTAGTATTTTACAAAAATGAGTTGACATTTTTCTGAGCACTTTGGTTTTTCTGTTTTATTTGTATTCTTATTTTTCCGTTATTATTATGCGACGTATAGATCCCGTATTTGACGAAGTTGTTGTGGAAGATGAAGGAGAAGGACTAGAAGACTTTGAAGACCAAGACAATCCAGGCAAGCAGCCCTTTGACCATGATACACTTGTTCCTCGGAACCCGTTTGTTTCCTATACATGATGATTAGGGTTACGATGGTAACCTAGATGAACCCCCACATGATGCATGCTTTATTGTTGATCTTGCTATGTGCTAGATGACATGCAATAGTTGGTCTTGATGCTCATATGATGCATATGTGATATGAACCCCCATAGTTGGAAACTTTGCATGAACCCATCGGGTGCCCCTAATGCCCGAGGGTGATGAAGTGTTGGGTCGTCACTTGAGAAAGAAGTGATGTGCCGATAATATCATGTGCATGGTGGAATGATGGATTAGATTTATGTGTGACTACCATCCCAACCAAACATGTGCAACCACACTACCCCTTATGGGACGGGGCTTTATTGATTACTTAGGTCGATACTAGCATGGTGCCCGCATTACTAGTGACGGGAAGACTTGAGGTCTTTCCCGGGACGGGGTCGTGCTTGGATAGACGGCCATGACTGTTCTTACAGGGCACCGGACACACCGTTAGTCCCTTCGGGTACGCGTGAACATTGAATTAGGGCAAGTCCCGTGATCTATTGTTTGTACCCCAAAGGCCGTGTGCCAACGAGTGGACTCTATGTTAGTGTCGTCTAAGGAAAGGTAATGACCGGGTGCTTACCCCGGGTACTTGAGGTACCGCGGGTCGTGGATGACACGGAAGTTCCCCGGATCTTGTGGGTAAAGTGCGCAACCTCTGCAGAGTGTAAAACTATTCGAATAGCCGTGTCCACGGTCATGGACAGTTGGGTGGTGCTACTTAAACTATGTCCAGAATTTTACTTCTTTGGTGATACATTGTGTGTAATGAGTCAAGATGGTGACTTGACTCAGTGAGATGAATTATATTCATGTTGATGTCGGTAACCTGTCTTCGAGGTTACGCGAGGATGTTGATGCATAAACTTGATGATGGCATATTTTCCTAGCCTCCTGCTAGATTGTTCATTATTATTCTATTTGCATTGTTACTTGAACCACATCATGGGTTGCTTGCGAGTACATTCAAAGTACTCATTGGCTTGCCACTGGTTATTTAATTGGCCAGGCATGGAAGAGCAGGATTATGAGGAAGAGTTCTTTGGAGACGACCATGCGAACTAGGACGCTATCCCAGTCAGAATGCCTGTAGGGTTAAGGCAGATGGCATGGGTTCTACCCGTTTTATCGAAGACTTCCTCTATTTGAGTATTTGCTATTTAGCCCGTGAGGCTCTATCTATGTAAGACTTGGCCATAATGGCCTTAATTCGTGTAAGACTATTTGTATGGATGTAAGACTCTTGTTATTTCAGCTTCTGTGTGTTAAGTGAGCATTGATCTCTGGGATCACTGTACACGTGCATTCGGAGATCTCGACTTCTAAGTCGGGGTCCCCACAGAGCTGGTATCAGAGCCATCCTGACTGTAGGAAGCCTTAGTTAGCATGGACGTTAGTTAGTTGAGACCCCTTTTTCAAAACCTTCTGAACCTCTCTTCTTTTCTAAACCTGAGATTTCCTCAGCTTATTAACCCCTCCTATTCCACCTTTGTAGATGGCCGCTGTTCCCGAGGAGCACCTGACCACTGGGTTTCCCCTACTTCTCGAGGATAGCCTCCAGGAGTGTCAGTTCCACCGAGCACCCATCCTCACCTACCACGAGCATTGGGTGAGCGATACTGAGGTGGAGTATCATGTGAAGTGATTGTGAAGGCAAACGATCCTCCCACAAGTTGGTTCTTCGAGGGACCCCAGATGACGACACTACCACTTGCTGCCGAGGCTGCTGCACTCAAGGCACTAACCTGTCTCCGCGAGCTTCTTCTGGAGATGGCAGCCAAGATGGCAACTCGCTTCTTACCTTACCGAAAGGAAGGTGACGAAGAAAGCAGCGCACTAGCCCCTCCATTGAAGGATGGACTCTCGCTTCGGTTCCAGACCTACTTCAGTCTATGTGCCGACAGCTTGGCACAAGACTTGGCCTCGGAATCAATGAAGCTTCGAGAAGAACTTTACAAGGCCAAGGCACTTCTTCGTCGAGCTCAAGAGAAGGCAAACAGGATCAAGAAGGAAGGAGCACCTTCTGGACAATCCTCCATCGCATATCGAGGCGGAAGGCCCTCCGAGGATGTGTCTTCCAAGGGTGAGGAACCACCTCGGCGACGCCAGATGACAGCAAGGGAATACCGCAAGCTTTTCCCTGCACCACCGTCGAAGCACCGTCGTATCCAACTCCTCCACTCCCACACTCCCTCAAGTGACAAGGGAGCCCAGTCAGATGAAGACAAGGAGGAAGACCCAGAAGAGCCGGAATTCGCGACCGAGCATTCCGCCGCTTAGGCATCATTCGCTACTCGGATATGCCAGTTGTAACCCCTACGGTAGGATAGGTCGTGTGACCCCTATGCGCAGTCGAGTCCTTGTATGGTTCATATGAAACCATCTAGTGCTAGCTTTTGTTGTGTCTGTATGTAAGTCGTAATCTTCCTTCGGGAATGTGTAAACGACTACATCACCCATTTGGATTTTAATGAATGTGTTTTGGCCTCTCGGCCCTTGCATGATTTGATTTAGTGTCACACCCATCCCCTTACTAGGCACCCATATATCTTGCTTTTCCTCTTCCGAGTCATGAGACCTTTTACCGCTCCAACAGGATGCCTGTTGTAACTCGTACTGGTACCTCTACCCAGCATCCCGAAGCCGGAGCATCCTCTCAGCCAGAGGTAGACCACGACCAAACTAACGACCAAGCTCCACCACCTCCTCCAAGCATGGACATGGCTCAGCTTCTCCAAGCTTTCCGAGAGGAACGCCAAGCCAACACTGCAGCTCTTCAGCTGATTGCTCAAGCTGTCGCCAACAACCGCCAGCCGGCGGGGAATGGCAATGGACGTTCCACGTTGGCAGAGTTCAAGAAGCATGCACCGCCAACCTTCATCGAGACTGCTGAACCCCTGGATGCTGATGACTGGGTCCGTTCCATTGAGGAGATTCTGGAAGTAGTCGGATGCACCGAAGATCGCGAGAAGGTGGCTTATGCAGCCCACTGCCTCGGGGGAACCGCAAGAGCTTGGTGGGATGGATTCAAGGTCATGCATGCTGAACAAGACATCACTTGGGTTAACTTCAAGGCAGAATTCCGCAAGGCCCACATTCCTTCTGGAGTCATGGCTATCAAAAAGCGCGAGTTCCGAGCCTTGAAGCAAGGAAGTGGCACTGTCAAGGAGTACATGCAGAAGTTCAGCATTCTGTCAAGGTATGCCCCTGAGGATGTCAGCACTGATGCTGCCAAAAGGGAGCGCTTCATGGAAGGCCTTAATCAGACTCTGCAATATTCGCTTGTCGTGTGCGACTGCCCGTCTTTCCCTGACCTGGTGAACAAGGCACACATGCTTTAAGACAAGCGGCGTGCTTTGGAAGACACTCGCAAGCGCAAGTTGGTCAGTAAGGGAAGTTCCAGCAACCAGAAGCCTCGTCCGTGGCAGTCAGCCCTGGCCAAGCCAACCTATCAGCAGCCAAGAGCTCCTGCACCTCGTGCCAATCCTCAGCCTCAGCAGTATGCCAACCCCAGGCCAGCTTTCAACCCCAATACCAATGGTGGCAACAAGATCAACACTCCAAATCAAGTCACTTGCTTTGGGTGTGGTCAGCCCGGACACATCTCCAGGGTGTGCCCCAATAAGAAGCCTGATGCCCCGCGCCCCAATGCGCAGAACCAGGGACAAGGCCGTGGAATGCCACCAAGGAACCTAGCTCCTCGCAATCCACCGAACTATGGGAAGGGGCGTGTGAATCACGTCGCTGCTGAAGAAGCCCAGGAAGACCCGGACGTCGTGCTGGGTACGTTCCTTGTCAACTCAGCACCTGCAACTGTCTTGTTTGATTCTGGAGCAACGCATTCATTTGTCACTCAAAGATTTGCATTAAAAAGTGGCATGACCCCTACACCCCTGAATAACCCTATGGTGGTACAAACCCCCGGAGCCGAGATGAGAGCCAAGATAGGCTGTAAAGGAGTCGGTATTACCATTAATGGTGTAGACTTCCTAGCAGACCTTATCGTCCTGAGATCGCAAGGCTTGGATGTGATCCTAGGTATGAATTGGCTCCGCAAGAACCAAGGCTTGTTAGACTGTGCCAATCGGACAGTCACTGTGACCAATGACCAAGGTGTAGAAGTCAAGTTTGCCCCCAACTCCTCTTCCGTTCAAGCTGCTAAAGTCAACTGTCTGTCGGAAGTTGGGCTAGACCAAGTACCGGTGGTATGTGAGTATCCTGATGTCTTTCCGGATGAACTACCGGGAATGCCCCCTGACCGTGACATTGAGTTCATCATCGAGCTCGTGCCCGGAGCAAGACCCATCTATAAGAAGCCTTATAGAATGGGAACGGAAGAACTAGCCGAGTTGAAGAAGCAGCTAGAAGAGCAGCTAAGGAAAGGATTTATCCGCCCGAGTGCCTCCCCTTGGGGATCTCCTGTTCTGTTTGTGGCAAAGAGGGACGGTACCATTCGCTTATGCATTGACTATCGTTCCCTCAATGAAGTTACAATCAAGAACAAGTACCCTCTTCCCAAGATCGAAGATCTGTTTGATCAACTCAGCGGAGCCAAGGTATTCTCCAAGATCGACCTCAGATCTGGGTATTACCAGCTGAAGATCAGACCCCAAGATATTTCGAAGACGGCATTCGTAACCAGATATGGCCTGTACGAGTGCACGGTCATGTCTTTTGGGTTAACCAATGCCCCAGCTTACTTCATGTATCTCATGAATAAAGTCTTCATGGAATATTTGGACAAGTTCGTTGTTGTCTTCATTGATGACATCCTTGTGTTCTCAAAGTCGGAGGAAGAGCATGAGCAGCATCTGAGGATGGTCCTAGACAAGCTTCGTGAGCACCAACTGTATGCCAAATTCAGCAAGTGTGAGTTTTGGCTGCACAAAGTTGGATTCTTAGGTCATGTCTTGACCGAGGAAGGATTATCTGTTGATCCTGCAAAAATCGAAGCTGTGACCCAATGGCAATCTCCAACGACCGTCAAGGAAGTCATAAGCTTCCTCGGATTAGCGGGCTATTACCGCAAGTTCGTGGAAGGATTCTCTAGCGTTGCACGACCAATGACTCAGCTCCTCAAGAAGGACAAGAAGTTCGAGTGGACGCCAAAATGCGAAGAGAGCTTCCAAGAGCTCAAGAAGAGATTGACCACCGCCCCAGTTCTGGCAACACCTGATATTCACAAGGAGTTCGTGATATATCGTGATGCCTCTCGAACCGGATTGGGAAGCGTTCTGATGCAAGAAGGCCGCGTCATAGCATACCTCTCCAGGCAGCTACGACCTCATGAGGAGAACTACGCTACTCACGATCTTGAGCTAGCGGCAGTAGTTCATGCCTTGAAGACATGGCGGCATTACCTCCTAGGGAAACGGTGTGAGATTTACACAGACCACAAAAGTCCGAAGTATATTTTCACCCAAAAAGAGTTGAACATGAGGCAGCGGAGATGGTTGGAACTCATCAAGGATTATGACCTCAGTGTTCAGTATCACCCTGGGAAGGCTAACGTGGTGGCCGATGCCTTAAGCAGGAAGGCTTGCTCTTTGAATGTCATTATTCAAGAAAGGCAGCCAGCCTTGTTTAAGGAGATCGAACAATTCAGTTTGGAATTGGTTACCCCCGGATTTCTGGATCATTTGGAAGTCAGACCGACCCTGATGGACGACGTCAAGAAGGCTCAAGATGGACACGCAAGCATTGAAGGTATCAAGAAGAAGATGAAGATGGGCAAGACCCCAGGATTCTCCGAAGACGAGCACGGGATTGTTTGGTACAAAGGTCGCCTCTGCGTACCAAACAACACCAAGTTGAAGACGCTGATTCTGCGAGAAGCCCACGACACCCCGTATTCCATCCACCCCGGAGGAACCAAGATGTACCAAGACTTGAAGGCACGATTCTGGTGGCACGGTATGAAGAGAGAAATTGCAACCTATGTTGCAAAGTGTGATGTATGCCAAAAGGTCAAGGCTGAATATCAGCGACCCGCTGGATTGCTTCAACCACTCAAGGTTCCTGAGTGGAAGTGGGATAAAGTCGGAATGGACTTCATCACTGGATTACCAAGGTTGAATAGAGGACATGACTCTATCTGGGTCATAGTCGATCATTTGACCAAGGTGGCCCACTTCATTCCTGTCAAGACCACTTATGATGGCAACCGGCTGGCAGCTCTCTACATCGACCGAATCGTAAGTCTTCACGGTGTTCCCAAGGAGATTGTGTCAGATCGAGGAACCCAGTTCACCTCAAGGTTCTGGAAGAAGTTCCAAGAAGCCTTGGGAACCAAGTTGTCTTTCAACACAGCTTTCCACCCACAGACCGGAGGTCAAACTGAGCGAGTCAATCAGATTCTCGAGGACATGCTCCGAGCCTGTGTCCTGGCATATGGAGCCAAGTGGGAAGACTGTCTCCCTTTTGCCGAGTTCTCCTATAACAACAGTTACCAGTCAAGCCTTCAGATGGCACCATTTGAGGTGTTGTACGGACGCAGATGTCGCACACCCCTCAACTGGTCAGAGACTGGAGAAGGACTAGTCTTTGGACCGGATATTCTCCGCGCAGCAGAAGAGCAAGTCCAACTAGTCAGAGAGCGATTAAAGGCAGCCAAATCAAGGCAGAAGAGTTATGCTAACACTCGACGCCGAGACATGAGTTTCCGTGTCGGAGATCATGTGTACCTGCGGGTAACCCCTCTGAAGGGAACCAAGCGTTTCCATGTCAAGGGGAAGCTCGCACCAAGGTTCATTGGACCCTTTGAGATCACTGCACGATGAGGAGAAGTGGCTTATCAGTTGGAACTACCACCTGAACTATCCGATGTGCACAATGTGTTCCATGTGTCACAACTCCGGAAATGTCTCCAGGTTCCAGACAAGCCCAGTCTCTACAAGGATGTGGATCACCAAGCCATTGATCTGCAGCCTGATCTGACCTACCGCGAGAAGCCCATCCGTATTCTGGACGAAGCAGAACGACGTACGCGGAGCCGTACGATCAAGTACTTCAAGGTCCAGTGGAGCAACCACACCGAAGCAAAAGCAACCTGGGAACGAGAAGACTATCTTAGATCCGAGTTTCCCGATCTCTTTTAAGCCCTAGTTTAGGAATCTCGGGGACGAGATTCTTGTAAGGGGGGTAGGTCTGTCACACCCTGCATTTTGTAACATGTTGTTTGTAACTTTGAAGCATGAAAATTTGGACCAGCAAAATTTTTTAGCATCATTTGGCTTTTATTTGGAATTGAGTTTTCTTCATTTGCTTTTTCATGTGCTCATTAAAGTCAACTATGATCTCTTGTAGATTTCATCTCCTTATCCAAAACTTCTGCCCAATGATCATGCCAAGTGATATATAGCAATATAGTATTTTCTTACAAAATTAATTTGGCCAAAAAGTATTTTATAAATTTAGTTTTCCAAAAACCCCTGAATTGAGGTTTGCACTACAAGTACTTGATTAAGGGTGTGAAAATTATTTCAAAAGGTTTATTTGAGACCTAGTAGTCATAGGACTCCCAGAAACCACAAAGGTATAATTTTAAAAGTTATTTTCCTATTTTATTTAAAAGTCTTTTCTTAAGGCCAGAAATGGTCTTTAATAGGGGAAAATTATTTAACTGTTTCAAAAATATTTGCCAAAATTCAGAGAGACTCAGAGGACATATATTGTCCATATATAAGAGTTTCAACACTTGGTCATGTTCAAAATAATGGGCTAAACCCTCTAAAACCCTTTCTGGATATTTCAAGCTTTTGAAATATTTACAAAGGAATTTTTCTCCAAAATTCCAGGGAAATTCTATCATGTCATATATGACATATTTGATGATCTTGCCAAGTCCCATGCATTGGAGATCAAGGAAACCTCCTCAAACCCCTTCATAACCATTCTGTCCATATTTGAAGTTTGAGCAACTCTACATTGCCAAACTTGTCCAAATGCTCTCAAACTTGGTGCACATGCTAGAATGGCCAAATAAGGCACCTAGACCAAATGGCACAAGATTTGGAATAGAGCAACTTGATCAGATCACCTCAAAACCCTTTCTGTTCAAATGCAAATTTGAACAACTTTACATTACCAACTTTTTATCTGGAGCCTCAAACTTTGTGAGCATGATCAATACCCCAAATGATGATGCTACACCAAGTGGTGCATCAAGGGGAGATGATTAGCTTGACTCAATCAAGATGAAACTGTTTCTGTTAATTTCTAGGGTTCACCAAAGTTACATTGGCTAGTTTCTTCAAATGAGGCCAAATTTGGTGAAGCACCCTATTTTCTCATGTCTTTCAACCCTGTCAAGTGCCATGTCAAGTGGACCTCATTTGCTTGATCAAACACAGATCAAACACCTTCTGCAGAAATCTTAAAACCTCCATTTTTACCACTTTCACTTTTCTCCACAGCCTCAACTTCTTACCACAGACTCATTGGTTTACCAGCAACCCCCAGTAACTTCCCCAGCACCTCATCTCCATGATTGAGGGGTGAAACCTCAACTTTACCTTGCTGTACAACCCACTTTCACCTTGTTACCAGCCCTCCTCTCTCTCTCTCTGCACCCCAGAGCATCCAAGGCCTTGGGGCAATTCTTTACTACTCCCTCATCACCCCAGACACTGTTGGGCACGCTGGAGAGGACCAAACCAGCGAGAGCGCGTCGATGCCGGTCACACGCGCGCTCTGGAGCGCGTGAACAGTACTCCCGCACGCTGGCTCGGGCCAATCGTTGATCCCCGACAGCCTCGGGCTCTCCCCTCGCGCCTCCCAACGCGCCTCGACGTCCGCAGCCCCCACCGGCACTGTCCCCCTCCTCCTGCGCCCTCCAGTGAGCGTCGCCGCACGCGCACCGGCCGCCCGCTTCAGCCAGTCCTCTGCTCCACACGCGCACGCCTCCCTGTTGCTCCCCCGCTCCTCCTCTTGCCTCAGCTGGGCGTAGGACTCGTCCAGCAACTCCCCTGACTCACTCCCGTAGCCTCCCGTGCGCTGTAGCGACGAGCCGGAGCTCGCCGGCGCACTGGACCACGGGTCCTCGTCGGGGCCCTATATAAAGACCTCCCCGAGCTCTTCCAACACCACCACCAGCCTCACAACTCTCCCCTAGTCCCTCCTGCACCCTCAGTTCAACCCCGGAGCGCCCCTGTGCTCGGGATCTACCGGAGCTCCGCCGCGTCGGGCCGCCGGCGATCTCGAGGTACAGGCCTCCCCTGCTTCTCCTTCCGCCCGTTTCGGAACCACAGCACACCACTGACCCTTTCCCCTCTCTTTCCCCCTCTGTTTGCAGTCGGAAACGGCCGCTGCAACTGATCTCCGACGAGCCTCCGCCGTCGCACCTCGTCGCCGGCGAACCAGGGCTCCCCGCCGTGTCGCGCTACCACCACTGCAACCGCAACACGCCACTGAGTCCGTCCCTGGCCTCTGTTGCCATCGCCGTGGCCGGAGTCGTCGCCGGTGAGCTCGCCGCCGCCGTGACCACGGGGTTAGAGATGACAGGCGGGCCCCGCCTGTCATCCCCCCACATCTCTCCCCTCCTCTGTGCCACTGACCCACGGGCCCCGCCCGTCAGGTTTGAAACCTGACGTGCGCGCGCGCTGGCTCCGTGCGGCCAGGCCGAGCCGTCTGGGCCGTGCACTGTGGCCACTTCTGGCCCAGTGCACAGGAACCCTTTTCTTTTTCTTTTCTGTGAATGATTCAAACATTTATGCAGAAAAGAATATTGATCCAAATTAATTATTTTCAACTCCTAAAATCTTGCAATATTCCAACCTATTTAATGGTACCACTTTCACTCAAATCCATGAAACTTTTCTGTACTGTTCAAATTTAAATTCAAATTTGAGCAGTATAACTCCTGTTCAAAAATCAATATATCCTATTCTGCAGCTCCAAAACTCCAACTAAGATTTTTTTTCCACCTTAGAAAACCCTCTAGTATTTTACAAAAATGAGTTGACATTTTTCTGAGCACTTTGGTTTTTCTGTTTTATTTGTATTCTTATTTTTCCGTTATTATTATGCGACGTATAGATCCCGTATTTGACGAAGTTGCTGTGGAAGAAGAAGGAGAAGGACTAGAAGACTTTGAAGACCAAGCCAATCCAGGCAAGCATCCCTTTAACCATGATACACTTGTTCCTCGGAACCCGTTTGTTTCCGATACATGATGATTAGGGTTACGATGGTAACCTAGATGAACCCCCACATGATGCATGCTTTATTGTTGATCTTGCTATGTGCTAGATGACATGCAATAGTTGGTCTTGATGCTCATATGATGCATATGTGATATGAACCCCCGTAGTTGGAAACTTTGCATGAACCCATCGGGTGCCCCTAATGCCCGAGGGTGATGAAGTGTTGGGTCGTCACTTGAGAAAGAAGTGATGTGCCGATAATATCATGTGCATGGTGGAATGATGGATTAGATTTATGTGTGACTACCGTCCTAACCAAACATGTGCAACCACACTACCCCTTATGGGACGGGGCTTTATTGATTACTTAGGTCGATACTAGCATGGTGCCCGCATTACTAGTGACGGGAAGACTTGAGGTCTTTCCCGGGACGGGGTCGTGCTTGGATAGACGGCCATGACTGTTCTTACAGGGCACCGGACACACCGTTGGTCCCTTCGGGTACGCGTGAACATTGAATTAGGGCAAGTCCCGTGATCTATTGTTTGTACCCCAAAGGTCGTGTGCCAACGAGTGGACTCTATGTTAGTGTCGTCTAAGGAAAGGTAATGACCGGGTGCTTACCCCGGGTACTTGAGGTACCGCGGGTCATGGATGACACGGAAGTTCCCCGGATCTTGTGGGTAAAGTGCGCAACCTCTGCAGAGTGTAAAACTATTCGAATAGCCGTGTCCACGGTCATGGACAGTTGGGTGGTGCTACTTAAACTATGTCTAGAATTTTACTTCTTTGGTGATACATTGTGTGTAATGAGTCAAGATGGTGACTTGACTCAGTGAGATGAATTATATTCATGTTGATGTCGGTAACCTGTCTTCGAGGTTACGCGAGGATGTTGATGCATAAACACTATGATGGCATATTGTCCTAGCCTCCTGCTAGATTGTTCATTATTATTCTATTTGCATTGTTACTTGAACCACATCATGGGTTGCTTGCGAGTACATTCAAAGTACTCATTGGCTTGCCACTGGTTATTTAATTGGCCAGGCATGGAAGAGCAGGATTATGAGGAAGAGTTCTTTGGAGACGACCATGCGAACTAGGACGCTATCCCAGTCAGAATGCCTGTAGGGTTAAGGCAGATGGCATGGGTTCTACCCGTTTTATCGAAGACTTCCGCTATTTGAGTATTTGCTATTTAGCCCGTGAGGCTCTATCTATGTAAGACTTGGCCATAATGGCCTTAATTCGTGTAAGACTATTTTTATGGATGTAAGATTCTTGTTATTTCAGCTTCTGTGTGTTCAGTGAGCATTGATCTCTGGGATCACTGTACACGTGCATTCGGAGATCTCGACTTCTAAGTCGGGGTCCCCACAATATGAGATTGAGGCTACTCCCTCCATACATTAGGACTCTAGTGAGGTGGAATCCGTCAATGAGTGAGGTCTAGCACTAAGGCTGCGGACCCTCCATGACGTATACTTGTTGGGTGATCCATGTGATTGAATGTGGTTGGGCAAGCTGACCATGGGTTGTATTTTGGTGCTACTGGCTCAACAGAGTATATGTCGCGTAGCACTCGCTTCCTCTCCTTTTTCGGTATATGAGTTGCGTAGATCATGTTTACTGTCTTGACCTCAGAGGGGAAGGGCTTCTGGCCTCCACTATTCGGCCTATGGGGCTCGTCATCGTCCTCGCTTCGTGGGCTTCTGCCCGAGTCTTCGGTTGTAAGTTTGCCGGCCTATTTGACCACCCAACAAATTTGATTGGAGTGATTGGTGGGCTTCTCTATTGTGCCGTGGATCTGGCACGGCCTATCCAAAATTGTGTCTAGTCTAGATGGGCCGTCGTCATTGCCTTTAGAGGCTTTGTTTCGTGGTCCAGACTTCTAGTTTCGGAATCTGGCATTTACTGTTGTATCATCACCGTCGCCGTCATTGTGGCGGCGTTTATTCTGGCTTAGCAGGGGTTTCCCGTTTCCATCTCGGACTTCGGAGGTGCCTAGTGTGTCACGGTTTGTGCATTTACAGGCAAGCAAACTATCCTCGCCCGCCCAAAAGCGGGTCATAAGGAAGGTAACGGCTGCCATAGTTCTTGGTTTGTCCTGGCATAGCTGTCGCACAAGCCATTCATCCTTGACAGTGTGCTTAAAGGCATCCAAGGCTTCGGCATCTGGACAGTCAACTATCTGATTTTTCTTGGTTAGGAATCAATTCGAGAACTATTGGGCAGATTCTCCGGTTGGTCCGTGATATGATTTAAGTCGTCAGGGTCCGGAGGTCGGACATAGGTGCCTTGAAAGTTTCTTGAAATGCATCCTCAAGCTCTTCCCAGCAACCTATAGAGTCTTCGGGAAGGCTGTTTAACTAGTGTCTAGCTGGGCCTTTGAGTTTAAGCGGCAGATATTTGATGGCGTGGAGGTCGTCTCCTCGCGCCATGTGGATGTTGAGGAGGAATTACTCTATCCATACGGGCAGGTCCATAGTTGCGTCCTATGGTTCGATGTTTACAGGCTTCAAGCCTTCTAGAAAGTCATGCCGCATAACCTTTTCTGTGAAACACGGGGGGTGTGCGGCTCCCCGAACTCGAGCTATATATGTCGTGTTGGAGGTCTTCGGTCATGCGGGTTCGCTGCGGCTCCCAAACTCTATTGTTGCGGTTATGTCGGTCGTAATAATCGTCCCAGTGAGCGGGCATGTCTTCTCTTGGTCTGTAGATGGACTGGTTTGTCCTTCCCGGGCGTCCAGATCGGGGCGAAGGTCGTATTCGTAGGATGGCCGTGTTTTATCCCTGGCGGAACGACGGGGTGGCGTGGCGGGGTGTTCGTCCCCGTCAGCTCTTCTGTCCGGCCCTCGAGGGGGGTGGTCCGACTGTTGATGTCTACTACGCAACTTTATTCTTATAGACACGTGTTGGGCCTCCAAGCACAGAGTTTTGTAGGATAGTAGCAATTTTCCCTCAAGTGGATGACCTAAGGTTTATCAATCCATAGGAGGTGTAGGATGAAGATGGTCTCTCTCAAACAACCCTGCAACCAAATAATAAAAAGTCTCTTGTGTCCCCAACACACCAAATACAATGGGAAATTGTATAGGTGCACTAGTTCGGCGAAGAGATGGTGATACAACTGTAATATGGATAGTAGATATGAGTTTTTGTAGTGCGAACAATAAAAAATTGCAAGGTAGCAAGTAACAAAAGTGAGCACAAATGGTATTGCAATGGTGGAAAACAAGGCCTAGGGTCCGTACTTTCGCTAGTGCAATCTCTCAATGATGCTAATATAATTGGATCATATAACCACCCCTCAACGAAACCACCTCAAAGTTATTCTTTCCATTCAATCTATCAAGAGTTCGTACTAAGACAACATAAAGTTATCCTTTCCGATCTATCTATCAAGAGTTCTTACTAGAAAAACACAAGGTTATCTTTTCCGATCGATCTTTCAGGAGTTCGTACTAAGATAACACAAATTTATCCTTCCTGATCGATGTATCAAGAGTTCATACTAAGATAACACCAAAACCGGAGAAACAAAGACAAGAACGTGCATCAACCCCTATGCATAGATTACCCCAATGTCACTTCGGGAATCCGCAAGTTGAGTGCCAAAGCATATATCAACTCGATCAATACCATACCCCATTGTCACCACGAGTATTCCGTTGCAAGACATATATCAAGTGTTCTCAAATCCATAAAAGTGTTCAATCCAAAGAAATCACAAAGGGAAAACTCAATTCATCACAAGATAGAGAGGGGGAAACACCATATGATCCGACTATATTAACAAACCCCCCGATACATCAAGAGTGTGCCATCAAGAACACGAGAGAGAGAGAGAGAGAGAGAGAGAGAGAGAGTGAGATTAAACACATAGCTACTGGTACAAACCCTCGACCCCGAGGGTGGACTACTCCCTCCTCATCACGGTGGCCGCCAGGATGATGAAGATGGCCACCGGTGATGATTTCCCCCTCCGACAGAGTACCGGAATGGGTCTAGATTGGTTTTAGGTGGCTACAGAGGCCTGCGGCGGCGGAACTTCTGATCTAGGGTTATTTCTCATGGTTTCTCTATTTATAGGAATTTTTGGCGTCGGTCTCACGTCCGGATGGGCCTCAAGGTGAGCACAACCCACCGGGGCATGGGCAAGGGCCCAGGCGCACCCCGGTGTCTTGTGCCCTACTCCATCACCTTATGGTCCTTCCACGAAGCTTCGGGGGATCTTTTGTTCCAAGAAAATCGTCAAAAAGTTTCAGCTCATTTGGAGAACTTCAATTTCTGCACAAAAAACAACACCACGGTAGTTCTACTGAAAACAACGTCAGTCCGGGTTAGTTCCATGCAAATCATACCAAAACCATATAAAATAGTTATAAACATGGCATGAATACTTCATAAATTATAGATACGTTGGAGACGTATCAGCATCCCCAAGCTTATTTCCTACTCGTCCTCGAGTAGGTAAATGATAAAAGAAATAATTTATGAAGTGTGAATGCTAGCAAAGTGCACAAGTTTGATCAATGACAATTTCAATCACTTTTCCTAGCATCATATCAACAAATATTTCTTATAAAATTTCTCATGTTTAAAGTAGCAACCAGTTCACATGTTCAGGTTCAAACAATGAATTCTCTTGAAACTCAACAACATGTGTTCTTAGTCACCAAGCAATCTTAATCCAACTTATTCAACAGAGTTTAATTAAGAGCTCCACATACTCAACCATCATATAGTATTCTATCATTGCTAACACTCACTGCATACACATGAGCAAAACGTTTCAATCATACACATAGAAAGATAGGGGCTTGTAATTTCGCCTCCCAGCGTATTCACCTTTGGGTGATGTCAACAATAATAACTCATGCTACCCATATTCAGCTGGACATATGTGCCTAGATCTTTCCTCGCCACATGATGCTTGCCAAAGGAGAAAAATAAAAAAGGAATAGAGAGAAAAACTTTGACTCTTTGCATAAAAGTAAATACTAAAAAGTAAAAGAGAGCCCTTCGCAAAGGGAAGTAGAGGTTGCCAGGCGCTTATTTGTTTGTATGTTCAATCCCTTAATGCAAAGGAACGTCACGTTATATTTCCCCTTATGATAGCAACCTTTATTATGCAGTCCGTCGCTTTTATTACTTTGCCATCACAAGTGCGTACAACGCTCAATTTTCCCTTACACTAAATGATCTAACACTTTTAGAAGCAATTTTTATTGCCTTTTTGCACCAATGACAACTTGAAGGATCCTTCTCAATCCTTAGGTAGGTATGGTGGACCCTTGAAGATAAGATTTGGGTTCAAGGGTTTTTGGATGCACAAGTAGTATCTCTACTTGGTGCGGAATTTTTGGCTAGCAAAATGGGGGGCAAGCACCACATGTTGAAGGATATATGACAATATAACTTCTGTGTGAATATGAACAAACATAAACCATTACGTTGTCTTCCTTGTCCAACGTCAACAATTTTAGCATATAACATTTTGATGGGGGCTCACAATCACAAAAGATTTCCAGGATAGTGTATTTGCATGTGAAAGTTCTCTTCCTTATACTAATTATTCGTGATTTGCTTGTATGACCAATATTGTGATTGTAAAGCCTCAAAAGATTTGACTATCTAAACCCAATGTGAAGCTGACACTAGGCATGATATGATTTCAACTTCATGACATTCAATTTATTCAAGAATTTACTCATAGGATATAAGTGAAGCACAAGAGCAATGGTGTTAGAAAAGAGCTTCTTTGACGGGATGTGAATGCCGCTTATCTAGCTTTTCCGGCAACTATTTGGGGGCTCTATTTTATTTAAAAACTTTTAGATCTAAGTATTTTATTAAAACAGCAAGCAAACAAAATAACATGACATTTCAAGAATATCACATCTCATGTGAAGAAGCAAAAACTTAGAGTCAACCGATACTAACCGACAACCGTTGATGAAGAAAGGTGGGATGCCTTTCGGGGCATCCCCAAGCTTAGATCCTTGAGACTTCTAGAATTATTATCTTGGGGTGCCTTGGGCATCCCCAAGCTTGAGCTTTTGTGTCTCCTTAATTCTTCTCATACCACGGTTTCCCTAAATTTCAAAAGCTTCATCCACACAAAACTCAACAAGAACTCATGAGATAAGTTAGTATAAATCAATGCAAAACCTTATCATCCTCTACTGTAGAAAATCACTAAAATTATTATTCAACATTGCATACTAAATTCCTTTGAATATTTAATACTCCTCTCCTCAAATAGAATCATTAAACAAGCAAACATATGCAAACAATGCAAACATAACGGCAATCTATTAGAACAGGTCTGTAAAGAATGGAATTGTTCTCATATTTCCCTACCTCTAAAAATTCTGAAAAAAGTACCACATTACAGAGAACTTATTCATGCCAACTTTGTAAAAATTCCAAGATTTTATCATGTTCTGACTATCCAGAAGAATTCAGACTATGATAGAAAACTTTCTGTTTTCAAACATCAACATGTATACTTGCAAAATAAGCATGGTAAAGGCTATCCTTGACACTTTTATTGAAACAAAAGATGCAAAACATTATTCTCAATACCAGCAAGAAAATTCTAACAAAATAAATTGACACTCCAAGCAAAAATCATATCATGTGACAAATGAAAACATAGCTCCAAGTGAGGTTACCGATAATGTTGGAGACGAAAGAGGGGATGCCTTCCGGGGCATCCCCAAGCTTAGTTGCTTGGATCTTCCTTGAATATTACCTTGGGGTGCATTGGGAATTGATACGTCCAAAACGTATCTATAATTTCTGCTTGCTCCATGCCTCTTTTGTGTGATATTGCTATGATATTTATGCACTTCCATACACTTTTGATCATATTTGGACTAACCTATAAACTCAGTGCACCCCAGTGCCAGTTTCTGTTTTCTGCTGTTTTTGTATTTCAGGTTTTCCCATTACGTAAATTGCCAGAAAAATCCCGGGAAAAATATATAAAAAATCAGCGTTCCGGAAGCTTCCATGCGGCCAAAGTAGGGCCAGAGGGGGGCCACCAGGGCTCCAGGCGACCAGAGGGGGCGGCCCCCCTCCTGGCCGCGCTGCCAGGGCGCCTGGGCCCCCCTGGCCTCTTCTGACGCCCCCCTTTGGCATATATTTACACCGCGTCCCGAAACCCTTGAGGACGGAACCCTTTTTCGCGATCTCATCTCTGTTCCGCCGCCGCCGCGCTTCCAAGATCGGGAGCACCAGGAGAACTCTTCCCGGCACCCTGTCGGAGGGGAGGATCACCACCGGGAGCTTCTCCACCACCATGGACGCCTCCCGGATGAGTTGTGAGTAGTCTCCCTTGGACCATGGGTCCATGACCAGTAGCTATGTGATGTTCTCCTCCCCTCTTTGTCCTTCATCGATTAGACCTCGTGAGCTGCCCTACATGATCGAGGCACATATGTAATCCTTATGTTGTTGCTATGATGAGTTTGCTGGGATCCGATGGATTATGAGATTATGTTCAGATTGTGTGTGAGTAATATATTTGATTCACCTCTTTTATATTTATGTTCTTGAGTAATTCTTGCATGTTCTCCGTTGCTGTTTATTGCTTTGGCCAAGTAGTAGGTAGTAACTCTAAGAGGGAACGTTATGCTTGATTGTGGATTCATGCCCCTCGATGACTAGCTTGAGTGACAGAAACATGAGTCTAGGGGATGTGTTGTTGCCACAAGGGAGAAAACAACGGTGCTTGTACTTGCGGGTGCAAGGATTGTTTACTTTACGCAAAGTTCTTTTAATGCAGTTGTCTGTTGCTCTGAGTTTACACTATGGGTGGGACTCGCAACTTAATACCAGCGAGATGTTCTGGATAGATATCTCAAGGTGGATGATTAGTAGTAGATGCAGATGGATTTCGGTCTACTTGCCTTGGCGTACCGCCCATGCTTTTGAGCCTCTACATTTCTTTGCAGCATAGTTAGCATTGGTTTGCGCACATAATCCTGTCAATTGCCCAGCTGTAATTCGTTTACCTCGCTTAGCTGTTTTATCGTCTTTTGGGAGAGAGACATCACTAGTGAACATCATGGGACCCCGGTCCATATTACCATCATTGATCACATCCGCTATTTATTTTCTGTTCTTACTTACTAGTTGCAGTCATACCTATCACTATTATCTCTTGCGTTTGATCCTTAGTAAACGACAAGGCCGGAGGGATTGACAACCTCTCTGTACTCGTTGGGAGCAAAGTTATTTGTATTTGTGTGCAGGTCCTGTCAATCGCTAAGTTGCGCCGCTAGCAGTTGACACCTTCTTGTTGACCCTCGGAGTCTCAGGGGATTCGATCCTTGGTATCTTTGCCAAGGGAAAACTACCGCTACACTGCATCTCAAACCTTCCACTTGGGGTAACCAACGAGGGGCGAGAAGCCATCAAGCAAAGTTTTCTGGCGCCGTCGCCGGGGACTCCACTCTTCAAGATAGGGGAGTTGCACGCTATCTTTTACCTTTGCTTTTTAGTCTTGTTAGTTTACCTTTTAGTTTTTGCTTTAGTGTCTTTTATCAAAAATCACAAAAATAGTTATCTTGCTTGCTTGTTGCTATGGGTTCCACCGAGAACACCAAGTTGTGTGACTTCACTAGTCATAACAACGATGACTTTATCTGCATACCTATTACTACACCTGCCACTTCAGCACCTTCTTATGAAATTAAACCTGCTTTACTGAACCTAGTTATGAAAAATCAATTCTCCGGTGCTGGAGATGATGCTGCTTTACACTTAAACAATTTTGTTGAACTCTGTGATATGCAAAAGTACCAAGAAGTAGATAGTGATATTGTTAAGCTTAAGCTTTTTCCTTTCTCCTTGAGAGGAGGAGCTAAAATTTGGTTTCAATCTTTGCCTAGAAATAGCATAGATTCTTGGGACAAGTGCAAGGATGCCTTTATTGGGAAGTACTATCCACCTGCTGAAATTATCCAACTAAGGAGTAACATAATGAATTTCAAACAATTGGATAATGAACACATTGCCCAAGCTTGGGAACGCATGAAATCTCTTGTCAAGAACTGCCCTACTCATGGTTTGACTACTTGGATGGTTATCCAAACTTTTTATGCAGGCTTGAACTTTACCTCGCGGAACTTGTTAGATTCGGCCGCGGGAGGAACCTTTATGTCAACTACACTTGGTGCTGCCACGAAGCTTCTCGATGAGATGATGACCAATTATTCCCAATGGCACACCGAACGCGCTCCAACAGGTAGGAAGGTAAACTCTGTCGAGGAGATTTCCTCCCTAAATGAAAAAGTTGACTTGATCATGTCTCTACTTTCCAAGCAATCTTCTATTGATCCTCGTGATGTTCCTTTAAATTCTTTGATTGCTCAAGAACAAGTAGATGTGAACTTTATCTCTAGAAACAATTTTAATAATAATGCTTATAGGAATAATTTTGGTAGCAATCCTAGACCGTTCCCCTCTAATTCCTATGGGAACAACAATGCTTATCCTAGCACCAAGAACTCCACTTCTGAACTAGAGATTATGCTTAAAGATTTCATCACTACCCAAAAAGCCTTCAATAAGAGTGTAGAAGAAAAACTAGCCAAACTAGATGATCTCTCTTCGAAGGTAGACAATTTAGCCCATGAGGTAGAGTTGCTTAAAATTAGAACTTCCCCTCTTGAGGAGAGGAAGACCACTCCTATGAATGCTATTCCAGTGCAAATTAATGAAAACATTAGGATGTTGGCTAAACTTAAAGAGAGATGGGCTAGAGAAAAGGAGGAAGAAGATAGAATTAAGAACCTTCCTGCCCACCACACTGTTGCTACTATCCAAGTTGTTGAGGATATCCAAACTCTTAGCACCCAATGCACTCCTGGTCCCATTGGACCTATTAATGGTGATGCTATGACCATAGAAACTACCAAACAAGTGAGCCTAAAGGACACCACTACCACTTTACTTGATAGTAGTGACCTTGATTTTGATAATTGCACCCTTACCGAAGTTATTGATTTCCTTCACAAGATGTCTAGAGATCCCCGCACTAGCACACTTAACCTTGCCTTCATGGAGCATATCACTAATGCTCTCATCAAAGCTAGGGAGGAGAAACTTAGGGTAGAAGCCTCCTTACCTAGAAAGCTAGAAGATGGTTGGGATCCTATGATTAAAATTAAGTTGAATAACTTCTCTTGCTATGCTTTATGTGATGTTGGAGCTAGTACCTCCATTATGCCCAAAAGAATATATGATATGCTTAAATTGAAACCTTTTGATTCTTGTTCTTTTGGTGTTCGTCTTGTTGATTCTTCCATAAAGAAACCTTTGGGGAGGATCGACGATGTTCTTATCATTGTCAATGACAATTATGTTCCCATTGATTTTACTATTATGGATATTGAATGTGAACCTTCTTGTCCAATTATTTTGGGACGTCCTTTTCTTCGCACCGTTGGTGCTATCATTGAAATGAAAGAGGGGAATATAAAATTACAATTTCCTCTCAAGAAAGGGATGGAACACTTCCCTAGAAAGAATATTAAGTTAACTTTTGAGTCCGTTATACGGGCTGGCTATTCTTTTACTCTTGATAAGACTTGATCTCTTTGCACTATGCCTAGCTTAAAGGCATAAAAGAAAGCACTTTTGGGAGGCAGCCCACAATGAATAAAATTTTATTTTGCTTTTGTTGTGTCTTGATGTTTGTTACTATAGTAGCATCATCATTGTATCTTTACTTTTCAGCTTTGTGCCAAATGTAGCCTCTGATTGCAAGAAAGTTCAAAAGTTGTGACGTGCTGTCCAGGAAACAGATTCTGTCCTTGGACAGAACAATTCGTATAAAATCACCAGATCATCTTTTTGGTCTGAATTTTTTAGACAGTGTGCTCTATACAATTGGCTTACGGGCGTCTGTTCTGAGTTTTTTGATTTGAGTTGCAGAAGTGCCCCGAAAAAATTATTTACTACCTGCTGGTATGTTTTTCACAGATTCTGTCCTGTTTTGCCTTTTCTTCGTTTTGCAAACCTTGAGCTTGCTTTTTCTTTGCAAAAACCTTTTGGCAATCTTGAGAAACAGTAGACCTTCAAGATTATCCTTATTTCCAGCAAGGAAAAATTATTTTATTATGGGTACTAACCTCGCTAATTAGATTATGATGAGTTATGTATGAAGGGAGTTTTCAAGTGTGCGAGGGAAGATGATAAAAAGATTCAGGAGTGTGAAACGCTCAAGCTTGGGGATGCCCCGTGCACCCCCAAGAAATATTCAAGAAGACTCAAGCGTCTAAGCTTGGGGATGCCCCCGTGCATCCCCTTATCCATCAACAATTATCAGTTCATCTTTCGTTCCACTATATTTTTATCACTTCATGTGTTATGTGCTATGCTTGGAGCGTCTTGCTTTTAGTTTTCTTTTTAGTTTTCTTTAGCTTTGCTTGCTGTTCATAACGAGTTGGAACCCATCTTTCTTTGTGTGGGAGAGAAACACGCTCCACTTCAACCTAGAACATAACATGGGATTTTCATGTTTATCTTTGATGTGTATGTTCTTTGTCTTTTCAATAGCTACTGTCATGTTCAGCTCTTAGTTTTCATGCTTTACTTTTTAAAGAGCTTTTGTTTAGTTGGTCGCTGGAACTCTCTTGAGTTATCATGCTTATCTTGTTAAGAGAGTTGGCTTCTGTTGCACTGGTTGATATGTCTATGATAAAAATGTTATGTGCATAATGGTGCTTAGTAGTTCATGTTTTCTTATGGTTAGTCTCAAATAGCTGGGGGGGTTCTTAATGTGTTATTGAAGTACCAACATGATTTGTTTGCCTATGATGTGGTAAGGTTTAGTGATATCTTCCTCCAAGAATTTATTTTGATTGACTTGGCATATTCTCACGCATATTTAAGACTGTAAAGAAAGTCTATCTAGCCTTGATGATCTTTAATTTCTGAGTAGTGATATAACTTCCATGCCCTATTCAATATTGCTTTGTCGCTCTGCATGATTATGACCGTCATTGATCTTTTAGTTGGTCGCTCCCAGTCTTTTGCTAACCTTCGCCTGCACTAAGCGGACTGACTGCTTGTGCATCCAAAATTCTTTAAACCAGTTATGCCATATGAGTCCACCATACCTTCCTATACATGGTATTTACTTGCCATTCCTAACGAAGACTTTCGTGTACCATCTCGAAATTAATCAAAAGCATTTCTATTTTGTGCCTCTGTTTTAGCTCATGAGGAAGTAGTAGTTAATTCATGATCTTTTTAAGTTGGACAAGCTTCACCCCGAGATTGCATGTCTAATGTGCAAACCCCTAATACGAGAAGGAACTGGCAAAGAGTGCGCCCGGCTCATTAAAAAATATACAACAAACAAACCCTCCTTCACGCTTTGTTCATGAGAAATCAGAAAACTGTGGCAGTGATAAACAAAGGAGATTAAGAGGATGTGATCGTCCTCGTGCGGGAGCCGTTCCTCGAAACTTGTCCAGCTCGAGAAGTAATTGAGTTATCTACTAGCATTCGTTGACGAAATATGCATCTCTAAAAATAATAATTTTTACCTCTGTTTTTAAAACCAAGAGCTCTGGTACATGTTTAGTTTTTGTTTCCGACCACGGGTTTTCAACCTTGCCATCAAAAGCCACGGTTTGAGAGTCTCCACCTTCTTTCTTCAAAGCACCAACTATTGAGAGCATGATTGTCATTCTGAGTGTAATGTGCATTGTCCCAAAGTACCATTGTCTTTTGCATGATTATGATATCATTTATTCTGAAATCATTGTATCTAGTCGTCATTTAAACTTTGGAGGTGCCCCTGCATTTATGTTTTGCTTCACTAAAGGGGGCAAGCGAGATACCACTTTGTCATGTTTGCACACCATGCTCACTACAAATCTATTGAGTGTTTCAGTATCATATTGTAAAACTTTCAGTTCTTTGTGATATTCTCATGAGGTAACTTAATTACTACAGATTCATTGTCTCAGTAAGCATTTGTCATGTGACTGTGAAAAGTTCTTATATGGTTAATAGCATGTCACCACAGAAATTATGCTTGTTATCATTTACCTACTCGAGGACGAGCAGGAATTAAGCTTGGGGATGTTGATACGTCCAAAACGTATCTATAATTTCTACTTGCTCCATGCCTCTTTTGTGTGATATTGCTATGATATTTATGCACTTCCATACACTTTTGATCATATTTGGACTAACCTATTAACTCAGTGCACCCCAGTGCCAGTTTCTGTTTTCTGCTGTTTTTGTATTTCAGGTTTTCCCATTACGTAAATTGCCAGAAAAATCCCGGGAAAAATATATAAAAAATCAGCGTTCCGGAAGCTTCCATGCAGCCAAAGTAGGGCCAGAGGGGGCCACCAGGGCTCCAGGCGACCAGAGGGGGCGGCCCCCCTACTGGCCGCGCCGCCAGGGCGCCTGGGCCCCCCTGGCCTCTTCTGACGCCCCCTTTGGCATATATTTACACCGCGTCCCGAAACCCTCGAGGACGGAACCCTTTTTCGCGATCTCATCTCTGTTCCGCCGCCGCCGCGCTTCCAAGATCGGGAGCACCAGGAGAACTCTTCCCGGCACCCTGTCGGAGGGGAGGATCACCACCGGGAGCTTCTCCACCACCATGGACGCCTCCCGGATGAGTTGTGAGTAGTCTCCCTTGGACCATGGGTCCATGACCAGTAGCTATGTGATGTTCTCCTCTCCTCTTTGTCCTTCATCGATTAGACCTCGTGAGCTGCCCTACATGATCGAGGCACATATGTAATCCTTATGCTGTTGCTATGATGAGTTTGCTAGGATCCGATGGATTATGAGATTATGTTCAGATTGTGTGTGAGTAATATATTTGATTCACCTCTTTTATATTTATGTTCTTGAGTAATTCTTGCATGTTCTCCGTTGCTGTTTATTGCTTTGGCCAAGTAGTAGGTAGTAACTCCAAGAGGGAACGTTATGCTTGATTGTGGGTTCATGCCCCTCGATGACTAGCTTGAGTGACAGAAACCTGAGTCTAGGGGATGTGTTGTTGCCACAAGGGGGAAAACAACGGTGCTTGTACTTGCAGGTGCAAGGATTGTTTACTTTACGCAAAGTTCTTTTAATGCAGTTGTCTGTTGCTTTGAGTTTACACTATGGGTGGGACTCGCAACTTAATACCAGCGAGATGTTCTGGATAGATATCTCAAGGTGGATGATTAGTAGTAGATGCAGATGGATTTCGGTCTACTTGCCTTGGCGTACCGCCCATGCTTTTGAGCCTCTACCTTTCTTTGCAGCATAGTTAGCATTGGTTTGCGCACATAATCCTGTCAATTGCCCAGCTGTAATTCGTTTACCTCGCTTAGCTGTTTTATCGTCTTTTGGGAGAGAGACATCACTAGTGAACATCATGGGACCCCGGTCCATATTACCATCATTGATCACATCCGCTATTTATTTTCTGTTCTTACTTACTAGTTGCAGTCATACCTATCACTATTATCTCTTGCGTTTGATCCTTTGTAAACGACAAGGCCGGAGGGATTGACAACCTCTCTGTACTCGTTGGGAGCAAAGTTATTTGTATTTGTGTGCAGGTCCTGTCAATCGCTAAGTTGCGCCGCTAGCAGTTGACACCTTCTTGTTGACCCTCGGAGTCTCAGGGGATTCGATCCTTGGTATCTTTGCCAAGGGAAAACTACCGCTACACTGCATCTCAAACCTTCCACTTGGGGTATCCAACGAGGGGCGAGAAGCCATCAGGAATCCCCAAGATTAGGGTCTCGTCACTCCTTATTCTCCTAATATCGATATCCCACCCATAACTTGAAAACTTCACTCACACAAAACTTAACAAAACTTCGTGAGATGGGTTAGTATGATAAAACAAATCATTCACTTTGGGTACTGTCAAAGAGAAGATTAATAATTGTTCTCACACAATTCTTAATGTAGCATATCATTTCTACAATTTATATTGATCAATATAAGCCATAGAAACTAGAAAACAAGCAAACTATGCATTGAAACATAATCTGTCAAAAACATAACAGTATGTAATGATCGGAACATTCACCATACTTCTGCAACTCTAAAAATCTTGAAACAAATATGATCACGTGAGAAATTTGTATATTAAACTTCTTCAAAAAGAATCAACTCAAAATCGCTCTTCTGTTAAAAATGAGATTTTTTTCTCGTGAACGCAAAAGTTTCTGTTTTTTGGTAAGATCAAATCTATTATCACCTAACATGATCCTAAGGCTTTGCTTGGCACTTTATTGAAACAAAAGCTATAAAACATGATTAATATAGTAGCATAATCATGTGAACACACAAAAAAAGTAGTTATAAGTGTTGGGTTGTCTCCCAACAAGCGCTTTTCTTTAATGCCTTTTAGCTAGGCATGATGATTTCCATGATGCTCACATGAAAGATATGAATTGAAACACAAAGAGAGCATCATGAAGCATATGACTAGCACATTTAAGTCTAACCCTCTTCCTATGCATTGGTATTTTGTGAGCAAACAAGTTATGGGAGCAAGAATCAACTAGCATAGGAAGGCAAAACAAGCAAAACTTCAAAACTTTCAACACATAGAGAGGAAACTTGATATTGAAGTTTAGCACTAAATATGGACTTGACTCAGAGATAGTAGCTTCCTTTTGTGAATCTTTTGCTACTCATGTTGATCTCCCTAAAGATAAGTGGTTTGAATATCACCCACCTATTAAAGAAGAAATTAAAGAACCGGTACCAGTTAAAGAAGAAACTATACTTTATAATGTTGATCCACTGTTTCCTACTGCTTATATTAAAAAAAACTTTTCCTGCTAGGATAAAGGAACATGCTAAAGTTTCAACTGTGGTTAACAAAAGTTATGTCAGAAAACCTAAACCAGATGATCAAATTAAAGTAGAACCTAATATTGCTATGGTCAAAGATCTCTTGGAAGAAAATGTAGATGGGCATGTTATTTGCTTTATTGAAGAAATTGCTAGAATTGCCAAGCCTGATGAAAAGGATAAACACAAACATGTTGTTGGCATGCCCGTTGTCTCAGTAAAAATAGGAGATCACTGCTATCATGGTTTATGTGGCATAGGTGCTAGCGTGAGTGTTATTCCCTACTCTTTATACCAAGAAATTATGAATGACATAGCACCCGCAGAGATAGAAGACATTGATGTCACTATTAAACTGGCTAATAGAGACACTATATCACCAATTGGGATTGTTAGATATGTTGAAGTATTGTGTGGGAAAATAGAATACCCTACTGATTTTCTTGTTCTTGGTTCCCCACAAGATGACTTATGTCCCATTATCTTTGGTAGACCTTTCTTGAACACCATTAATGCTCAGATAGATTGTAAGAAACAAACTATCGGTGTTAGTTTTGGTAATGAATCTCATGAATTTAACTTCTCCAAGTTTAATAGAAAGCTTCATGAAAAGGAGTTGCCTAGTAAAGATGAAATTATTGGTCTTGCTTCTAGTGATGTGCCTCCTACTGATCCTCTAGAACAATATTTGCTAGACCATGAAAATGATTTACATATGCATAAAAGAAATGAAATAGATGATATTTTCTTTGAGCAACGTCCTCTGCTTAATCACAATCTACCTATTGAAACTCTAGGAGGTCCTCCTCCACCTAAAGGTGATCTTGTGTTTGAATTAAAACAATTGCTTGACACTTTGTAATATGCTTATCTTGATGAAAATAAGATGTATCCTATTATTATTAGTGCTAACCTTTCACAACATGAAGAAGAAAGATTATTGAAAGTTATAAGGAAGCACCGAGCTGCTATTGGATATACTCTTGATGATTTAAAGGGCATCAGTCCCACTCTATGTCAGCATAAGATTAATATGGAACCTGATGCTAAACCCTCTGTCGATGATCAACGTCGGTTAAATCCGAAAATGAAAGAAGTGGTAAGAACGGAAATATTAAAACTTCTGGAAGCAGGTATAATCTATCCTATAGCTGATAGTATATGGGTAAGTCCCGTTCATTGTGTTCCTAAGAAAGGAGGTATTACTGTTGTTCCTAATTATAAGAATGAACTTATTCCACAAAGAATTATTACATGCCATAGAATGGTAATTGATTTTAGGAAATTAAATAAAGCAACTAGAAAATATCATTACCATCTACCTTTTATTTATCAAATTCTAGAAAGATTACAAAGCACACACACTTTTGCTTCCTTGATGGATACTCTAGTTTTTCACAAATACCTGTCTCTCAACCTGGTCAAGAAAAAACTACTTTTACTTGTCCCTTTGGAACTTATGCTTACAGACGTATGCCTTTTGGTTTATGCAATGCACCTGCTACCTTTCAAAGATGTATGACTGCAATATTCTCTGACTTTTGTGGAAAGATTGTAGAGGTTTTCATGGATGATTTCTCTGTCTATGGGGGGTCATCGATGATTGTTTAAGCAATCTTGATCAAGTTTTGCAGATATGTGAACAAACAAGTCTTGTCTTGAATTGGGAGAAATGCCACTTTATGGTTAATGAAGGTATTGTCTTGGGCCATAATATTTCTGAGAAGGGAATTGAAGTGGATAAAGCTAAGGTTGATGCAATTGAGAAAATGCCATGTCCTAAGGATATCAAAGGTATTCGTAGTTTCTTAGGTCATGTTGGTTTCTATAGGAGATTTATCAAAGACTTCTCTAAAATTTCTAGGCCTCTCACTAACCTTTTACAAAAGGATATTCCTTTTGTTTTTAATGATGATTGCTTTGAAGCCTTTGAAACACTTAAGAAAGCCTTAATTTCTGCACCTATAGTTCAACCACCTGATTGGAACTTTCCTTTTGAAATTATGTGTGATGCTAGTGATTATGTTGTTGGTGTTGTTCTAGGACAAAGAATTGATAAAAAACTAAGTGTTATTCATTATGCTAGTTAAACTCTAGACAATGCTCAAAAGAATTATGCTACCACTGAAAAAGAATTCTTAGCAATTGTATTTGCTTGTGACAAATTTAGATCTTACATTGTTGATTCAAAAGTAATTGTTCACATTAACCATGCTGCTATTAAATATCTGATGCAAAAGAAAGATGCTAAACCTAGACTTATTCAGTGGGTTCTCTTGCTACAAGAATTTGATTTGCACATCACTGATAGAAAAGGAGCTGAGAACCCCGTAGCTGATAACTTGTCTAGACTTGAAAATGTGCTTGATGACCCACTACCTATTGATGACAGTTTTCCTGATGAGCAGTTAGCTGCAATAAACATTACTAATAATACTACTTGGTATGTTGATTATGCTAATTACATTGTTGCTAAATATTTACCACCTAGCTTTACTTACCAACAAAATAAAAAGTTCTTTTATGATTTAAGACATTACTTTTGGGATGACCCACATCTTTATAAAGAAGGAGTAGATGGTATTATTAGACGTTGTGTACCTGAGCATAACCAGGGACAAATCCTTCAGAAATGTCACTCCGAAGCATATGGAGGACATCATGCTAGAGATAGAACCACTCACAAGGTATTGCAGTCTCGATTTTACTGGCCTACTCTCTTCAAAGATGCCCATAAGTTCGTCTCATCTTGTGATGAATGTCAAAGAATAGGTAATATCGGTAAGCGTCAAGAAATGCCTATGAATTGTTCACTTGATGTTTGGGGATTTGATTACATGGGACCTTTTCCTTACTCTAATGGGTATACACATATTTTGGTTGTTGTTGATTATGTTACTAAATGGGTAGAAGCTATCCCAACCAGTAGTGCTGATCACGACACCTCTTTTAAAATGCTTAAGGAGGTTATTTTCCCAAGGTTTGGAGTCCCCGTATATTTAATGACTGATGGTGGTTCACACTTTATTCATGGTGCTTTTCGTAAAATGCTTGCTAAATATGATGTTAACCATAGAATTGCATCAGCTTATCATCCTCAGTCTAATGGTCAAGTTGAGATTTGTAATAGAGAAATAAAATTAATTTTACAAACGACTGTCAATAGGTCCAGGAAGAATTGGACTAAGAAATTAGATGATGCAATTTGGGCTTATAGAATAGCTTATAAAAATTCTGTGGGTATGTCTCCTTATAAAATGGTTTATGGTAAAGCGTGTCATTTGCCTCTTGAGTTAGAGCATAAAGCATTTTGGGCAATCAAGGAACTCAACTATGATTTCAAACTTAATGGTGAGAAGAGGTTATTTGATATCAGCTCATTAGATGAATGGAGAACCCAAGCTTATGAAAATGCCAAGTTATTTAAAGAAAAAGTCAAAAGATGGCATGATAAAAGAATCCAAAAGCCTGAGTTCAAAGTCGGAGAATACGTTCTTTTGTACAACTCTCGTTTCATGTTCTTTGCAGGCAAACTCCTCTCTAAATGGGAAGGCCCCTATGTCATCGAGGAGGTTCTTCGGTCTGGAGCTATCAAAATAAATAATGTTGAAGGTACTAACCCGAAGCTTGTTAATGGGCAACGAATAAAGCATTATATCTCAGGTACGCCCACTAATGTTGAAAGCAATAGTATCCAAACTTTGACACCGGAAGAACACATAAAAGAATCCTTCTGGAACACTCCAGAATTGTAAAAATAAGGAGTTACGTGATACGGTAAGTAAACGGACTCCGAAAATCCGCAAAAATATTTTTCATCAGTTTCAAAATATTTGCAAAAATAGGAAAATAAGAAACTACCGGGAAGCGTACCCTGGTGGGCACAAGACACCAGGGCGCGGCGCACCCAGGTGGGTTGTGCCCACCTTGGGCACCTTCCCGACTCCGTTTTTCTACATTTTGCTTGTTTCCCAAGATAAAAATTATTTATATACTCCCCGAACCTATGGACCACCATATTGCGGAGAAATCTTCTATTTTCTTTTCTTTCTGTTTTTTGGCAGATCCCATCTATCATGGCTACCCCAAGCTCCTCCAAGGACAAGTTCTTCAAGAATGTCATCAACCCATATCTGCGGGAGGTGGTGCAGCACCCCCAGGTCATCCAGATGCATGAGGGGTTGCTGCACATCCGTGATTTGCAAGGACCCAAGGGGACGGGAACCGTGGAAATCCAGGCTTTAGGCTATGGACCAAGAAGTCTTCCGGTGCAAGAAGATGGTGGAGCGTGGACTCAACGCCAATCACCTCATGCTCACAGACTTTCCTCGTGATCTCAAGGTGGATGGCAAGTCCATAAAGGATATCATATTAACCCTCAACGAGCAAATCCATTACCTTCAAAGCCAGATCTGTGATCTTTAGAACCAAGTCTTTGAATACAAGGTAAGATTCAAAGGTATGAGTTTGGCTGCGAGTTGCAGGACCCATGAGACTCATTCTTCCTCCTTCGATGGTGGACCTTTATCATGGAAACCCGAGGACAAGATCGCATCTACTTCATCACCACCACCATCTTCTTCACCACCAAAATAAAATTAAATATCGGGTATGGGCACTCCCCTTGGCTTTCTCCAAGCTTGGGGGAGCTGCCCCGGTATCGTATCATCCCCACTATCCTTTTGCCTTTACTTATTTTAGTTCGATCTTTTGCTTTGGAATAAATGAAAGTTTAGTTCGATCCTTTCTTTTCGAGAGTTTGCTTAGTGATCTATCCTTGTAATCATGTGCAAGTTATATAATAAAGTTTAGTTTGAGATTTTTCTTTCTTTACCTTCTTGTTGCAATAAAAAGAAAGGTTATAATTGAATGGATAAAAGAAATAAAATAAATTAAGAAGATCATATGCTAATCCTATGGTAGGTGATAGAACCACACAAGGAAAAGCATAAGTAGAATATTTTATTAGAGATTGACAAACATAGCATTGGTCAATGATGCAGCTCATGAAAGAATTAATAAGGGAAGACAAAATTCACATATAAATATACTATCCTAGAAATCTTTTGTGATTGTGAGCCCCCATCAAAATATTATATGCTAAAATTGTTGACGTTGGACAAGGAAGACAACTTAACGATTTATGTTTGTTCATATTCATATAGAAGTCATATTGTCATAGATCCTTTAACATGTGGTGCTTGCTCAATGTCTTTTCTAGCCAAAAATTCCACGCTAAGTAGAGATACTACTTGTGCACCCAAAAACCATTTAACCCAAACCTTTTTCGACCTACCTATGGATTGAGTAAGATCCTTCAAGCAAGTTGCCATCGGTGCAATAAGGCAATAAAAATTGCTTCTAAAAGTGTGAGATCATTTAGTGTAAGAAAAAATTTAGCGTTCCACGTTCTTTTGCACTAAGGGATTGAGCATACAAACAAATAAGCGCATGGCAACCTCTGCCTCCCTCTACGAAGGGCCTATCTTTTACTTTTATGCAAAGAGTCAAAGTTTTCTCTCTATTCCTTTTTATTTTATCCTTTGGCAAGCATCGTGTGGTGAGGAAAGATCTAGGCACATATGTCCAGTTGAATATGGGTGACATGAGTTATTATTGTTGACATCACCCTTGAGGTGAGTACATTGGGAGGCAAAACCATAAGCATGTATCTTTCTATGTGTCCGGTTGAAACCTTTTGCTCATGTGTATGCTGTGAGTGTTAGCAATCATAGAAGACTATATGATGGTTGAGTATGTGGACTTGCCTAAAGGATCCGATGCGTGACCCTTCCTAAAAAGATGATGAATTGTAGTTGCAAGGTTGACTGAGAACATAGTTTGTTGGTTTCCAATAGAGTTTATGCTTTATACTTCAACTGTGTGATGAACTGTTACTTGCTCATGATAAGTCTATGATACAAGTCCTTTAATAAACGTCTTATGTTTAAATTTGTTGTTGTTATAATAATCAACGTGATGCTTCTATGTCCGTATTTTGTTTTTATCAACACCTCTCTCTCAAAGCATGTGGACATGTTTTTCGTTTTCCATTTTTGCTTGAGGACAAGCGAGGTCTAAGCTTGGGGTAGTTGATACACCCATTTTGCATCATGTTTTCTTCCTGTTATTTATGTTTTTATTATGCATAATAATACTTTTTGGAGTAATTCTAATGCCGTTTCTCTCATAATTTGCAAGGAATGCGCCAAGGGGGAGAATTCTAATAGCTGGAAATCTGGACCTAAAAAAGCTACGTCAGGCCACCTATTCTGCACAACTCCAAATAAGATGAAACTTCACAAAGATTTTGTATGGAATATAAAGAATACTGCAGTTGATAACCACTAGAGGGGGCCCACCAGGTGGGCACAACCCACCTGAGCGCGCCAAGCCCCCCAGGCGCGCCCTGGTGGGTTGTGCTCACCCAGGCCCATCTCTGGTGCCCATTTTCTGGTATATAAGCCTTTCTGACCTAGAAAAAATAAGGAGGAGACTTTAGGGACGGAGCGCCGCCGTTTCAAGGCAGAACTTGGGCAGAAGCACTTTTTCCCTCCGACGGAGCGATTCCGCCGGGAGAACTTCCCTCCTGGAGGGGGAGTCATCGTCATCATCATCATCATCACCAACAACAACTCTCCCATCTTGGGGAGGGATATCTTCAATAACATCTTCAACAGCACCATCTCATCTCAAACCCTGGTTCATCTCTTGTATTCAATCTTGTTACCGGAACTATAGATTGGTGCTTGTGGGTGACTAGTAGTGTTGATTACATCTTATAGTTGATTACTATATAGTTTATTTGATGGAAGATTATATGTTCATATCCATTATGCTATTTAATACCCCTCTGATCTTGAGCATGTTTATCATTTGTGAGTAGTGGCCTTTGTTCTTGAGGTCATGGGAGAAATCATGTTACAAGTAATCATGTGAATTTGATACGTGTTCGATATTGATATTATGTATGTTGTTCTTCCCATAGTGGTGTCATGTGAACGTCGACTACATGACACTTCACCATATTTTGGCCTAAGGGAATGCATTGTGGTGTAGTAATTAGATGGTGGGTTGCGAGAGTGACAGAAGCTTCAACCCCAGTTTATGCGCTATTCCATAAGGGGCCGATTGGACCCAAAAGTTTAATGCTATGGTTAGAATTTATTCTTAATACTTTTCTTGTAGTTGCGGATGCTTGCGGGAGGGTTAATCATAAGTAGGAGGTTTGTTCAAGTAAGAACAGCACCTAAGCATCGATCCACCCACATATCAAATTATCAAAGTAGAGAACACAAATTGAACCAACATGATGAAAGTTACTAGATGAAATTCCCGTGTACCCTCAAGAACGCTTTACTTATTATAAGAGACCGTCTTGGCCTGTCCTTTGACACTTGTCATTTCCTTCTGCTCCTCGTTGGGTTCGACACTCTTACTTATCGAAAATAGCTACAATTGATCCCCTATACTTGCGGGTCATCAACGTGGCTGACCAACGAGCAGTGGCACGGGGGGGGCAACATAGGTATTGGTCGTGGCCCCAATATCCTCATCCATGTATTTGGTGTATTCCAAAATTATAGTCTAACATGTCGGTTAGGTCCTCGATAGTGGCTACCAGGTGGGTGGTGGGTGGGACGCAAAATTTCCTGTCGGGCGCCTCGGCGGCTCGGTAATCGAGGGTTACTAGACTCGAGGGCTCTAAGCTGGACGCCGGCTCAGGGTGCGGGCCCAAGGCCGGTCGGGAGTTGTGGGGGAGAGTCCGGTCAAGATCGAATCCTGGCTTCTAACTTCTGGGTTTGCCTCAATGGTCGGAGGTGGATTCTCCGCCGATGCAAGTGGTTGATGGTGGGGTAGTATCCCCTCTCTCAAGGAGTTCTTCCTGGGTCGAAGCCATTTGGTAGATCGGGTCCGATTCACAGATCGGGTCCAGAGTGTGCAATAGCGCGGGCGTGGCAGGGCCCACGGGGGTCGTGAATCCGACGAGGGCCAAATCCCCTCGTGTGTCCATGACGTACTCCAGATTACCGAATCAAATCCGGTGTTCGGGAGCGAAGTTGTCGGCTTGGTCAAGGCGACCGGCCGAGTCTGCGTGCAGCACAATACTAATCGTCCCCAGAGGCGAAGAGTTGTCTGGGGACGAAGAGACCCACAATACTAATGTCCTTTCCTGAGACTAAGCGAGCCATCGATCCATCCAGTGATCCAACCGTGGAACTCTTAATGAAAGCACCAATGTCGGTGTCAAACCCGGCAAACCTCGGGGTAGGGGTCCCGAACTGTTGATCTAGGATCGATGGTAACAGAGATAGGGGACACGGTCTTTACCCATGTTCGGGCCCTCTCGAAGATGTAAAACCCTACGTCATGCTCTATTGTATTGATTGTATAGCATGGTTTACAGGGTAGATCTACCTCGAGATCAGTATGAGCTAACCCTAGGCTATGGGGGACGAAGAATAGCTCTCCCCTCTAATGACTACACCCTTAGGTTTATGTAGATACCGATAGGGTTAGGGTTAGCAAAGATAGATTACAATGAGGATTAAAAGATATCTGGCGCCTTCTAAACTTGGAGGATACTCTATGGCTCAATCCTTGCCATAGTACGGCTCCACCAATCCGGCCCGTATACAATGGGCCGTCGTGCCGAAGACCCCTTAGTCCATGACTCCATCACAAAGTTTTTTCTCCGTTTGGACTCTGTTTGTATTGATTTCCTGAAAAGCTAAAACATGCAAAATACAGTAACTGGCATTGGGCACTAAGTTAATAGAATAGTCCCAAAAATTGATATATAAGTGCTTGTAAATGTATATAAAACATCCAACATTGATACTATAATGACATGGAACAATAAATAAGTATAGATATGTTGGAGATGTATCATGCGTCCCGATGCTCGACGCGCCAATGGAGGGGTTTGTTGGGGAATGCAGTATTTCAAAAATTTCCTATGATCACACAAGATCTATCTAGGAGATGCATAGCAGAGAGAGGGGGAGTGTATCTTCATACCCTTGAACATCGCAAAGCGGAAGCGTTTATCAACGCGGTTGATGTAGTCGTACACCTTCACGGTCCGTCCCGATCTAGCACTGAACATAGGGCACCTCCACGTTTAGCACACGTTCAGCTCAATGACGTCCTCGCCTTCTTGATCCAGCAAGACGAGCGAAGTAGTAGATGAGTTCCGGCAGCACGACGGCGTGGCGACAGTTGGTGATGAAGAACAATCTCTGTAGGGCTTCGCCAAGTGCTACAGAAACTAGACGTAGGATAAACTAGAGGGTCGGGGTTGCCGGCACACGGCTTGGTGTATCTTGATGTGTTCCAGGTGCTAGCCCCGCCCCTCTATTTATATGTTGAGCCCTGGGGTCGTAACTTGGAGCAAAAGCCTCCTCAAAATTGGTTTTGCCCGAAAGGCAAGAGTCCCACTCGGACTCCAGGACCAAACGCCACAATCCTTGGCGTCTGGCCCAGATGCCATGGGCCTCGGCGTCTGGCCCAGGGCCAGGCGCCAGGGTCTCCGGCGTTTGACCCCCTGGCCTCTGCAAAACACCTTTTGCACGGACTTAATGCCCCGTGGGCTTGACCCCTTGGCCTAACCATATCATCCTATATATCAATCTTTACCTCCAGACCATTCCGGAGCTCCTCGTCATGTCCGTGATCTCATCAGGGACTCCGAACAACATTCGGTCACCAACATTCATAACTCATTCAATACTATATCGTCAAGTTAAGCGTGCGGACCCTACGGGTTCGAGAACTATGTAGACATGATGAAGACACTTCTCTGATCAATAACCAATAGCGGAACCTGGATGCCCATATTGGCTCCTACATATTTTATGAAGATCTTTATCGGTCGAAACGTTATGACAACATACACAATTCCCTTTGTATGTCGGTATGTTACTTGCACGATGTTCAATCGCCGGTATCTTTATACCTAGTTCAATCTTGTTACCGGCAAGTCTCTTTACTCGTTCCGTAATACATCATCCCGTGACTAACTCATTAGTCATTTGCTTGCAAGGCTTATTATGATGTGTATTACCGAGAGGGCCCAGAGATACCTCTCCGATACTTGGAGTGACAAATCCTAATCTTGATTCACGCCAACCCAACAAGACACCTTCGGAGATACCTGTAGAGCATCTTTATAATCACCCAGTTACGTTGTGACGTTTGATAGCACACAAGGCATTCCTACGGTATCCGGGAGTTGCATGATCTCATAGTGAAAGGAATATGTATTTGACATACATGAAAGCAATAGCAATAAAACTAAACGATCATAGTGCCAAGCTAATGGATGGGTCTTATCCATCACATCATTCTCCTAATGATGTGATCCCGTTAATCAAATGACAACACATGTCTATGGTAAGGAAACTTAACCATCTTTGATCAACGAGCTAGTCAAGTAGAGGCATACTAGGGACACTCTATTTTGTCTATGTATTCACACATGTACTAAGTTTCCGGTTAATACAATTCTAGCATGAATAATAAACATTTATCATGATATAAGGAAATATAAATAGCAACTTTATTATTGCCTCTAGGGCATATTTCTTTTAGGGTTGCGTGTCCGCCACCACGTTCGGACGCCAGACGGACCGCACCACCTCCGGCGATCCAACTACAGCTTCCCTAGCGTCGGATCCAAGCGCCATTTGGGAGGACGCAATGGATTCTCGACGAAAGGAGTCCGAGCGCTACCATGCACGGGCCTCCTCCCGGGTTTGGTATGCATTTAAGACAACGTGGAATTGTTTCACAGCTGCCCTAGCGCCAGATCCAAGGACCATTTGAGTTACGAGTTCGGTATGCATTTAAGACAGTGTGGAATTGTTTCACAGCTCACGCCACCTCGAACACCATAGCATAATGGTGTATCTGAACATCGTAATCGTACCCTATTTGATGTGGTGCATTCTATGATGTCTATTACCGATTTGCCACTATATTTTTGGGGTTGTGCATCAGAGACAGCCTTATTCACTTTGAATAGGGCACCATCTAAATCCGTTGAGACAACACCGTATGAGTTGTGGTTTGGCAAGAAACCTAAGCTGTTGTTTCTTAAAGTTTGGGGATGCGACGCTTATGTCAAGAGGCTTCAGTATGATAATCTCGAGCTCAGAGCGGAGAAGTGTGTCTTCATAGTATACCCTAGAGAGACCATTGGGTATACGTACCTTCTACCATAGATCCGAGGGCAAGATATTTGTTGCCAAGAATGAGTCCTTTCTAAAGAAGGAGTTTCTTTTGAAAGAACTGAGTGGGAGGAAAGTAGAGCTTGATGAGGTAACTATACCTTCTCTCAAATTGGAAGGTAGCACATCACAGAAAGCAGTTCCCATGATGCCTACACCAGCCGAAGAGGAAGCTAATGATGACAATCATGATACTTTGGATGAAGTTACTACTGAACTTCGTAAGTCGACCAGGGTATGTTCTACACGAGAGTGGTACGGTAATCCAGTCCTGGAAATCATGCTATTGGACAATGGCGAACCTACGAACTATGAAGAAGCTATAATGAGCCCGGATTCCAACAAATGGTTTGAGGCCATGAAACCTGAGATAGGATCCATGTATGAGAACAAAGTATGGAGTTTGGTGGACTTGCCCGATGATCGGCAAACCATTGAGAATAAATGGATTTTTAAGAAGAAGACAGACGCTGATGGTAATGTCACCATTTATAAATCTCGACCTGTCGCAAAGGGTTTCTGCCAAGTTCAAGGGGTCGACTACGATGAGACTTTCTCACCCTTAGTGATGCTTAAGTCTTTTAGACTTATGTTAGCTACTGCCACATTTTATGATTATGAAATATGGCAAATGGACGTCAAAACGGAATTCCTTAACGGGTTTCTTAAGGAAGAGTTGTATATGATGCAACCAGAAGGTTTTGTCGATTCTAAGGATGCTAACAAAGTGTGCAAGCTCTAGCGATCCATTTATGGACTGGTGCGAGCATCTCGGAGTTGGAATATTCGCTTTGATGAGGTGATCAAATCTTCTGGTTTTATACAAACTTACGGAGAAGCTTGTATTTACAAGAATGTGGGTGGGAGCTCTGTAGCATATCTAATATTATATGTGGATGACATATTGTTGATTGGAAATAATATAGAATTTCTAGAAAGCATAATAGGATATCTTAATAAGAGTTTTTCAATGAAAGACCTCACTGAAGCTGCTTACATATTAGGCATCAAAATCTATAGAGATAAATCAAGGTGCCTAATAGGACTTCCACAAAGCACATACCTTGACAAAGTTATGAAGAAATGCAAAATGGATCAGTCAAAGAAAGGGTAATTGCCTGTATTGCAAGGTGTGAAATTGAGTAAGACTCAAAGCCCGACCACGGCAGAAGAAAGAGAAAGGATGAAAGTAATTCCCTATGCCTCAGTCATAGACTCTATAATGTATGCCATGCTGCATACCAGACCTGATGTGTGCCTTGCCATAAGTCTGACAGACATTTACCAAAGTGATCCAGGAGTAGATCACTGGACAGCGGTCAAAAATATCCTGAATTACCTGAAGAGGACTAAGGATATGTTTCTCGTTTATGGAGGTGATGAAGAGCTCGTCGTAAAGGGTTACGTCGATGCCAGTTTCGACACGGATCCGGATGGCTCTAAGTCTCAAACCGGATATGTATTTATATTAAATGGTGGAGCGGTTAGTTGGTGCAGTTCCAAGCAAAGCGTCGTGGCGGGATCTACATGTGAAGCGGAGTAAATAGTTGCTTCGGAAGCAGCGCAAAGAAGGAGCTGAATGAAGGAGTACATATCTGATGTGGGTGTAAAACCTAGTATATCGAATCCAATGACTATCTTTTGTGCACTAGAGCTATTGCCATTGCCAAGGATCCTAGGTTTCACAAAAGAACCAAGCACATCAAGATCCGCTTCAACTCCATTCGTAATTATGTTAAGAATGGAGACATAGAACTTTGAAACATACGTACGGATCTGAATGTAGCAGACATGTTGGCTAAACCTCTTCCACGGGCAAAACATGATCAGCACCAAGACTCCATGGGTGTTAGATTCATAACTATGTAAACTAGATTATTGACTCTAGTGCAAGTGGGAGACTGTTGGAAATATGCCCTAGAGGCAATAATAAATTGGTTATTATCATGTTTCCTTGTTCATGATAAAGTTTTATTATTCATGCTAGAATTGTATTGACCGGAAACTTAAATACATGTGTGAATACATAAACAAATACCATGTCCTTAGTGAGCCTCTACTAGACTAGCTCATTGATAAAAGATGGTTAAGGTTTCCTAACCATAGGCATGAGTTGTCATTTGATAATGGGATCACATCATTAGGAGAATGATGTGATGGAGTAGACCCAACCGTAAGCTTAGCATCAGATCGTTTAAGTTAGTTGCTATAGCTTTCTTCATGTAAAGTATTTGTTCCTTCGACCAGGAGATCATGCAACTCCTGAATACCGGAGGAATACCTTGTGTGCTATCAAACATCACTTCGTAATTGGGTGATCATAAAGATGCTCTATAGGTATCTCCGAAGGTGTCTGTTGGGTTGGCATGGATCGAGACAGGGATTTCTCACTCCGTGTGACGGAGAGATATCTCTAGGCCCTCTCGGTAATACAATGTCGTAAAGAGCTTGCAAGAAATGTGCCTAATGAGTTAGTCACGTGATCTTGTATTACATAATGAGTAAAGAGACTTTTCAGTAATGAGATTGAACTAGGTATGGATATACCGACGATCGAATCTCGGGCAAGTAACATATCGCCAGATAAAGGGAATTGCATACAGGATTGACTGAATCCTTGACATCGTGGTTCAACCGATAAAAATCTTCGTGGAATATGTGGGGACCAATATGGGCATATAGGTCCTGCTATTGGTTGTTGACCGAAGAAGAGTCTCGGTCATGTCTACATGATTCTTGAACCCGTAGGGTCGCACACTTAACGTTCGGTAGCGCTAGGGTGCTATTGAGATATTAATAGCGAAAAGGAAGAAGGCTGTTCGGAGTCCCGGATGGGATCCGGTATCATGAGGAGCTCCGGAATGGTCCGGGTGTAAAGATTTATATATGGGAAGTCATATTTTGGGTTCCGGAAAAAGCTCGGTTTTTTCGATATTGTACCAGGAAGGTTCTAGAAGGTTTCGGGGGTTCCACCGTGGGGACCAATGACCTAGGAAGGGCCCACATGGACCGAGGGTTGGGTCCATAGCCCACATAAGCTGGTCGCCCCATTCCCCAAGCCACATATTGTTTGAATCTAGAGATAAGATGTTATATCCAAATTTAAAGGGGTTTCAACCTTGTGGGCGACCCTAGATGGGTTTTGGACTCCCTCCCCTGCTCCCCTAGCCTATATATAGATGGGAGAGGCGCATGGGGGTGGCCACCGCTTGACCCCAGCTCGTTCCCGCTCCCAATTCCTCCCACGTCCCTCCGGTACGCGCTTGGCGATGCCCTGCCGGAATTCCGCTGCCACCACCACCACCATACCGTTGCGTTGGTTACGATCCCATCTACCTCCTCTCCCTCGCTTGCTGGATCAATAAGGAGAGGACGCCATCGAGCTGAATGTGTGCTAATCTCGGAGGTGTCGTCCGTTCGGTACTTCGATAGGATTGGATCGTGACGCGAGTACGACTACTCCAACCACTATCACTAGATCGTTAATGCTTTCGGTCTACAATGGTATGTAGACACACTCCCCTCTCGTAGCTATACATATCCTAGTTCGGATCTTGGGTGTTTCGTACTAATTTTTTTGATTATCATGCTTCGTTACCAACAAGGGGAGTGAAGTGAAGTGGCTAGGATTTCGTCCAGTGAGCGGATGGGGAGGAATATATGTGGGGTCGGATGGGTTAGTATGGGTCGGGTCCCACGTGGCGGGCGTGTCGGGCTTCCCCACATCCACCCTATATTTGGGCAAGATATGAGGGATGCCAGTCAGCCCGGGCGTTTGAGGCGGCCGTCTGGGTCGAAGAAACATGACCGGACAGTGACTAGATGGACAGCCCGGGCATTTGAGGCCGGTTTGAGGCGCCCAGCTGTAGATGCTCTTACATCCCTCCGTTTCATATCCAACAACTCAAATGTCACTCGTTCATTTGGTGCACCAATTGGTCTGGTGCACATGATACATTCCCCCATAGCGTGAGTAAACGTTGCACGGGTTGGCCGGTCCTCACCGCCCTTGGGTCTACATGTCACACCCAAGATGTGATTCTATCCCGATCACGTGATACCCTCGTGATTGGGGAACAACCGCATTTCGAGCGCTTAGCAAGATGGATATCATTACATCGTACCATTACATAAATACATGGGGATACAACAATTCATACAAGTCACATGAATACAACAACATCACATACAAGGCATCCCACTATGGATGCAACCATGAAAAGAACAACGACATCCATCCGCTATCCCAGGCTGCCGACTAGGAACCTAACCCAAGACCGACGAGAAGAAGAAGAAGAAAGAACTCCAACACAAAGACCATCACTCTCACGCCAAGTCATCGGAAACTTGCACCTGTGTCGGGGAAACTGGTCGCCAACGAACACCTATGGGACCGGAGTCCCTTTTCGGTACGGCAAGGGAGCGGAGGGAGCACAAAGAGCGGATCGAGGTGCACACGCGAGCAGTTTACCCAGGTTCGGGCCGCACGGATGCGTAAAACCCTACTCCTGCCTTGGTTTGTTATTGAGTTCTTGGCTCGGGAGCTAGAAGATCTACAGTGCTTGAGGCTAGCTACACCGAGTGTGGGAGTGATCGAGAGTTCGGAACCTCCTCTACGTTGTGCATGGGCCTCCTTTTATAGGTCAAAGGGGTCACCGACAGGTGGCAACGTAGGTGAGGGTAAAAACGTAAAAGTGGTGGTGGTTGTAACAGTGGATGTACAGTGTATGCACAGTGGTCTATACCTAACCCTGACGGCAGGGGACAAGGGCATTGAATGCCTGTCACCGTCGCCCCAAACAATGCAAAAAGCGTCCGTCCGGGCGTCTCCGTTCGCCACGATGGTAGCTTCGTCATCGTGGCATGCCACCGTGTACCCCAGGCTGCACAGCCATCCGCCACGCGCCCCTGGAAGGGCCCCAGGGTGACGCGTGGCCAGATGAGCTGGAGCGCAGGCACACAGTGAAAACTTGCCGCGGCAAGCGCCTTGCCGCGGTCGCTACCTTGCCGCGCCCGGAAGCTTGTCGCTCTCCGGGCCTTACCGGGGCACGCGATGCACCACGGCAAGTCTTCTGAAATGCCATGCCTTGGCCTTCCTGGCAGGCTCCTCCTGCCAGGGCCTTGTGCTAAATGGGTGGTCTTGAGCCTGGAGTGGCCTTCCCGGCAAGCTCCTCTTGTCGGGGCCTTGTTTCCTTGTCTTGAATACTTTGTTCTTGAATGGCTCCAAAGGAACCAGAGTGGGCCTTGGCGAGCGCGTGGCAAGCCCTGCCACGGGACGCTGCTACTGCCCGTGCACAAGTTGGGATACTAAGGTACCCCTACTTTAGTACACCGACAGGAGCCCCCGGGCCTGGGCCACACACGATGCCGAACGCTGTTGGGCCAGGCCCAAAACAGTGCACGGGCACACGCGGCCCACGGCGCGCCGTATCCCACTCCGTATCCGCCGCATCCCTCCCTAACGGCACGCGTCGATTGCGGCGTCGTGGGAGAGATCGTGGCCTGTTTCTTTAATGGGAAATGCGGAACGTCCCCCACTCCCCCTTAAAAGCAGAGGAAACAGGGCAGTTTCCCCCATTGCTTCATTGCGTCTTCAACCTCCAGAAACCCCCGCCGCTCTCCTCCTCCCAAAGGTCGAAAGAGAGCGGAGCTCCACCCTCCTCCCGCCGCCGCCAGCCTCCCCAGCGCAGCCGGCCTCCCTTGCCGTCCCCGCCATGGCCCCGAAGAGCGACAAGGCGAAGGCTGCGAAGACCGAGCGGGCGGCGAAGCTAGCAGCAATGCGGAAGAAGATGGTGGTCTTCCCGCCGAGGCTCGGAGCGAGGGAGCTGAAGGACAAGTACTATCTCTTCTGGTCAAGGGAAACGAAAGCTCACCCGCGCACCAGAGTTCTCCCCGCCGAAGCCTGCGACATGTTCCCGGGAGGTTATCCTTATTTTGCTCTGTTCTTCCATTGCGGACTCTGCCCTCCATACTCCGAGTTCTTCTGCGATGTTATGAACACGTATGGATTCCATCTTCTAGATTTCACCCCAAACGCAGTCCTGACCATGGCCGTTTTCGCACATCTGTGCGAAAACTTTGTCGGAATCACCCCCAACGTAGCCCTCTTCCGCCATTTTTTCACACCTCGGGTAGAGTCTGGGTCTCCCCTATCCGGAGGGATCTCTTGGATCTTTAGGCTCAATAAGAAAGAGGCGTACTTGATTGGAGAGCTCCGCGGCAAGTGGGAGGAGTGGAGGGCTGACTGGTGCTGGATCATGGAGGAGGGACCCCAGCAATTTACTTCCCCGCGCCGAGCTGCAATAGTGAGCGGCAAGGATTGGAGCGATCTGGCCCCGGAGGACGAGAAGTTGAAGATTGCCCTCACAAGGATCCTCCGCCTCCGGCAAGCCAATCTTACTGTAGGTGAGGTCGGGGCAGATTTCCTTCGCCGGCGCATCGCTCCCTTGCAGGAGAGGAAGCGGTCTGCTTGGGAGTTCGGCAACGCGGCAGACTGTATGAGACTGCGCCCCGGCCTCAACTACAACTTCACTGTCCTGGAGCTCAAGGGGATGATCCGGGAACTATTCAAGCATAACCCCAAGCACCCGGAGTGGTTTGCCCCGTCGCGGGGAGTAGTTCCACCATGTAACAACTCGTCACTTAGTGCTATCCGCGCGGCAATGCTGCTGGGCGACTCCCACGGGGTTGATCCCACTTGGCTGTCACCTTCTGACGAAACTGCACAAACTTTCTTCGACAACTTGGTTGAGCTGCCGATCAATCTCGATGAGAAGAAAGGTCTCACCCGCGACACCACCGACCGGGATTTGGCGTATATCGCCACCAGGATGGAGGAGGCGGCCATGGCCGATGCCGCGGGCGAGTTTGGGTACTCCTTGGACGAGGCAGATGCAGCGGATGCAGTGAGTCGGGCCGAGGAGGAAGAGATCCTCAAATTGTTGAAGCCTGCCGGGGAGCCTACCGGGGAGCCTGCCGAGACGAGCGAGGCTGCTGGGCAGGGCACAGAGTCAAGTGAGCCCGCCGAGGAGGGCGACGAATTAGGCGACCCTTCAGAAGACTCAGGCGGGTCTCTGGGCCTCGACGACGCCTCCTCATCCTCGGGGAATTCTCCGCCACCGCCAAGTCCTCCGCCTCAACCGAAGAAGCGTCTCCGCAAGGCTGCGGACACGATGAAGCCGCCGGCGGGCCAGCAGCCGCAGCGTCGCTCGACGCGCGCCACCACGACGAGCAAGGCCGTCAAGGGGGCGCCTCGCGCCTCCGCAGCGCCTGGGGGAGGATCTTCCCGCACGGGTTCCACCGCTCCTTCTGCCCCTCGGGCCTCGGCGTCGTCCGGAGCGGGGTCTTCTCAGACCACGGCTCCGGCGCCCGCCAAGCGCCCGAGGGAGCCTACTCATCCAGCTCCTCGCGCCGGGACGCGCGAGGCGGACTTCGACTTCTCCGTCCTCAGTTCCGACGATGAGGAGGAGGAAGAGTAAGTAAAGCAATTCTTGTTTCCTTCAATTTGCCGTTCTTGTCTTGAATCTTCCCTTGTCTGATTTTGATTCTGTTTGGCGTCTGTCTTCCAGGACCCTGGCCCAGAGGATAGCGAAGAGGGCCAAGATCCCGGTGGTCGATCTTGAGGACGAGCCCGTCGCAGCGGCAGGGGATGCGCCGGCGACGAGCTTGCCGGACCAGCCAACTGCCCCACGGGGCAGCCCCCAGCGCAGCCCCCAGCGTAAGTCCCTTGTTCATTTCTTCGCTTGTCGAGCGAGCGTGGACCTCTTATCCTTGCTAATGTCTTGCTTGTCTGCTGATTTGTGCAGAAGTAGAGCCGCAGCCTCAGGAGCGTCAGGAGACTGCTCCCGAAGAGCCGATCGTCTCAGCCTCCCCGCCAAGGAGGAGCTCCCCGGCGAGGGAGAATACCCCGCCAAAAGCGAGTACCCCGCCAAGGGCGAGTACTCCGCCAAGGGAGAGTACTCCACCAAGGGCGAGCACCCCGCCAAGGGAAGGCGCCAGCGGCCCTCCGCCGGCGGGAGCTACCACCACGCCGCCGAGGGCGGACCCCCCGGCGAGGAACCCCGTCGAAGAAGAGGCTCGCGCAGGTAACCCTTGTGTTCTTCTTCTCTTGAATTTTCCTTTTTGGATATTTGCTTGACAACTCTTCTTTTTTCTTCTTTTCTTGTCTCCAGACTCATCCGCCACGGAACCGATGGAGACAGAGGCCCCCGCCGAAGAGACCGCCACGGCCACTGACGCGGCAGCCGAGGATGGGACCGGCGACCGCACTGACGGCCCTGAGGCCGCAGGAGCGCCGGACGTTGCGCCGGCCGCCGACCCTCCTACCGCCGCGACCGAGCCGGGCGTCTATCTGGAGGCCGCCAACGGGGTCTTCATCCAAGTCCCGTGGGCTTCTACATCGAGGGCGCCCGCGGAGGGAGAGGTCTTCGACGGGGAAGTCCTGGCCTCCGTCGGGTTGAGGCTTGTCGACGCGCCCGGCAGCAGCAGCGAGCCTGAAGAGGAGCAGCTACTGCGGAAACTCCTGGCTTTATTCCGCGCCAGGCAGGCCATGCTGGAGTCCCGAGAGGCTCTGGCTGCCAAGGCAGGCGTCGATTCGGAGAAGCGTGCCGAGGAACTCCGCGCCTCCAACCAAGCGGCTCTCCGGAACTTGGCGGAGGAGCGGGAGGAGCTCGCCGAGGCGCACCAGGCGTTCATCCTCGAGAAGGCCGAGGTTGAGGAGCAGCAACGACTAGCCGCCGAGGATCTGTCTCGGCGGGAAGGAGAGTTGAGGCAGCGGAAGGTCGACCTCGATAGCCACGAGGACGACCTTACCGCGCGCGAGCAGTCCATTGGCGGGGCTCTGCAGGAGGCGAGGGACGCCACTGCTGCCGCAGAGACCGCCAAGAGGGACTTGGAGGCGTGGGTGGCGCAGTTGGAGGCGAACTTGAAGACGAGCGAGGAGAAGGTTGCCGCGCTCACACTTGAGAGGGAGAAAGACGCCCACAACCACTCGGAGCTGCAGGTCCGTCTCTCCGACAAGGGCAAGGAGCTCAACGACGCCAAGGATTCTATTGCAGACTTGGAGCTCAAGCTGTCCACCCTCACTGAGTCACTTGACGGCGCCCGGAACTGTGAGACGAAGCTGAAGGAGGACCTCCATGCTAAGAGAGCATTGCTGGACAGTGCCACCGTCACGCAAAATAACTTCAGGCAGACAGTGGAGCAGTGGACCGAGGAGCTCGTCGTCGCCGCCGCCGCCATTGACAAGGAGATGGTGGCGCTGAGGACGGAGCACCTCGTGTACTCCCCCGACGCGAACCTCCCTCACAGCGCCAAGCTGAGCCTATTCTTCAGGGGAGTGGCGCCGGCCCTCGAGCAGCTCCGGGAGAGGATCCCCACGTAGCTGGCAAATAAGGCGCGCAGGCTTTGCACGGGTACTGTGGAGCGAGTGCTGACGAAGGTAGTCTACCGCAACCCCGGGATCAATCTTGACAACATCCTCCGGACCCTGCCGCCCGACGCTGACCAGGAAGCGCTGAAGGCTCGTGTCGCCCACATCGTGGCCAAGGTGGGCAAGATCAGAAGAGTTGATGGTGACCGTGTAGACTAGGCTGCTTTCTTTCTGCTTTCCTTGTCACTGCGAATCATGTTACGGACAGTTTATTAGAGCAGCGACAAGTCATCTTGTAATATAACTTTATTTTGGGTAGTTAATGTAGTGTCATTCCCTTGCCCGATTCCTTTACTTTGTATGCTTTTACCCTACGCTTTTAGGGAACTTGCCGGCAAAGGGACCCTTGCCGCGAGCGCTGAGTGCGGAACTTCAGCAGCCTGCTGGCAATGCCTCTGCCGGCAAGAAACCTTGCCGCAGCTAGTCGCAGCACACTTAGGTTGTTGAGCGAACTCGAAAACGAAGTAAGGGCGCGACACTTGTCGCAGCTCACTTAAGCCGTTGAGCGTGCTCGAAACAAAGTAAGGGCGCGGCTAGCCATGGGTAGGTTCCTCCGCGCACAGGTTTTCCATACAAAGTGTGGTCGTTCAAGGAAGATAACTAAGAATTTTAAAAATTTGAATGCTCAAACTCTGGCAACTTAGCTTTTGTGTTGTTTGCTTCCCGGCAGGGCAAGGCTTTCTTGATGAACGACGGCACTTGGTCCATACTACGGTCTCCTTCCCCCCCGGCAAACTTGTGTGCGAGGAATCCTTCTTCTACTCTAGAAAGGAAAGAAAATGGAGGAAACATAGATATGGAGCCTTGCGGCCCGTTATTGCTTACCGGGGGTGTGTGCTGCACAAAGTGTCATATAATACATGCAAGAGAAAATAAAAGAAAGGCATGAAATGACAAATCGTGCAAGGCACAAAAGTTTTACTGATGCACGAGGTCTGCGCCCGGCTTTGTACAAAGGTTTATATGCAACAGCGGCAAGACTTGTACAAAAGGTGGTTGCCGGAGCGGATCACGGCAACCGCGCCTTATGGGTGAAACTTGCGAAGATGCTCAATGTTCCAGGAGTTGCTCACCGGTAAGCCTTCTTCGGTCTCAAGGCGGACAGCGCCGGGCCTTGTGACTTGTCTCACCCGATAAGGGCCTTCCCACTTCGGCGTCAACTTGTTGGAATTCTTGGCGGACTGAACACGCCGAAGAACAAGGTCGCCCTCCTCGAGACTTCTGGCCTTGACTTTGTGGCTATGGTAGCGGCGCAAAGCTTGTTGGTATCGAGCAGCTCGTACAGCAGCCTGAAGACGGTTCTCCTCGAGGAGCAGTGCATCATCTTGCCGCAGCTGCTCTTGCTCGAGCTCATCGTAAGCGAGCACTCGAGGAGACCCGTATATGAGTTCCGTGGGGAGAATTGCCTCTGCTCCATAGACAAGAGCAAAGGGTGTCTGCCCGGTTGCTCGATTTGGTGTCGTCCTGATTGACCAAAGAGCCGCCGACAACTCCTCAATCCAGTTTCTTCCGCACTTGTGCAGCCTGTCGAAAGTTCTTGTCTTGAGTCTGCGCAGCACTTCAGCATTTGCCCTCTCCGCTTGACCATTGCTCCTTGGGTGAGGAACAGAAGCGGAACAGACCTTGGCGCCAAGGTCTTGGACGTATTGCATGAAGGTGCGACTTGTGAACTGTGTGCCGTTGTCGGTGATGATCATGTTAGGGATTCCGAAACGGCAAACAATTGACCTGAAGAACTTGACTGCTGACTATGCGGTCACCTTTCTCACTGGTTCCACCTCTGGCCACTTTGTGAACTTGTCGATGGCGACGTACAAGTACTCAAAGCCCCCGACTGCGCGGGGAAAGGGGCCGAGGATGTCGAGCCCCCAGACCGAAAAGGGCCAGGACAAAGGGATCGTCTAGAGTGCTTGAGCTGGCTGATGTATTTGCTTGGCATGGAACTGGCACTCTTCACACTTGGTTACTTGTGCAGTTGCATCTTGGAGGGCTTCTGGCCAAAAGAAACCTTACCGGAACGCCTTCCCGGCAAGTGCTCTTGCGCCAATGTGGTGGCCACATATGCCTCCGTGTATCTCTGCCAACAGCTTCTATCCATCTTCCCGGGAAATGCACTTCAATCTGACACCATTGAGTCTTCTTTTGTACAGTTCATTGTCGACGAACTGGTAAATACTTGACTGCCTGGTTATCCTCTCTATCTCTTCTGGTTCTTCGGGAAGTTCTCCAGTTTGAAGGAAACGGACAATTTGCTGCGCCCATGCTGGAGCTTGAGGCTCAACAACAAGGACTAAAGGCATCAGTGTTGCTGCGGGAACGTCAGCTTCTACGGCAAGAACCTGCGGCTCTGCCGGAGCTGGACGCCCCCCGGCAAGCCTGCCGGGGCAAGACTTGTCGGGAACGCCTGCTTCGACTGTACGGACCCTAGGGTCCGCAGGAGCAGGCTGTTCCTCAGCAACTTTTTCGTTGATCTTGGGGACCTTGGCGGCGGCTTCAGGAAGGTCCGCCGGCAAGTAGTCGCCGGAGACCAATTTTCTCTTCTTGCTTTGCCCAACTGATGGTGTGACGGATGGCTGAGTTAGCTTGAGCACGAAGATCCCTGGTTCCAGAGGTAGCTTCAGTGCAGCACACTTTGACAGGCCGTCTGCGACGTCATTTTGAGCTCTTGGAACGTGCTCCATTTGTATGCCTTCAAAGTGTTCTTCAAGCTTTCTCACTTCGTCTACGTAAGCTTCCATCAATGGGCTCTGGTAGCTCTTGTTCACTTGTCGGACAACCAACTGCGAATCTCCCCGCACAATCAGCTTCTTGATCCCAAGTTCTGCTGCAATTCTGAGGCCGGCAAGCAATCCTTCATACTCTGCAGTATTGTTTGTCGCTTTCTCCTTGGGAAAGTGCATTTGGACAACGTACTTGAGGTGCTCTCCGGTGGGTGCGACAAGTAACATACCAGCACCGGCGCCTTGCAGCGAGAAGGCACCATCGAAGTACATTATCCACTCTTTGCTTGCTTCTTTGACGGGGATGCTTGTTTCTAGAACTTCTTCATCCGGCGTTGGTGTCCATTCTGCTATGAATTCTGCCAAGGCTCTGCTCTGGATAGTTGAAGTACTTTCAAACTTAAGACCAAAGCTCGACAACTCCAGTGCCCACTCGACAATCCTCCCTGTTGCTTCTGGGTTTTGCAATATCCTTTTCAACGGAAAGCGAGTGACCACTGTTATCTCATGTGCTTGGAAGTAATGGCGCAGCTTTCTCGAGGCCATGAGGAGGCCGAAGAGCAGTTTCTGCACCCCAGAGTACCTTGACCTAGCCCCCTGCAAGAGGGAACTTACAAAATAAACTGGGCGCTGCACCATCTTCTTTCGCACTTCTCCTTGCATCTGCGCAGATTCATCCTTGCCGGGGCCAGAGCTTGTCGGGGAAGCCCCCTGCTTGTCGCTGGATGTGCTTGCCGGGGCTGTAGACTCCTCTTCTGCCTCCCTTTCCGCTACTAACGCAGCACTAACCACTTGATTGGTTGCTGCTAACTACAGCAGCAACTTCTCTTGCGGACTAGGTGCGACAAGTATTGGAGTGGAGGACAGGTATCCTTTCAAGTCTTGCAGCGCTGCCTCCGCTTCCGGAGTCCACTTCATTGGACCTACCTTTTTCAAGATTTTGAAAAACGGCAGGGCACGTTCTGCAGACTTAGAAATGAACCTGCTTAGGGCAGCCGCACAGCCGGCAAGCCTTCGTACATCCTTGACGCGCTTCGGAGCTTCGATCTGCTCGATGGCTTTGATCTTGTCGGGATTAGCTTCAATCCCCCTCTGGGACACAAAGAACCCGAGAAGCTTGCCAGAGGGGACTCCGAAGACGCACTTCTCGGGGTTCAGCTTGAGTTGTATCTTGTGGAGATTTGTAAAAGTTTCATCCAGGTCTTGGATCAGGGTATCCTTGTCCTTGCTCTTGACCACTATATCATCCATGTAAGCTTCTACATTCCTGTGTATCTGCGGCTCAAAAGCAGTGTGGACTACCCTTGCAAATGTTGAACCCGCATTCTTCAATCCAAAAGGCATGCGTATGAAGCAATAGGTGCCACATGGAGTAATGAATGCGGTCTTTTCCTCATCTTCTTCGGCCATGAATATCTGGTGTATCCGGAGTATGCATCAAGGAATGAAAGCAACTCACATCCAGCCGTGGAGTCAACGATCTGGTCAATGCGCGGCAAGGGAAATGGATCTTTAGGACAAGCTTTATTCACATCAGTGAAGTCTATACAAAGCCTCCACTTCCCATTTGCCTTGTGCACGATGACAGGGTTGGCCAGCCACGTGGGATGAAGTACACCTCTAACAAGGCCTGCTGCTTCCAACTTCTTGATTTCCTCAGCGATAAACTCTTGGCGCTCCACCACTTGCTTTCTGACTTTCTGCTTGACGGGCCGCGCGTGAGGACAAACGGCAAGCTTATGCTCAATCACTTTCCTGGGAACACCGGGGATGTCATACGGTTGCCATGCAAACACGTCCACATTCGCCCGCAGGAAAGCAACGAGCGCGCTTTCCTATTTAGGATCGAGCGTAGCACTGATGGTGAAAGTACCACCAGTGTCGTCCTCCTTAGCGGACACCTTCTTGGTTGCAGGTGGAGCTGCCATTCCCTTCTTGCACTTGCCGGTGGAGCTCGATGGTGCGTCCTCGACGGCAGCGCAGCACTCCGAGGAGGTGCGTTTGCCGGAGTGGGCCCCAGAGCTCTTACCGGACTTGGTCTTGTTCTTCCCCCCAGGAGCTTCAGCGGCAAGTGTCTTGCTATCTGCTGCGGCTGCTGCGTCCCGGTAGATCTTGTCGGCGCAGATAAGCGCATCTTTCTTGTCGCCGGGGACAGAGATGACGCTTATCGGGCCAGGCATCTTGAGCATGTTGTAGGCGTAATGAGAGGCCGCCATGAACTTGGCAAGCGCCGGATGGCCAAGTATCCCATTATATGGCAATGGGATATCGGCAACGTCGAAGGTGATCCTCTCAGTCCTGAAGTTTAGCTCTCCGCCAAAGGTTACTGGCAGTGTAATCTTCCCCTTCGGCTTGCTCCTTCCCGGGTTGATCCCTTGGAACGTGCCGGTCTCCTCGAGCTTGCTGTCGGGGATCTGTAGCTTCCGGATCACAGCGGGAGAGATCAGGCTCAGGCCGGCCCCACCGTCAACCAACATCTTGGTGACCTTGAGGTTGCGGATGGTTGGCGAAACCAACATCGGCAAGCACCCGACCGCAGTTGTGCGGTCGGGGTGGTCCTCAATGTCGAAGATGATGGGCGTGCTGGACCACTTCAGTAGTTTGCGCGACTCGACGGGTGGCTCTGCTGCATAAACTTCCCGCACCCATTGTTTGAGTTGGCGGTGGGAAGTATGCAGAGAGGCACCTCCATCGATGCACAGAACTTCTGTGGCCTTCTGGAACTCCTGCTCGTTGTTCTCTCCGTCATCCATGTCCTCATCGTCGTCTTCGTCTTCGTCCTTGTCGCGGCCGCGGGGAGGCCTATCTCCTTGCCGCTGCTTGGCTTTGCCGCGGCGTCCCCCCCGACCGTTGAATGGCCGCTTCTTGCCGGACTCTCCTCCGCCTCCTTGGGCCTTCTCCTTGTCGCGTCGCTCGTACTCAGCCTTCTGCTGCTCGACGAGGTACTCGACCCTCTTGCAGTTCTGAAGATCGTGGCCCTTGGTGCGGTGGATCTTGCAGTACTGCTTGTCGGAGCCGTCCTGCTTGTCGGCGGCGGCTACAGTGGCAGCCTCCTTGCCGGAGCCACCAGCCTGAGCTTTCTTGGCGCCAGTCTCCTTGCCGGACTGCTCCACAGCCAGTACTTCCTTGTTCTTATTCTTCTTGTTGTTCCGCCGCCGGTTTTTCCTTGCCGGGTCGGCATCCTCACTGTCCGTTCCTCCTGCTCCAACATCCTCTCCGGGGAGTCTCCTCCCCTCTTCAGCGCGTGCGCACTTGTCGGCCAGGGCGTAAAGCTCGCTAACATCTCGTATCTTGCACATCGCCATTTCCTCCCTCATCCGGCGGTTACGCACGTTCTGGTGGAACGCGCTGATAACCGCGGCAGGGTGGACGTCCGGGATGTTGTGCTGGACGCGGCTGAATCTCTGGATGTATTTTCGCAGGGACTCTCCCTCCTTCTGGGCAAGTATGTGGAGATCACTTTCCTGGCCATGGGGCTTGTGGCCGCCCGTGAAGGCGCCGACAAAATGATGGCACAGGTCGGCCCATGAAGAGATGGAGTTTTCCAGCAAGTGCATGAGCCAAGATCTGACATTTGGCTTGAGCACGAGCGGGAAGTAATTTGCTAGTATCTTCTCGTCCCGTCCCCTGGCAGCCTGCACCACAATGGTGTAGATGCTGAGGAACTCCGAGGGATGGGTCTTGTCGTCGTACTTCTTGGGTACGTCGGGCTTGAAGTTTTTCATGCTGGGCCACTGGACTTGCCGCAGCTCACGGGTGAACGCAGGGCAGCCTGCCGCGTACGGCAAGTCGCCTGGTTCACCGGGCGCGTGCATGTCGACAGCGGTCCCAGCGCGCTGGTCGGACTGTCGTCGCGCTTCTCTTCCACGTTCGATGCGAGTTCGAGCGTCTTCTTGCCGCCTGTCATCGAGGACTTGGCGTTGATCACGGCGAGCTCGCGGATCCGACGACGCCGTGGAGTCGTCGTCGACGTTGATTCGGCGAGTCGGCGATTTCTGCTTCTGCGGCGGGGATTGCACGGTAGTTGCACTCCCGGCGGTCTTGTCTCCATCAGCCCGCGCCTGGGTGACTTGCCGCGGCCGTGACGTTGCCGACTGCTGCGGCGTGTCGTTGTTGGCGAAGGCGATGAGGCTTTGGATAGTGGCCCTCCAGTCTTCGGCCATGTCCGCCGCTGGAGGGAAGTCGAGGAGCAACTGAGCTCTAGCTAGAGCTTCTGCTGGAGTGGAGGGAAGCGGCGGCGAGCGGTGCGAGGAGCGAGATATGCTCGGACTTCTAACAGCGTTAGAAGGAGCAGGTTCTCGCCCCGGCGACCGCACCTTGCTCGTGCCGGCGCGTTGGCCTTGAGCGTCCCGCGACCCGCCAACTTGGCCTTGTTCCAGCAAGCGGATGGTACCCTGCGTACCACGCCGCTGCCGTTCTGGCACCTCCTGAGAGGGGCGCGGTGCGTGCACGGACACCGAGGTCTTGGAGTGGGCTCGGTCGTCCGTCTTGTCCTTGGACTTGGCGGCACCGTGAGTTTCCTCGCCGACGTCCGTCCTTCCGCCAGCGTATACCCCACCAACCGTTGGTTCCGGTGGTGGTGGGATCGACGCGGACGGGCCTCCTACCTCCGAAGCTTTCTTCTTCGGTGGCATGTCCATGAAGTTTACGAAGTTGGTGAAGTTGCTGAAGATTGCGCCCGCGTGAACGCCGGATCAGGTTCGCACAACCTCAACGCCCCCTACCTGGCGCGCCAAAGATGTCGGGGAAACTGGTCGCCCACGAACACCTATGGGACCAGAGCCCCTTTTCGGTACGGCAAGGGAGCGGAGGGAGCACAAAGAACGGATCGAGGTGCACACGCGAGCAGTTTACCCAGGTTCGGGCCGCACGGATGGGTAAAACCCTACTCCTGCCTTGGTTTGTTATTGAGTTCTTGGCTCGGGAGCAAGAAGATCTACAGTGCTTGAGGCTAGCTACACCGAGTGTGGGAGTGATCGAGAGTTCGGAACCTCCTCTACGTTGTGCATGGGCCTCCTTTTATAGGTCAAAGGGGTCACCGACAGGTGGCAACGTAGGTGAGGGTAAAAACGTAAAAGTGGCGGTGGTTGTAACAGTGGATGTACAATGTATGCACAGTGGTCTATACCTAACCCTGACGGCAGGGGACAAGGGCATTGAATGCCCGTCACCGTCGTCCCAAACAGTGCAAAAAGCGTCCGTCCGGGCGTCTCCGTTCGCCACGATGGTAGCTTCATCATCATGGCTTGCCACCGTGTACCCCAGGCTGCACAGCCATCCGCCACGCGCCCCTGGAAGGGCCCCAGGGCGACGCGTGGCCAGATGAGCTGGAGCGCAGGCACATAGTGAAAACTTGCCGCGGCAAGTGCCTTGCCGTGGTTGCTACCTTGCCGCGCCCGGAAGCTTGTCGCTCTCCGGGCCTTGCCGGGGCGCGCGATGCACCACGGCAAGTCTTCTGAAATGCCATGCCTTGGCCTTCCTGGCAGGCTCCTCCTGCCAGGGCCTTGTGCTAAATGGGTGGTCTTGAGCCTGGAGTGGCCTTCCCGGCAAGCTCCTCTTGCCGGGGCCTTGTTTCCTTGTATTGAATACTTTGTTCTTGAATGGTTCCAAAGGAACCAGAGTGGGCCTTGGCGAGCGCGTGGCAAGCCCTGCCACGGGACGCTGCTACTGCCCGTGCACAAGTCAGGATACTAAGGTACCCCTACTTTAGTACACCGACAACCTGAAATTGTTGTTGTAGTATCTGTGAGCCACAAGGACTCAGCAATCCCATAACCATGGGTATCAAGACTAGCAAAGCTTAAAGGATATGGAGAGGTTAAGTGGTGAGGTTGCAGCAGCGGCTAAGCGTATGTATGGTGGCTAACTAACGAGTACAAGAATAAGATGAGCCTCTACGCAAACGGTCGCAAACTAGTAGTGATCGCTAAAGATCTTGAACTACCTACGAGTCAAACATAACACCACTGTCTTCTCTTCTCAAAGTGAAAAGAGACAATCACGGTTACTCACGCGGTTTGTGTGTTTTATTTCGGATCCTCTGTCAAGTTTTCTACAACCGGACATTAACAAATTCCAATCTGCCACATAACCGCGGGCACAGCTTTCGAAAGATCATAACCCTGCAGGGGTGTCCCAACTTAGCCCATCACAAGCTCTCACGATCAGCAGAAGTAAAAGTATTACCCCTTATCTAAGGGACAATCCGATCAGACTCGGAATCCCGGTGTACAAGACATTTCGACAATGGTAAAACAAGTCCAGCAAGACCTCCCGGCATGCCGACACCCTGATATTAGCCGCGTGTATCTCGTCTCAGGCCATGTACGGATGAGCACAGCGTACAGCGACCAAACCCCAAGTTGCCAAGGGGTGGCGCCGCAAACGACTCTAGTTGGGACCAACACCATCGGCACAGCCCCCCCCCCCTGTAATGTAGAATTAAGAACCCGAGGACACGACCCCCTATGCAATTTAATTAATTAATTAAGTTTTTATTATGAGGCAAATTAAAACCAATGTTGGGCCTTGCTGGAGGAGTTTTATTCAAAGACGAACTGTCAAGGGGTCCCCATATACCCAACCGCATTAGGAACACAAAATCAAGGAACATAACACCGGTTTATCGGTTCTTAAGGCGGCATGAGTGGAACAAAACATCGAGCAAAAGGGCAAGCCTTCCACCCATTGCCAAGTATATATGTGTGTTAATTACAGTATTAGATATTGTGAAATTCCCAAAACCAAGATCCAACATGGAGCAGTCTTCATCTTCACCTGCAACTAACAATGCTATAAGAGGGGCTGAGAAAGCGGGTAACATTGCTGGGAAGGTGTCAACGGTTAGAGGTTTCAAAGCAACAAGGAGAGGCTGGCAACAAATAGTGGGTAGCGCGACATATAGCGATAGCATTGAGACAACTAGCATAGCAATGATAGTAAAGGTATCCAAGGAGACAGTCATCTTGCCTGAGATCCCGCAAAGGAAGAAGAACGAGTCCATGAAGTAGACGAAGAAGAAGCCACGAAGACGAACCAAGTGTAGTCGAACGAATCCTCACGATCGCAACGGAATATGAACTAACGAGAAGAAGCACACAACATGGTAAACACGCCACTCAAGAACATGACAAGATGCTCAACCAAGTATGATGCAAGACAAGTCTATATGATGCAAAACATGGCAAGGGATGACGCATACAAGAACAACACAACCCAACAAGGTTAAATGAAACCGGAAACAACATATAACAATTCCGGTAAGTCCTCATATGCAAATTTCAAAATGGGTCCAGATCTTAAGAAACCTTAAGTTCAAGTTGTTAAACATCAAGTTAACATGCACCATGGTGATCTACTCGAAATTCTAGTCAAGTTACATATAAAGTTCATTAAAATCGGAGCTACGACCTAGAAGATATGAGCAAAGCAAGTCAAGCATGTCATAGATGCAAGATGCATTCAAACATCAAGCAAACACACTCCAAACAGGTATTCAACATGATATTATGCATCTACAAGCAAAAACACAACAGTTTCATAAAGGACACTCTCAAAACGGAGCAACGGTTCACCACATACACATGAAACAAGATATAACAACAAGCTATCCAAAAACAGCAAAAATGGCACTTAGTGGATATCAAAACAACATGATACAGTAACATTTCATGGCAACAAAGGGCATGACAAGCATGTACATATCCAGCACTACAAGCATGACCAAACGGCTACTACAAAACACCACTAGAACATGCTCAAAACATCATGGCAAGATTGCAAAAGATAACGGTTTCACAGACTTAGTGAAATAAACTAAACATGGCAGCAGCAACGACAAGTAGGCATGTTTGCAAGCTTGTGCAACTCATCTCAAAGCATATCATGGCATGTGAGTATAACCAACATCAAGAAGACATGTTTATGAAGCTACTCATGGCAAGAACATGGTCATAGGATGCATAGACCACTAGCAATTCACATGGCAAAACTGAACTTACTGATAACAGGCTGACAGAAACATTTTATAGCAACTTGAGAGCATGAAAACAACAAGCTACAGCAGGCCATATATGCAAACAAGGGCATGTATGGATAGAGCATAACATGGGTAACAATACATGTCGGTGTACTAAAGTAGGGGTACCTTAGTATCCCGAACTTGTGCACGGGCAGTTGCAGCGTCCCGCGACAGGGCTTGCCAGGCGACCGCCAAGACCCCTCGTGGTTCCACTGGAGCCATTCAAGAACAAAGTATTTGAGTCAAAGAAACAAGGCCCCGGCAAGAGGAGCTTGCCGGGAAGGCCACTCAAGGCACAAAAACCATTCAAGACACAAAGCCCCGGCAAGAGGAGCTTGCCGGGAAGGCCATCCAAGGCATATCAAGAAGCTTGCCGCGACGCGCCACGCGTCCCGGCAAGACCCGGTGAGCGACAAGCTCCCGGACGCGACAAGATAGCGACCACGGCAAGCTTCCACTCAAATACCCACGCTCCAGCACATCCACTCACATGTCGCCCTAGGACCCTTCCAGGCGCACGTGGCGGAAGGCTGTGCAGCCAGGGGAACACGGTGGCAAGCGGCGATGACTACGCTACCGTCGTGGCAGACGGTGGCGCCCCTGACGGACACTTTTTGCACTGTTTGGGGCGACAACGACGGGCATTCAATGCCCTTGTCCCCTGCCGTCAGGGTTAGGTACGGGGCACTGTACAAACACTGTTCCAACTACCACTCTTTTTACATTTTTACCCCCGTCTGTGTTGCCACCTGTCGGTGACCCCTTTGACCTATAAAAGGAGGCCCATGCGCAACGTAGAAGGGGTTCGGAACCTCGATCACTCTCCACACTTGGTCTTGTTAGCGGTTAGAGCGTACTGTTGCTCTCCTCGCTCCCGAGCCAAGAACGCAATAACAAACCAAATCAGGAGTAGGGTTTTACGCATCCGTGCGGCCCGAACCTGGGTAAACTGCTCGTGTGCGCGCCTCGATCCGCTCTTTGTGCTTCCTCCGCCCCCTTGCCGTACCGAGAAGGGGCTCCGGTCCCATAGGTGTTCGTGGGCGATCAGTTTCCCCGACATCTTTGGCGCGCCAGGTAGGGGGTGCGTCGAGGTTGTGTGAACCCGATCCGGCGTCACACGAGCTAGATCTTCATCAACTTCATCAACTTCATCAACATGCCGCCGAAGAAGAAGGCTTCGGAGGCAGCAGGCCCGTCTGCGTCGATCCCGCCACCGCCGGAGCCAACGGCTGGTGGGGTAGACGCCAGCGGAAGGACGGACGTCGGCGAGGAAACTCACGACGCCGTCAAGTCCAAGGACAAGACGGACGACCGGGCACACTCTAAGGCCTCGGCATCCGTACACGCACCGCGCCCATCTCAGGAGGCGCGGAACCGGCAGCGACGTGGTACTCAAGGTACCATACGCTTGCTGGGCCAAGGTCAAGCTGGCGGATCTCGGGACGCTCAAGGCCAGCATGCACATCAACATGCCGGCACGAGCAAGGCGCGGTCACCGGGACGGGATGCTGCTCCTTCTAACGTGGTTAGAAGTCCGAGCATATCCCGCTCCTCGCACCGCTCGCCACCGCTCCCCGCCACTCCAGCAGAAGCTCTAGCTCGAGCTCAACTGCTCCTCGACTTCCCTCCAGTGGCAGACAAGGTCGACGACTGGAGGGCCACCATCCAAAGCCTCATCTCCTTCGCCAACGGCGACACTCCACAGCAGCCGACCACGTCGCGTCCGCGGCAAGTTAGCCAGGCACGGGCTGATGGCGACAAGACTGCCGGGGGTGCAACCACCGTGCACTCCCCGCCCCGAAGGCCAAAATCGCCGACTTGTCGGATCACCCTCGACGACGACTCCACTGCGTCGTCAGATCTGCGAGCTCGCCGCGATCAGCGCCAAGTTCTCGACGATCGACAGCAAGAGGACGCTCGAACCCGCATCGAGCGTCGGAGAGAAGTGCGGCGTCAATCCGACCAGCGTGCTAGGCCCGCTGTTGACATGCACGCGCCCGGAGGACCAGGCGACTTGCTGTACGCGGTAGGTTGCCCTGCGTTCACCCGTGAGCTGCGGCAAGTCCAGTGGCCCAGCATGAAGAACTTCAAGCCCGACATACCCGAGAAGTACGACGGCAAGACACATCCGTTGGACTTCCTCAGCATCTACACCATTGTGGTGCAGGCTGCCGGGGGACGAGACGAGAAGATACTCGCCAATTACTTCCCGCTGGTGCTCAAGCCAAATGTCAGGTCTTGGCTCATGCACTTGCCGGAGAACTCCATTTCTTCCTGGGCAGACCTATGCCACCAGTTTGTCGGCGCCTTTACAGGCGGCCACAAGCCCCACGGCCAGGAGAGTGACCTTCACATACTCGCCCAGAAGGAAGGAGAGCCCCTGCGTAAGTATATCCAGAGGTTCAGCCGCGTCCAGCACAACAACCCAGACGTCCACCCTGCCGCGGTTATCAGCACGTTTCACCAGAACGTGCATAACCGCAGGATGAGGGAGGAGATGGCGATGTGCAAGATCCGAGACGTCAGTGAGCTCTATGCCCTGGCCGACAAGTGCGCACGCGCTGAGGAGGGGAGGAAACTCCCCGGAGAGGATACTGGAGCAGGGGGATCAGACAGTGAGGATGCCGCCCCGGCAAAGAAGAACCGGCGGCGGAACAACAGAAAGAAGAAGAACAAGGAAGTGCTAGTCGTCGAGCAGTCCGGCAAGGAGGCTGGCGCCAAGAAAGCCCAGGCTGGTAGCTCCGGCAAGGAGACTGCCGCGTGCACCAACTTCCAGGCTGTGGCGGCCGCCGACAAGCAGGACGGCACCGACAAGCAGTACTGCAAGATCCACCGCACCAAGGGCCACGATCTCCAGAACTGCAAGAAAGTCGAGTACCTCGTCGAGCAGCAGAAGGCTGAGTACGAGCGACGCGACAAGGAGAAGGCCCAGGGAGGTGATGGTGGATCCGGCAAGAAGCGGCCATTCAACGGCCGGGGAGGACGCCGCGACAAGGCCAAACAGCGGCAAGGAGACAGACCTCCCCGCGGCCGCGACAAGGACGAAGACGAAGATGACGATGAAGATATGGATGATGGAGAGAACAGCGAGCAGGAGTTCCAGAAGGCCACAGAAGTTATGTGCGTTGACGGTGGTGCTTCTCTGCATACTTCCCACCGCCAACTCAAACAATGGGTGCGGGAAGTTAATGCAGCAGAACCGCCCGTCGAGTCGCGCAAACTTCTGAAGTGGTCCAGCACGCCTATCATCTTCGACATTGAGGACCACCCTGATCGCACAACTGCGGTTGGGTGCTTGCCGATGTTGGTTTCACCAACCATCCGCAACCTCAAGGTCACCAAGATGCTAGTCGACGGCGGGGCCAGCCTGAACTTGATCTCCTCTGCTGTGGTCCAGAAACTCCAAATCCCCGACAGCGAGCTCGAGGAAACCGGCACGTTCCAAGGGATCAACCCGGGAAGGAGCAAGCCGAAGGGGAAGATCACGCTGCCAGTGACATTTGGCGGAGAGCTGAACTTCAGGACTGAGAGAATCACTTTCGACGTTGCCGATATACCATTGCCTTACAATGGGATACTTGGCCGTCCAGCTCTCGCCAAGTTCATGGCAGCCTCTCATTATGCCTACAACATGCTCAAGATGCCAGGCCCGATAAGCGTCATCTCTGTCCCTGGCGACAAGAAGGATGCCCTTATCTGTGCCGACAAGATCTACCGGGAAGCAGCAGCCGCAGCAGATAGCAAGACACTTGCCGCTGAAGCTCCCGGGGAGAAGAAGAAGACCAAGTCCGGCAAGAGCTCTGAGGCCCACTCCGGCAAACGCACCTCTTTGGAGTGCTGCGCTGCCGTTGAGGACGCACCATCGAGCTCCACCGGCAAGTGTAAGAAGGCGATGGCAGCTCCACCCGAGACCAAGAAGGTGTCCGCCAAGGAGGACGGCACTGGTGGTACTTTCACCATCAGTGCCACGCTCGACCCCAAATAGGAAAGCGCGCTCGTTACTTTCCTGCGGGCGGATGTCGATGTGTTTGCATGGCAACCGTCTGACATCCCCAGTGTTCCCAGGAAAGTGATTGAGCACAAGCTTGCCGTTTGTCCTCACGCGCGGCCCGTCAAGCAGAAAGTTAGAAAGCAAGCGGTGGAGCGCCAAGAGTTCATAGCATAAGAAATCAAGAAGCTGGAAGCGGCAGGCCTTGTCAGAGGTGTGCTCCATCCCACGTGGTTGGCCAATCATGTCGTCGTGCGTAAAGCAAACGGGAAGTGGAGGCTTTGTATTGACTTCACCGATGTGAATAAAGCTTGTCCCAAAGATCCATTTCCCTTGCCGCGCATTGACCAGATTGTTGACTCCACGGCTGGATGTGAGTTGCTTTCGTTTCTTGATGCATATTTGGGATACCACCAGATTTTCATGGCTGAGGAAGATGAGGAGAAGACAGCATTCATCACTCCATGTGGCACTTATTGCTTCATACGCATGCCTTTCGGATTGAAGAATGCGGGTTCAACATTTGCAAGGGTTGTCCATACAACTTTTGAGCCACAGATACACAGGAATGTAGAAGCTTACATGGATGACATAGTGGTCAAGAGCAAGGACAGGGCAACTCTGATACAAGATCTAGATGAAACATTTGCAAATCTGCGCAAGATTCAACTCAAGCTCAACCCTGAGAAGTGCGTGTTTGGAGTCCCCTCCGGCAAGCTTCTCGGGTTCTTCGTGTCTCATAGGGGGATTGAAGCCAATCCCGACAAGATCAAGGCCATTGAGCAAATCGAAGCACCGAAGCGCGTCAAGGATGTGCGAAGACTTGACGGCTGCGTGGCTGCTCTCAGCAGGTTTATCTCTAAGTCTTCAGAACGCGCCCTGCCGTTTTTCAAAATTTTGAAAAAGGCAGGTCCAATGAAATGGACTCCGGAAGCGGAGGCAGCGCTGCAAGACTTGAAGAGGTACCTGTCCTCCACTCCAATACTTGTCGCACCTAAGCCACAAGAAAAGTTGCTGCTGTACCTAGCGGCAACCAATCAAGTGGTTAGTGATGCGTTAGTAGCGGAGAGGGAGGCAGATGATGAGCCAGCGGCCACGGCAAACACATCCAGCGACAAGCAGGGGGCTTCCCCGACAAGCTTTGGTCCCGACAAGGACGGATCTGCACAGATGCAAGAGGAGGTACGGAAGAAGATGGTGCAGCGCCCAGTTTATTTTGTCAGCTCCCTCTTGCAGGGGGCTAGATCAAAGTACTCTGGGGTACAAAAGTTGCTTTTCGGCCTTCTCATGGCCTCGAGAAAGCTGCGCCATTACTTCCAAGCGCACGAGATAACAGTGGTCACTCGCTTTCCGCTGAAGAGGATACTGCAAAACCCAGAAGCAACAGGCAGGATCGTCGAGTGGGCACTAGAACTGTCAAGCTTTGGCCTCAAGTTTGAAAGCACTTCAACTATCCAGAGCAGAGCATTGGCAGAGTTTATAGCAGAGTGGACGACAACGCCAGATGAGGAAATCCCAGAGACGAGCATCCCCGTCAAAGAAGCTAGCAAAGAATGGGTAATGTACTTTGATGGTGCCTTCTCGCTACAAGGCGTCGGCGCTGGCGTGCGGCCTGTCGCGCCAACCGGAGAGCACGTCAAGTACGTGGTCCAGATGCACTTTCCCAAGGAGCAAGCGACAAACAATACTGCAGAGTATGAGGGTTTGCTTGCCGGTCTCAGGATCGCGGCTGACCTTGGGATCAAGAAGCTTATTGTAAGGGGTGACTCGGAGCTTGTCGTCCGCCAAGTAAACAAGAGCTACCAGAGTCCGTTGATGGAAGCGTATGTTGATGAAGTGAGAAAGCTTGAAGAACACTTTGAAGGCCTGCAGATGGAGCACATTCCAAGAGCTCAAAACGACATCGCAGATGGCCTGTCAAAGTGTGCCGCACTTAAGCTGCTTGTGGAACCAGGGATCTTTGTGCTCAAGCTAACTCAACCATCCGTAAAACCATCAACTGGACAAAGCAAGAAGAGGAAGTTGATCTCCGGCGACTACTTTCCAGCAGAGCTTCTAGAAGCCGCCGCCAAGAAAGTCCCCAAGATCAACGCCAAGAGTGCTGAAGAGCAATCCGCTTCGGAAAGTCCCAGGACTTGTTCCGTTGAAGCAGAAGCTCTCGACAAGTTATGCTCCGGCAAGCTTGCCGGGGAACGTCGGGCTCCAGCTGAGCCACAGGTGCTCGCCGTCGAAGCAGATGTTCCCGCAGCAGCAGGTGCCTTTAGTCCTTGTTGTTGAGCCACAAGCTCCAGCATGGGCACAGCAGATTGTCCGTTTCCTCCAGACAGGAGAACTTCCCGAAGAGCAAGAAGAAGCTGAAAGAGTAGCCCGGCAGTCAAGTATTTACCAGTTTGTCGGCAACGAACTGTACGGAAGAAGACTCAACGGTGTGAAATTGAAGTGTATTCCACGGGAAGATGGACAGAAGCTGTTGGCACAGATACATGGAGGCATATGTGGCCACCACATTGGTGCAAGAGCACTTGCCGACAAGGCTTTCCGGCAAGGTTTCTTTTGGCCAGAAGCCCTCCAAGATGCAACTGCACAAGTAACCAAGTGTGAAGCGTGCCAGTTCCATTCCAAGCAGATACATCAGCCAGCTCAAGCTCTCCAGACGATCCCTTTGTCCTGGCCATTTTCGGTCTGGGGGCTCGACATCCTCGGCCCCTTTCCCCGCGCAGCCGGGGGCTTTGAGTTCTTGTACGTCGCCATCGACAAGTTCACAAAGTGGCCGGAAGTGGAACCAATTAGAAAAGTGACCGCACAGTCAGCAGTCAAGTTCTTCAGGTCGATTGTTTGCCGTTTCGGGATCCCTAACAGGATCATCACCGACAACGGTACACAATTCACCAGTCGCACCTTCATGCAATACGTCCAAGACCTTGGCGCTAAGGTTTGCTTCGCTTCTGTTGCTCACCCGAGAAGCAACGGTCAAGCAGAGAGGGCAAATGCTGAAGTGCTGCGCGGCCTCAAGAAAAGGACTTTCGACAAGCTGCGCAAATGCGGAAGAAACTGGATCGAGGAGCTGCCAGTGGTTCTTTGGTCGATCAGGACGACGCCAAATCGAGCCACTGGACAGACACCCTTTGCTCTTGTCTATGGAGCAGAGGTAGTTCTCCCCACGGAACTCGTATACGGGTCGTCTCGAGTGCTCGCTTATGATGAGCTCGAGCCAGAGCAGCTGCGACAAGATGACGCACTGCTCCTTGAGGAAGACCGTCTTCAGGCTGCTGTGCGAGCTGCTCGCTACCAGCAAGCTTTGCGTCGCTACCATAGCCGCAAAGTTAACGCCAGAAGTCTCGAGGAAGGCGACCTTGTTCTTCGGCGAGTTCAGTCCGCCAAGAATTCCAACAAGTTGACGCCGAAGTGGGAAGGCCCTTATCGGGTGAAACAAGTCACTAGGCCCGGCGCTGTCCGCCTTGAGACCGAGGATGGCTTGCCGGTGAGCAACTCCTGGAACATCGAGCATCTTCGTAAGTTTTACCCATAAGGCGCGGTTGCCGTGATCCGCTCCGGCAACCAACTTTTGTACAAGTCTTTCCGCTGTTGCATGTAATCCTTTGTACAAAGCCGGGCGCAGACCCCGTGCATCAGTAAAGTTTTATGTGCCCCACACGTCTTGTCATTCCATGCTTTTTATATTTTTGCATGAGTTATCTCACACCTTGTGTAGCACCAAACCCGGTAAGCAGTAACGAGCCGCAAGGGCCCATATATGTGTTTTCTCTCCTTTCTTTTTTCGTAAGGAAGAGCAAAGTTCCCTCGCACACAAGTTTGTCGGGGGGAGAGGAGAAGACGGTGGTATGGACCAAGCGCCGTTCAAGAAAACCTCGCCTTGCCGGGAAGCAGACAACACAAAAGCTAAGTTGCCAAAGTTTGAGCAATCAAAATTTTGAATTTTTAAGTTATCTTCCTTGAACGGACGCGCTTTGTATGGAAAACCTGTGCGCGGAGGAACCAACTCGTGGCCAGTTGCGCCCTTACTTTGTTTCGAGTTTGCTCAACAGCTTAAGTGTGTTGCGACTAATGTCGCGCCCTTACTTTGTTTCCGAGCCCGCTCAACAGCTTAAGTGCGCCGCAACTGGTTGCGACAAGGTTTCTTGCCGGCGACGGCATCGCCAGCAGGCTGCTGAAGTTCCGCACTCAGCGCTCGCGGCAAAGGTGCCTACGCCGGCAAGTTCCCCTAAAGCGTAGGGTAAAAACATACAAAGCAAGGAAGTCAAGTAGAGGAAATAACGTTGCATTAACCACTTCAGAAAGAGTTATATTACGAAATGACTTGCCGCAATTCTAATAGACAATTGTTCATAACGTGGTTGGCAGCGGCAAGGGGAGAAGAAATTAAAAAAGCCTAGTCCACGCGGTCGCCTTCAACCCTCTTGATCCCGCCCACCTTGTCCATAATGGGTGCGACAAGGGCCTTGACCGCCTCTTGGTCGGCGTCGGGCGGCAGGGTCCTGAGGACGTTGGTGAGGTTGAGGCCGGGGTTGCGGTACGCTATCTTCATCAGCACCTTCTGGAGGGCCCCCGCGCAGAGCCTGCGCGATTCGTCCGCCAGCTGCTTCGGGATCTTCTCCCGGAGTTGCTGGAGGGCCGTCGCCACGCCCTTGAAGAATAGAGTGAGCTTGGCGCTGGCGTGGAGGTTCTCGTCAGTGGAGTACCCGAGATACTCCGCCCCCAGCTCCGCCAGCTCCTTGTCGATGTCCGCGGCGGTGTTGACAAGACCTTTCGTCCATATCTCGACGTTCCGCCTGAAGTTATTCTGTGAGATGGCGGCACTGTCCAGCAACACCTTCTCGGCCCTGAGCTCCTCCTTCAGGGCCGTCTCCCGCTCCCTGGCGCCGTCCAGCGTCGTGGTAAGAGTGGACAACTTCAACTCCAGATCGGCGATGGAGTCCTTGGCGACGGCGAGCTCCTTGTCCTTCTCGGAGAGGCGGACCTGCAGCTCGGAGTGGCTGTGGGCGTCCTTCTCCCTCTCAAGCTTAAGTGCGGCAACCTCCTCGCCGCTCGTCTTCAGGCTGGCCTCCTGCTGCGCCACCCTCGTCTCCAACTCTCGCTTGGCGGTCTCAGCAGCTGTAGCGGCATCCTTTGCCTCCTGCAAAGCTCCGCCAAGCGATCGCTCACGCGCGGCAAGCTTGTCCTCGTGGCTGTCGAGGTCGACCTTCCGCTGCGTCAGCTCATCTTCTCGCCTGGAGAGCTCCTCGGCGGCAAGCCGTTGCTGCTCCTCCGCTTCAGCCTTCTCCAAAATAAACGCCTGATGCGCCTCGGCAAGCTGCTCCCGCTCCTCCGCCAAGGATCGAAGAGCTGCTTGGTTGCTGGCTCGGAGCTCTTCTGCGCGCTTCTCCAAGTCAGCACCCGCCTTGGCGGCCAGAGCCTCTCAGGACTCCAGCTTGGCTTGCCGGGCGCGGTAAAGGGACAGAAGCTTCCGCAGAAGCCGCTCCTCCTCAGACTCGCTGCTGCTGGTTGGCGCGTCGACGAACCTCAGTCCGGCGGAGGCAAGCACCTCCCCGTCGAAGACCTCTCCCTCGACTGGCGCCCTGGACGTGGACGCCCATGGGAGTTGGATGAAGACATCGTTACCGGCCTCCAGATAGGCGCCTGGCTCGGCTGCGGCAGCGGAGGGATCGGCAGCCGGCGCAGCGCCTGACGCTCCTGCGGCCTCAGGGCCGTCAGTGCGACTGCCGGACCCCTCCTCAGCTGCCGCACCAGTGGCCTTGGCTGCCTCGTCGGCGGCGGGCTCGTCAGCACCGGCCGCCCCTTCGGTAGCGGCGGCGTCGCCGGTGTTGCCACGTGCGTCCTCCTCGACGGCGACTTCCGTCTCCATTGGCTCTACGGCGGACGGGTCTGACGGAAGGAAAGGAAAGATGAACAAGTCAAGCAAATATCCAAAAAAGAAGAATCGAAGGAAGGAAAGTCCAAGGGTTTACCTGCGCGGGCCTCCTCCTCGGTGGGGTTTCTTGTCGGGGAGCTCTCCCTCGGCGGCGTGGTGGTAGCTCCCGCCGGCGGGGGGCCGCTAGCGCCATCCCTTGGTGGAGTGCTCGCCCTTGGCGGGGTGCTCGCCCTTGGCGGAGTGCTCACCCTTGGCGGAGTGGCCAAGGCGTGCGGCACGTCAGGGGCGGTCTCCTGGCGCTCCTGATGTTGCTGCTCTGCTCCTGCACAAGTCAACAAACAAGATATTAGCAAGAAAAGAAGTAGCACCCACGCGCGCCCAACAGCAGAAGATGCACTGCACTTACGCTGGGGGCTGCGCTGGGGGCTGCTCTGGAGAACAGTTGCCGGGTCCGGCAAGCTCGTCTCAGGCGCACCCCCTGCAGTCGCGGCGGGCTCGTCCTCGATGACGATCACCGAGACCTTGGCCCTCTTCGTTGCCCTCTGGGCCAGAGTTCTGAAAAGAAGAACAGGTTCAGAGTTAGGCAAAAGAGATACAAGACAAGAAAATCAAAGAAACACAAAGATTGCGAAGACTCACTCTTCTTCCTCCTCGTCGGAGCTCAGCGCGGAGAAGTCAAAATCCGGCTCGCGCGTCCCTGCGCAAGGAGGCGGAGGAGTGGGTCCCCTCGGCCGCTTCACGGGAGCAGGGACGGTGGTCTGGGAAGACCCCGCTCCGGTTGCCGCCGAAGCACGAGGGAGAGCGGGAACAGGGGCGCCGGTCCGGGAAGACCCCCCTCCTGTTGCCGCTGAAGCACAAGGAGCTCCCGTGGCGGCCTTGCTTGCCGCAGTAACGCGCGTCGCGCGGCGCTGCGGCTGTTGGCCCGTTTGCCGCCCCGTCACGTCTGCGGCCTTGCGGAGGCGTCTTCTCGGTGGAGCTGGAGGACTTGCTGGTGGTGGCGAGCTGCCCGAGGAGGAAGAAGAGGAGCCAATCTCCAGTGAGCCGCTCGAGTCCTCGGCAGGCTCACTGGACCCGGCACCCTGCTCGGTGGTCCCGCTCGACTCTACGCCCTGCTCGACGGGCTCGCTTGTCCCGGCAAGTTGCCCGGCAAGCTTCCCCGCCTTGCGGAGCTCTTCCTCCTCGGCGAGGCTTGTCGCCTCCGCTGCCTCCGCCTCCTCCACCGTGTACCCGAACTCGCCCGCGGCCCTAGCTGCCGCTGCCTCTTCCAGTCTTGTGGCAATGTATGCCATCTCCTGGACGGTGGTGTCGCGGGTGAGGCCTTTCTTCTCGTCGGGATCGACTGGCTGCTCCACCAAGTTGTCGAAGAATGTCTGCACAGCTTCGTCGGAAGGTTCTTGCCAAGTGGGGTAGATCCCGTGGGAATCACACAGCGGCATCACGGCACGGATGGCGCTGAGCGACGAGCTGTTGCACAACGGAACTACGCCCGGCGGCAACGTAAACCACTCAGGATGGGCGGAGTCGTACTTGAACAACGCCTGGAGCATCGCGTTGAGCTCCAAGACAGTGAAATTCCAATTGAGGCCCGGGCGCAACCTCATGATGTCTGTCGCGTTCTCGAACCCCCAAGCAGCCCTCTTCCTCTCCTGCAAGGGGGTGATTCAGCGGCGGAGAAAGTCGGCTCCTACTACGCCCACAGTGAGCTTGGCGTGCCTGAGGCGAAGGATTCGGGTAGTGGCAATCTTCAATCTGCTATCCTCCGGAGCCAGGTCGCTCCAGTCGTTGCCGCGTACTACTGCGGCTTGGCGCCGGGAAGTGAACGGCTGCGGGTCATCCTCTACGATCCAACACCAGTTGGCTCTCCACTCATCCCACTTGCCGTGGAGCTCCCCCTCCAGATATGCTTCCTTCTTGTGCGTCCTCGAGATCCAGGAGACGTCGCCCGACAAAGGCGACCCTGCCTCGACTCGAGGCGTGAAGTAGTGACAGAAAAGAGCTACATTGGGGTAGACTCCGACAAAGTTTTCGCACAGATGTGCGATAACGGCCATGGTCAAGACGGCATTTGGGGTGAAGTCAAGGAGATGAAACCCGTAGGTGTTCATGATATCGCAGAAGAATTCGGAATATGGCGGGCAGAGCCTGCAGTAGAAGAACAGGGCAAAGAAGGCATAGCCGGTCGAGAACATATCGCAGGCTACGGCGGGGAGTACCTTGGTGCGCGGATGCGCCTTCGTCTCCCTCGCCCAGAAGAGGTAAAAGGTATCCCTCAGCTCCTCCGCGCTAAGCTTTGGCGGGAAGACCGCCATCTTCTTCCGCATTGCTGCTAGCCGCGGCGCCTCGGCGGACTTCGCGGCGGCCTTCACGGACTTCCCCTTCTCGCCTTTCGGAGCCATGGTGGCGACGGAGGGGGAGGTCGACGGCACTGGTGATGCTGGTGGCGGCGGAAGGGGAGGAGCGCAGCTCTCTTTTGACCTTCGGGGAGGAGGGGAGCGGCGGGGGTTTCTGAAGGACGAAGAAGCAACGGGCAAATGGAAGGAACTGCCCCTGTTTCCCCTGCTTTTAAGGGGGGGAAGGGGACGTTCCGCATTTCCCATTAAAGAATAAGGCCACGATCTTCCCCACGACCCCGCGTTAAATGCGTGTCGTTAAGGGAGGGCGCGGTGGATATGGAGTGGGATACGGCGTGCCGCAGGCCGCGCCTGCCCGTGCACTGTTTTGAGCCTGGCCCAACAGCGCTCGGCACCGTGTATGGCCCAGGCCCGGGGGCTCCTGTCGGTGTACTAAAGTAGGGGTACCTTAGTATCCCGAACTTGTGCACGGGCAGTTGCAGCGTCCCGCGGCAGGGCTTGCCAGGCGACTGCCAAGGCCCCTCGTGGTTCCACTGGAGCCATTCAAGAACAAAGTATTTGAGTCAAAGAAACAAGGCCCCGGCAAGAGGAGCTTGCCGGGAAGGCCACTCAAGGCACAAAAACCATTCAAGACACAAAGCCCCGGCAAGAGGAGCTTGCCGGGAAGGCCATCCAAGGCATATCAAGAAGCTTGCCGCGACGCGCCACGCGTCCCGGCAAGACCCGGTGAGCGACAAGCTCCCGGACGCGACAAGATAGCGACCGCGGCAAGCTTCCACTCAAATACCCACGCTCCAGCACATCCACTCACGTGTCGCCCTGGGACCCTTCCAGGCGCACGTGGCGGAAGGCTGTGCAGCCAGGGGAACACGGTGGCAAGCGGCGATGACTAGGCTACCGTCGTGGCAGACGGTGGCGCCCCTGACGGCCACTTTTTGCACTGTTTGGGGCAACGGCGACGGGCATTCAATGCCCTTGTCCCCTGCCGTCAGGGTTAGGTACGGGGCACTGTACAAACACTGTTCCAACTACCACTCTTTTTACATTTTTACCCCTGTCTGTGTTGCCACCTGTCGGTGACCCCTTTGACCTATAAAAGGAGGCCCATGCGCAACGTAGAAGGGGTTCGGAACCTCGATCACTCTCCACACTCGGTCTTGTTAGCGGTTAGAGCGTACTCTTCCTCTCCTCGCTCCCGAGCCAAGAACTCAATAACAAACCAAAGCAGGAGTAGGGTTTTACGCATCCGTGCGGCCCGAACCTGGGTAAACTGCTCATGTGTGCGCCTCGATCCGCTCTTTGTGCTTCCTCCGCCCCCTTGCCGTACCGAGAAGGGGCTCCGGTCCCATAGGTGTTCGTGGGCGATCAGTTTCCCCGACAATACATGATCATTGGACAACCCAAAACATTCATGGATTTGAGTGGGGCATCAAGCAAACATGGCATCAGGTTAAAATAGTTTCACACTTAGCAGTTTTCAACAAGTCTCAGGAAACAACAACAGCGAGTAGGTCACTTTGCAAGCTTATTACAAACACCACAAGGCATATCATGAAAAGTGGATTACACCACAGAAAAGATGGCATGATTGTGCTTCTAAAACATATTGACATGTAGCTGAAACAAAAATCACACATAAAGATAAGAAAAAGACAAATCAGCATCTCATAACAAGTATCAGCACTTAACAGCCACATGCACTTTTGCAACAGAGATAAACATGGCATTATGACACCTAACATGAATGAAAATGCAACCATCATGTAGAGCATCACTAGATAAACATTAACATGCATGCAAATGGAACTAACATGTAGAGCACATCACCGCGAACATTTGGACATATCATACGCACAATTTGGACCATCGAGGACCAAGATATTATCCACACAAGAATGCATCATGATAACAGTTTTCTGGGACTTAGTCATTTTTCTGGGAAAAACGGAGTGAACGAGAAATAGTTAAAATGCGCCCACGCGAAGGATAGGGTCGGTGGAGGCGCTCACCGGGTGGGCTGAGGCCCAGGTTGGAGGAGGGAAGAGGCTGACCGGCTGCTAGGCTGGTGGACCTGGGCCGCGGCGCAGGAGATGGGCCGGTCGGCTGACGAGGAGGCCCACAAGGCGGGGCGGCGCTGGGCGTCATTGTCCCGAACGAGGACGAGGTCGGTGCTGCTGGTCTCCGGCGGCGATCGCCGGAGATGCCAGACCTGGTGCGGGAAAGAGGAACTTGGGCACGGGAGGCCAGTTCCCGGCGGCGGCGCTGCCCGAGGTCGAAGTAGAGGCGGTCCAGGGGGCACGGCGAGCTCGGCACGGGGGCGTGTGAGGCGGCGGCGGATATGTGGCGATCGGGGCGGTGAGGTCGAGGCACGCGGCAGCGGGGCTCCTACCGGCGAGGATGTGGGACCGATAAGTTGGCTGCGCTGCGGAGGACTATGGTGAGGTAGGCTTGCGGGAGCTCGAGCTCCGGCCGATGGGGCGAGGGAGCGAGGGGCGCAGGCGCTCGGGATTCGGCGGCGCTTCGGGCCCGGGTGGGCCTCGGATGGGCTCCGCGGGCCGCGGCCGGCGGGAGGTGGAGAGGAGGGCAGGTGGCGGCATGTGATTGGGCGCGAGCGACGGCGCGATGACGTGGCGGTGGCGGATTGGTTCGGGCGACGTGGCCGGCTGGACATGTCCGGCGCGGATGGACATGTCCGGCGGCGCGAGAGGGAGGAGGCTAGGGAGGAGGCTTATTTATAGGCAGAGGGAGCTAGGAGAGTCCAAATGAGGTGCGTTTTTAGGCCGTTTCGGAGCCTCGGATCGCGATCCGATGGTTCCGGAGCGGAGGCGGTTTAGCAAGTGGGCTAGTGGGCTTTGTAGGAGGCCTTAGACCGAGAAGAGAGAGAGTGCAGCCCGGTGACGGATTTCGGAGACCGAAAACATCCGACGTTTAACCAGCTATATTGCCGCTATAGTTTCACGGCTGAGCTATCAAACGAGCTCCGAATGCGATGAAATTTGACAGGCGGTCTGTCTACACTATAATAAGACCACACGCCAAGTTTCATCCCATTCCGAGAACTTTTTCTGGCCACTTATAAAATAATTATTCGGAGGTGCCGCGGGCGCGTGCAAGTGTGTCTGGGCTCAGAACGGAGAACGGAAAGGACGAGGGGGGTTCGGCCGGATTCAAGTTTTGAAAACATGCTGATGACAATGCACATGATGACATGGAAAAATGCAACACGCAAGCAGATGACATGGCAACGACAGCGAATAAGAGGATGACACGTGGCGCATCGGTCTCGGGGTGTCACAACACTCCCCTACTAACAAGAGATCTCGTCCCGAGATCTTAGGAACGAGACGAAAGGGAAAAAGGAAGAAGGTGAAACCAACGAACCTTGAGGGGTTGAACAACTTGAAAGAAGAACACACCGGAGAAGAACGAAGCTGCAAACACTTCGTTAGACAAGAGGAACAAGGGATACGACGAGAACCAAAAGGTTGAAGGATATGATGCAAGAGTTGAAGGTACAAGAATGAATTCAAAACCACTCCGGCTAAAAGAGATAGAAAAAGGAATAAGAAGAATAAATTTTAGATAGCACACCGGTTGAATATGGAAGGAATAGGACATGAACTTGAGAAGATGGAATAATACTTGACGAGATGAAACAACACAAATGCCTCCAGAATAACTAAAAGAATGGTATGAAAAGAATGGAGAATAAGATGATAGCTTTCACCACGGATGTATTTGAAAGAGCATCTTCAAAGAAAGACTCGAACCGAGTTGTTGGGAAAAATCAACAACAAAAGAATAAGCTTGTTGTGGACTTATGGAAATCATCTCAAAACTTGAGGTGAAGTTATGCCACAACCAAAAGATTGAATAAAGATGAGATGAAGGAAGAAATGCAAAACTCCACTTTAAAAGAATATGGAGAATTATTTCCATCTCAAGAGGCAAGAAGAAGAATGCTTGAGTCTCCACCAAGAATCTTGATGAACACTTGAAGAATGATTTGAATCTTGAAGAACTCCGGTAACGAAAAAGGATGATGATGTAGAATGAAGGATGAGAGAATAGGATTAAAGCCTTGCGATGATTAAGGTGGGGGTTATGACGGATAGCCGAGAAAACTTTGAACTCCAGAAAATAAAAGATGAAAGGACTTGGGATCAGAATTTGTTCATCATGAATAAACTCTGAAGGAAGGGATTACTCAACCTGATTAAAAGAATAAGAATTATGTTATGCTTATCCTTCACCAATTAAATTGACGAGAAACAATGGATTTGCATATCACTTATTCGCGTTGAAATTGATTAAGAGGGATATATCATGAAACTTGAGAAAGTCTTCATGAACCACCGGTAGGATTGGAAAGAACGAACGAATTGATATGATGACAAAGAAAAAGAATCTTGAACGAGACACCGTAAAAAATAAAACTGAGTGAAGAAAATAACAAACCACCAGGAAGAACTAGAAAATGAATGAAGAAAAGAGAATGAATCGCCGAGAAGAATTAAAATTGGACAAAGAAAAGAGAATGAATCACTGAAAGAATTAGAAAATGAATAAGAACTCGGGGGAGTTTAGATACAAGAGAACGAAGAGATCGCGAACTGATTAATGATACTTGGATGAAGCACCGGAAAGAATGTGAGACGAACGAAGAGGCATCAATTAAGAATATTTGGAGGACGAAGTTGAAAACTGAGAACGAATAAATCTTCTGAAATGATGGCCTTCGGAGGAACACAAAGAAAAGAATTCATGAAATACTATGGATGGTTAAAGACAAGAATTTAACACGATCGGAACAAAGTAAGAGGATATCATCAAGCTAGCATCACGAATCTTTGAGAGAACGGACAAGATTTGGAGGAATTCTTCCTCGATCTTCAAATGTTGGGAATGACGACGAGATACACCCCCAAAATTGTTGAGATACTCCGAAAGAATGAAAACAAGGAAAGGTTGAACCAATATTGAAAAGAATTTGAAAACGATCTTGGAGAAGGCATATGACTGCTAGAATCCATTCTTACGTCACACTCGAAAAGAATATAGGAATACTCCAGGAAATTAGAAGAGTCAGGTAAGATCATGGGAAAAGACATGCGGGTTATGAGCCCACCGAAGAGAAACACCGTTGAAAAGGATTTTTCGAATGAGAAATGATGCACCGGAACATTTGAAAGACTCGAATGAGGTGACAACCTCGAATAAATTAGAACGCAGACGAATCTCCTGAGTTGTCTTTGGAACACCGGAACAATTAAATGGCGATAGGCAAACAAGAGAAGGGGAAAACACTTGAGCAATGGAAAAGAATAAGATCAACACCAAAAACTTGAATTGAATCCACCGGAGAAGAAAAAGAGATGAATAATGATGACGAGACGAGAATTCACCGGTTGAAATAACGGAGGAAAGAATGCAAGGGATTCGCACGAGTAGGATGGATACTCGATTGAGGACTCTGGCTCTGATAAGAAAAAGGGTGGGCGGGTAGGAAAAAGAAAGACCACTTTGGATGAGGAAACAACGTCGGTTGGAAAGAGCTGAGGATTGAACTAGCACAAGATGAAGAGGAACGAATCAACTTGACGAGAATTGCACCGGAACAAAACGAACAAAAACTAACCGCGTGATCCTAAAAAAATTGAAGGGGAAGAGGGGTAATTCAAAACACCTACATCATGATTCCTCACCGGAGCGACAAAGGGGCTGAGGAGTAAAAAGTATTCCTACTCTAGGATATAACTAGACTCCAAAATAGTTTTCTGCTAGAATCAATAATGGCCAAACTACGATCAATCAAGGGGGCTCCTATGGTCGGTCGAGGCTCCGATACCAACTTGTCACGCCCAAGATGCGATTCTATCCCGATCACGTGATACACTCGTGACTTGGGCACAACCGCATTTCGGGCGCTTAGCAAGGTGGATATTATTACATCGTACCATTACATAAATACATGGGGATACAACAATTCATACAAGTCACATGAATACAACAACATCACATACAAGGCATACCACTATGGATGCAAACATGAAAAGCACAACGACATCCATCTGCTATCCCAGGCTGCCGACCAGGAACCTAATCCAAGACTGACAAGAAGAAGAAGAAAGAACTCCAACACAAAGAACATCGCTCTCACGTCACGTCATCGGAAACCTGCACCTGCAACTATTGTTGTAGTATCTGTGAGCCACGAGGACTCAGCAATCCCATAACCATGGGTATCAAGACTAGCAAATCTTAAAGGATATGAAGAGGTTAAGTGGTGAGGTTGCAGCAGCGGCTAAGCATATGTATGGTGGCTAACTTACGAGTACAAGAATAAGATGAGCCTCTATGCAAACGGTCACAAACTAGTAGTGATCGCTAAAGATCCTGAACTACCTACGAGTCAAACATAACCCCACCGTGTTCTCTTCTCAAAGTGAAAAGAGACAGTCACGGTTACTCACGCGGTTCGTGTGTTTTATTTCGAATCCTCTGTCAAGTTTTCTACAACCGGACATTAACAAATTCCAATCTGCCACATAACCGTGGGCACGGCTTTCGAAAGATCATAACCCTGCAGGGGTGTCCCAACTTAGCCCATCACAAGCTCTCACGATCAACAGAAGTAAAAGTATTACCCCTTATCTTAGGGACAATCCGATCAGACTCGGAATCCCAGTGCACAAGACATTTCGACAATGGTAAAAACAAGTCCAGTAAGACCTCCCGGCGTGCCGATACCCTGATAGTAGCCGCGCATATCTCGTCTCAGGCCACGTCCGGATGAGCACAGCGTACAGAGACCAAACCCCAAGTTGCCAAGGGGTGGCACCGCAAACGACTCTAGTTGGGACCAACACCATCGGCACTAGCCCCCCTGTAATGTAGAATTAATAACCCAGGGACGCAACCCCCTATGTAATTTAATTAATTAATTAAGTTTTTATTATGAGGCAAATTAAAACCAATGTTGGGCCTTGCTGGAGGAGTTTTATTCAAAGACGAACTGTCAAGGGGTCCCCATATACCCAACCGCGTTAGGAACGCAAAATCAAGGAACATAACACCGGTTTATCGGTTCTTAAGGCGGCATGAGTGGAAAAAAACACCGAGCAAAAGGCCAAGCCTTCCCCCCCATTGCCAAGTATATAGGTGTGTTAATTATAGTATTAGATATTATGAAATTCCCAAAACCAAGATCCAACATGGAACAGTCTTCATCTTCACCTATAACTAACAACGCTATAAGAGGGGCTGAGCAAGCGGGTAACATAGCCAAACAATGGTTTGATGGGAAGGTGTCAAAGGTTAGAGGTTTCAAGGCAACAAGGAGAGGCTGACAACAAATAGTGGGTAGCACGACATATAGCGATAGCATCGAGACAACTAGCATAGCAATGATAGTAAAGGTATCCAAGGAGACGGTCATCTTGCCTGAGATCCTGCAAAGGAAGAAGAACGAGTCCATGAAGTAGACGAAGAAGAAGCCACGAAGACGAAACAAGTGTAGTCGAACGAATCCTCACGGTCGCAACAGAATATGAACTAGCGAGAAGAAGCACACAACATGGTAAACACACCACTCAAGAACATGACAAGATGTTCAACCAAGTATGATGCAAGACAAGTCTATATGATGCAAAACATGGCAAGGGATGATGCATACAAGAATAACACAACCCAACAAGGTTAAATGAGGCCGGAAACAACATATAACAATTCTGGTAAGTCCTCATATGCAAATTTAAAAACGGGTCCAGATCTGAACAAACCTTAAGTTCAAGTTGTTAAACAGCAAGTTAACATGCACCATGATGATCTACTCAAAATTCTAGTCAAGTTACATATAAAGTTCATTAAATTTGGAGCTACGGCCTAGAAGATATGAGCAAAACAAGTCAAGCATGTCATAGATGCAAGATGCATTCAAACATCAAGCAAACACACTCCAATCAGGTATTCAACATGATATTATGCATCTACATGCAAAAACACACAAGTTTCATAAAGGACACGCTCAAAACGGAGCAACGGTTCACCGCATACACATAAAACAAGATATAACAACAAGCTGTCCAAAAACAGTAACATGGCACTTAGTTGATATCAAAACAACATGATACAATAACATTTCATGGCAACAAAGGGCATGGCAAGAATGTACATGTCCAGCACTACAAGCATGACCAAAGAGCTACTACAAAACACCACTAGAACATGCTCAAAACTTCATAGCAAGATTGCAAAAGATAACAGTTTCACAGACTTAGTGAAATAAACTAAACATGACAGCAACAATGACAAGTAGGCATGTTTGCAAGCTTGTGCAACTCATCTCAAAGCATATCATGGCATGTGAGTATAACCAATAGCAAGAAGACATGTTTATGAAGCTACTCATGGCAAGAACATGGTCATACGATGCATAGACCACTAGCAATTCACATGGCAAAACTGAACTTACTGATAACAGGCAGACATAAATATTTTATAGCAACTTGAGAGCATGAAAACAACAAGCTATAGCAGGTCATATATGCAAACAAGGGCATGGATGGATAGAGCATAACATGGGCAACAAGACATGATCATTGGACAACCCAAAACATTCATGGATTTGAGTGGGTCATCAAGCAAACATGGCATCAGGTTAAAATAGTTTCAGACTTAGCAGTTTTCAACAAGTCTCGGGAAACAACGACAGCGAGTAGGTCACTTTGCAAGCTTGTTACAAACACCACAAGGCATATCATGAAAAGTGGATTACACCACGGAAATGATGGCATGATTGTGCTTCTAAAACATATTGACATGTAGCTCAAATAAAAATCACACATAAAGATAAGAAAAAGACAAATCAGCATCTCATAACAAGTATCAGCACTTAACAGCCACATGCACTTTTGCAACAGAGATAAACATGGCATTGTGACACCTAACATGAATGAAAATGCAACCATCATGTAGAGCATCACTAGATGAACATTAACATGCATGCAAATGCAACTAACATGTAGAGCACATCACTATGAACATTTGGACATATCATACGCACAATTTGGATCATCGAGCACCAAGATATTATCCACACAAGAATGCATCATGATAACAGTTTTCTGGGACTTAGTCGTTTTTCTAGGAAAAACCAGAGTGAGCGAGAAATAGTTAAACTGCACCCACGCGAAGGATAGGTGTAATGCCCAGGATGGGACTATACCTCCTACGTGTCGAGGCACGACTTAAAGGTATAAGCCCATCCTAGAATGATCTCAAGTTTGGTATCTTTGCACGACTCATGTAAAAGAGGGATTAAATTGCAAAAGAAGATAGTTGGCTTACACTCGCCACTTCACACAATACATTACATAAGCAAAAACATCATTCAAAACATCACAACCCGACTACGGGTGAAGATCCAAAAGAAAGATACCAAAACAACATAAAGCCATAGGGCAGGATCGAATCCTAGTAGAAACCACTACTGATCGTCGAAAACGTCACAAGCATAAGGCCACTCTCTTCATCGAGCTCCCAGTGAAGTACTTGAACCAGCTCCTGCATCAAGCTCGGTTGAACCTGCATCTGGTGTTGTAGTATCTGTGAGCCACGAGGACTCAGCAATCCCATAACCATGGGTAATAAGACTAGCAAAGCTTTATGGGTAGGAAGAGGTAAAGTGGTGAGGTTGCAGCAGCGGCTAAGCATAATATGGTGGCTAGCTTACGAGTACCAGAATAAGATGAGCATCTACGCAAACGGTCGCAAAAGTAGTGATCGCTAAAGATCCTGAACTACATACGAATCAAACATAACCCCACCGTGTTCTCCTCTCAAAGTGAAAAGAGACAGTCACGGTTACTCACACAGTTGTGTGTTTTACTTCGGATCCTCTGTCAAGTTTTCTACAACCGGACATTAACAAATTCCAATCTGCCACATATCCGCGGGCACGGCTTTCGAAAGATCATAACCCTACAGGGGTGTTCCAACTTAGCCCATCACAAGCTCTCACGATTAGCTGAAGTGATAAATATAATATCATCACCCCTTATCTTAGGGAAAATCCGATCAGGCTCGGCTTCCCGGTAGCACAAGTCATTTCGACAATGGTAAAACAAGTCCAGCAAGACCTCCCGGCGTGCCGACACCCTGATAGTAGCCGCGCGTATCTCGTCTCAGGCCACAACCGGATGGGTGATGCTACAGGACCCAATCCTCGAGTTTCCCCGTGGTGGTTCCCGCAGGCTCCCCGTTTGGGACCAACACCATCAGCACTGGCCCCCCCTGCTATGTAGAATTAAGAACCCGGGGACATGACCCCCTATGCAATTAATTAATTATTTAAGTTGTTATTATGAGCAAATTAAAACCAAAGTTGGGCCTTGCTGGAGGAGTTTTATTCAAAGTCGAACTGTCAAGGGGTCCCCATTTCACCCATCGTGTAAGGAACGCAAAATCAAGGAACATAATGCCGGTTTATCGGCGCCTAAGGTGGCATGAGTGGAACAAAACACCGAGCAAAAGGCCAAGCCTTCCACCCATGCCCAGTATATAGGTGTGTTAAATAATAGTTATAGATATTGTGATATAACAGCAACAAGTTCCCTCCTGGAACAAACTTCATCTTCACCTGCAACTAACAACGCTATAAGAGGGGCTGAGCAAGCGGGTAACATAGCCAAACAGTGGTTTTGCTAGGAAGGTGTCAAGGTTAGAGGTTTCATGGCAACAAGGAGAGGCTGACATAAAAAATGGTAGCGCGACATGTAACGATAGCATCGAGACAACTAAGCATGGCAATGGTAGTAAAGGTATCCAAGGGTATGATCATCTTGCCTGGGATTCCACAAGGGAGAAGAACGGATCCATGAAGTAGACGGAGCACACAGTCGAGCGAAACCTCACAACTCCGGAACGAAACCGAAGCTAACAAGAGAAGCAACCGGAAAGAAGAAAAACAACACGGAAAACACCCAAGCATAAACATGGCATGCGATGCACATCCAAGTATGATGCATGTCCGGTTAAATATGCATGGCAATGGCAAAGTGCACAAACAAGACTACAAGTTAAGTGGAGCTCAATATGCAACGAGTTGTATATTGACGAAACACCACATGTTATTTATTTAGTTGACTCTCGATTATTTACAAGACAAGGTTGAATGTTGTTAACATGGCAAGAGGTGAAGCATAATAAAACTACACTATTTAGGCATTTTAAATGAGGCCGGAAATAACAACAACAAATTCCGGAAAACCCCATAAGCATGTTTAGTAATTATAAGCAAACAACAATTTAACATATCGATGTTGTTAACATGATGCGGATGACATGATTAAGTTTATGCAATTTAATTAAAGGTTGACAAGAGAGATATGAAGTATTTGTCACCGTGGTGGAATGAAAGGGTGCCACGGCAATGATCCGAAAATGATGCAACGGCATCATATCGGTTCCGGTAACTCGTCGAGAGACCGGTGCAAAAGATGAAGGTGGCGAGCGGAACAAGATGATAGTGGGTTGATCCCGTCACCGGGTTCCCACGGGTCGGCGACGAGGCAACCGAGGAGCACGACAAAAGATGAAACGGCTACGGAGCACACAAGGGCAAACATTTCATACAACCTCGACATTACACGGGTCAACGTCTCGGGTTATACCTTCGGGACAAACGTTCACGGGGCGGTTCAAGTCGTCGCGGGACGTAGTGGTACACGGGTTGTAGAGGAAGAAGTCGTTCTCGCGAGTCGTAGAGGAAGTAGTGGTTCACGTTCATCGGTAGGGGTACTCGTTCCGTAGTGGGAAGTAGTTGTTCCGGCAACGGTAGTTGTTCACGTTCGTAGATGTACTCGTCATCGTAGCCGTTCGGTTGTCGTGGTACTTGGTCGTGGTACTTAGCATCGATAGATGTACTCGTTCCGTTCGGTCTTGCCGGTCTCGTCTCGAGTCGTAGTTGTACATGTCGTCGAGGTACTTGTTACATCGCGATCGTAGGGGTACTTGACATATCGCCGTGTAGTCGAACTTGACGGTCGTCGGCGACTCGAAGGGGTACACGGGTCGTCGTGGTACTTGTCGCGTCTCCGAGGACCTGGGATAACAACCACAGCAACAAAACACAAACACGGCAGCACGACGGGGCGACGAGGCCATCGGGCGTGGAAGGCGCTGGAGGTGAGCTGCGGAAGACGGAGGCCGCTGGGATGGAGGAGCTGAGTCCCTGGAGGACGGGGCTCCATGGGGAAAACAGGGCGCCGGGGTGCTTGGGCCCTGGCCGACGGGCGGCTCCTGGACGAGCAGAGGGAACGGCACTCGGAGGAGGCTGGCACTGCGGAAGACGGAGCCGCGCCTTGGCGATGAGGCAGGAGGGAGCTCGAGGAGGGCCCGAGGTCGATGCAGGAGGGCGAGGCAGAGGCCGTCGCTGGCGGCTTGGAGAAGGGAGGCCACGGCGCTGCGGAAGGGGCGCGTTCCGGGCCGGCCTTGCTGGGCGCCAGAGGAGAGCGTCGGGCTGCAGCTCCTGGTGGAGGAGGAAGGACGGGGCCGTCGCGGCGCTACCTGGCTGGAGGCGTCGGAGTCCAGGCTCTGGAGGAAGGGCGGAGAGACGAGGCGCTCGGGGCGCGCGCAGGAGCTGAGGATCGAGGCGACGGGGAGAGATCGAGAGGGTTTGTGCGCTCGAGGGGAGGGGCAAGACGTGCGAGGGAAGATGTGCGGCGGCTGGGAGAGAGCGAGGGGAGAGGGTGAGGAATGCGGCTAGGGTTAGAGGAGCGGGCTGGTGGGCCTTGGAGAGAGTTGGGCCTTGAGGCTGAGATGGCCCAAGGAGACCTGGAGGAGGCTTGGGCCTAGGGAGGCCTCGGAGGGCGGCTGGGATCTTTCCCTTTTAACTGATTTTTAAAAACAGAAAAGAAAGAAGAAGAAAAGGGAAGAAAATAAAAGGTTAGGGAAGAGATTTAAACACGGAGTTAAATCTCTGGACTCATACAAAAGTAAGGAATTAAAAGAATTTGTTGAAAGACTTTTGGAAGATAAAAATTCAAACGAGTTTGAATAAATGTCAAACTGTTCGAATTTAGAAAACCCTTTAGATGAAATCCAAATGGGTTGGAATTTCAAGAGATGGCCCTACACATTAGATGTGATTTATGAGAAGATTTGGAACATTTATAGATAAAGTAAAATGGCAACACAATTTTACTAAAGGCTCAAAGGAAGAAAAGGAAGTAGAGTTGGATGAAAGAAAATTGAAGAAAGGTGCAATTGTGTTATAGGTGATTCCAAGGAATGGAATATTTTTAAATATAGCTCCCTAATTATTGAGAGGCTTTTATATGTTATAAAGAGAAGTCACCTTCCCTCGATTTAAATGGACCGAAGGTCCACACAATTTATTTAAGTTGAGATGCAAAATTAAAGACATGATGGTCTGATGACATGATGCAATGCAAAAATAAATAACACAAGTACAAAGAACACACGGGAGAACCCGGAACATCTGGAATCTTCTGGAATCTTCTGGGACGTCGGACTTCGGGCGTCACAACTCTCCCACACTAACAGAGGATCTCGACCCGAGATCCTAGGGATATCACCGGGTAGAAACGAAAAAGAAGAGGTAAAACAAAGTTGCTTCTTTGACAGACGAGTGAAACCACGAACCTTGAGAGGTTGAACAAAATGAAAGAAGAATACAACAGAGATGAACGAAGATGAAACACTCCGGTAAAAGGAGGAACAAGGAACAAAATGAGAACCTTGTAGGTTGAAAGACATGAAACAAGAGCTCACGGACCAAAATAATAAGAAACCGCAATGGTATAGCCAAGGAATAAGAATGACAGAATTCGGACAGCACTCCGTCTGAAAATGGAAGGAACTGAACATAAACTTGAGGAGATGGAATGATACTTGATGAAATGAACAACATATTGCCTCTGAAACAATTGAAAGAATGGCACAAGCGGTAAGAAAAGATTCAGACATCACTCCGGTTAAAAGACAGGCAAAACTAGATAAATGACGGAACTTGAATGAAGAATACAACACTCCGGTTAAATGGACTAGAAAAGAAAAGAACATGATCTCGATAAAACGAGATGATGGTTTGGAGAGAGCAACATAACAATGCCTCCGGAATGAAAGAATAGTATATAGATCCATGAAAGAATTGAACGGATAGAAAAATACAACTTCTCCGACAAATGAATATGAAACACATCCTTACGAAGAAGGGTTGAACGGAGTTGTTGAAAATAATCAACAACAAAAGAATAAGCTTGATGTGGGCTTATGGAAAACATCTCAAAATTATGAGGTGACAACCAGCCACCGACAAAACATTAATTGGATTGAGATCAACAAGGAGACGAAGAACTTATTTCGCCGGAATGATAAATGAAGAATTTGGGTCATTTATGAGCACCATAATAGCAACAATTCTCAAGGAAAGCTTTTTGGTGAATTATAACCCAAGATAACTTTAACGAATAATTAAAGGGTTGAAAAGATCTCCTGAACAAGGAAAAATGATGGTTTTAAATATCCCATTCCTGACTACTTGTGAATCATAAAACATGAAGGAATTGTCAAGAATGACATAACACCATCTGAAAAGATAAGGTAGAAAGAATTGCACTTCAAAATGCAAGATGGAGAATACTTGAGGTCCAACAAGAATCTTAATGAAGACTTCGAGGATGAATTAAATTTTGATGAACCTCCATGAGAACTCCGGTAATGAAAGCATGAGAAGTGGAAGATGAAAAGAATAAGATTCAAGGCCTGCGATGAATTAGATGGAGATTTGAAATGATATAATTGAAATAACTTGGAGCTCCGGAAAACAAGATGAACAACTTAGGACCGAGAATATGATATGATGAACAAACTCCGAAGGAAGGGATTAACCTCTTGGAAGAAACTAGAATAATATTTATGATATGCATATCCTTCACCAATTTAAGTTGATGACAACCAAAGGATTTGGCATATTACTTATTCTCGCTGGAAAGAATTAAAGAGAGATCTAGCACAAGCTTGGGTAAATCTTCAACAAAGCAGTGGTAGGATTATGAAAAGAACAAGTGAATTAAAACGATAACAAGGAAGAGTAAACTTGAACGAGCCACCGTAAGAATAGGGAGACGAACGAAGAGGCATCAATGAAGAATAGTTGGAGGACGAAGTTGAAAACTGAGAACGAAGAAATCTTATTAAATGATGGTCTTCGGAGGATCACAAAGAAAAGAATTCATGAAATGCTTCGGATGGGTATAAAAAGAATTCCTCACAATCGGACATTAATGAGGATGGCATGAAGCTAGAACCACAACTCTTGAGAGAACGGGCCAAGATTTAAGAGAAACACTTCTCCGGTCTCCAAATGCTGAGAATGAAGACGAGAAATGCCATAAGAATTGTTGAGCACTCCGGAATGAAGAATTAAAAAGGTTGAACCAATGATGAAAAAGAATTTAAAAACGATCTTGGAGAAGGTATGTGACTGATGGGGATCATTCTTATGTCACACTTTGAAAAGAATTTGAGTATAACTCCAGAAAAATTAGAAGAGTCAGGTAAGATCCTGGAAAAAGACCTGTGGCTTAGGGCCCACTCAAAAGAAATCACCGTTGAAAAAGATTGCTTAAGAGATATAGCACCGATTGAATTAAATGGCTTGAATAGATGACAATCCTCAAAATAATTTGAACGGATTAAGAATGGAATTATGAACCTTCAGCACTCCGGATATGGATAGCAAGAGGAGAATGAATAATTGGTGCACCGGAATAAGAAAGCATTGTGAAATGAGGAAAAGGATAAGATCAACACCGAAATATTGAATTACAACCACCGGCAGAATTTGAGAACAAAAGAATGATGAACTTGAAGCTCTTGAGCCTCTTCACGATAAATCACCGGATAAGAACATTGAAGGAAAAGAATGAAGAAATATCACATGAATAAAATGGATACTTCATCTGAGAATTTCTTGCTCCAAGACGAAGAAGGGTGGGAGGGTGGGGAAAACAAGGACAACTTGGGATGAATGAAACAGACAAACGTCAGATTTGTCAACGGCGTCCGTATGGAATAACTTGAAGAGAAGGCACACCGGTTGAAAAGGATTAACATGAAGATATCGATGGATCAAGAAGGACTAGCACTCCCATAGAAATATGAGAACACCGATTAGGAAAGGTATGGAATCAACATTTGACATCGAAGCAACTCGAATACCAGAATCAAAACAAAAACAAAGAGTAGATGTGTAGCAGCCTAATCTTCACAATATCATCCGAGCAAAGAATTGAACGAATGAATTCCGTAGGTACATCAACTTGACGAGAAACCACTAGGGAGAACAAAAGATAAATAAAAAGGAACAAGGAACAATAGAACAAATACAAGATAGAAGCTTCGTTCGACATCTTCGTGCTGAAAGCTCATGGAGCGTGTTACAAAAGGGTTTTGCAATCCCCGGATCAGCATAGCCAAGGACCCTTTAAGATGCAACTCCCGATCAGAACAAGTCCATAAAACCACTTCACTCAATGTAGAACCCCGAACTTCATATCGTGCATCCGTTGGAAGAATGCCTAGAACTACTAGATGAACCCACCTATTAATTTCCGAAAGTTTCCAGTTATGCAATCAGGTGTTGGGGATACAGGGGAAGCACCGCGCAATCAACTCTAAACCTACATCCAGCTGTATCCATCCTTCAACACATAACTAGTTGTTCTCGGAAACCGTTTACCTTGGACCTTCGAAACGCATCCACTATACAAGCTATGGCAATACTCCCGAACTACCTCCCCAGTACTGGGTGATGTCGGGGTTATCTTGCCACTAACCGCATAGGAGAGTTTTCGATGTCGGCCGTCTTAAGTATTCTAGTACTGCCGCGATGGATTTGTGACGACAACACCTCGGAGCTCAACTCCCCGGGACACTGCCACAACCCCTAATGACAGGAGGCATCGAGAACAATGTTCTCGTCACAAAGACATCGAAACAATCCAAACAATACTCGCGAGATCCTAAAAAAAATTGGTGCATTTTTTTGAGTAGAAGAGATAAGAGTAATCGTCAGGAGTCCTCACCAGAGTAAAAGAGATGAGGAACAAAAGAAATCCTACTCTCCTATATATATAGGACTCAAAACATTTTCAAGTGTGTGCCTAGACTCAACCGTCAACGATTCGATCAATCAGTGGGGGCTTCTAGGTCGGAGAAGGCTCTGATACCAACTTGTAATGCCCAGGATGGGACTATACCTCCTACGTGTCGAGGCACGACTTAAAGGTATAAGCCCATCCTAGAATGATCTCAAGTTTGGTATCTTTGCATGACTCATGTAAAAGAGGGATTAAATTGCAAAAGAAGATAGTTGGCTTACACTCGCCACTTCACACAATACATTACATAAGCAAAAACATCATTCGAAACATCACAACCCGACTACGGGTGAAGATCCAAAAGAAAGATACCAAAACAACATAAAGCCACATGGCAGGATCGAATCCTAGTAGAAACCACTACTGATCGTCGAAAACGTCACAAGCATAAGGACACTCTCTTAATCGAGCTCCCAGTGAAGTACTTGAACCAGCTCCTGCATCAAGCTCGGTTGAACCTGCATCTGGTGTTGTAGTATCTGTGAGCCACGAGGACTCAGCAATCCCATAACCATGGGTAACAAGACTAGCAAAGCTTTATGGGTAGGAAGAGGTAAAGTGGTGAGGTTGCAGCAGCGGCTAAGCATAATATGGTGGCTAGCTTATGAGTACCAGAATAAGATGAGCATCTACGCAAACGGTCGCAAAAGTAGTGATCGCTAAAGATCCTGAACTACATACGAATCAAACATAACTCCACCGTGTTCTCTTCTCAAAGTGAAAAGAGACAGTCACGGTTACTCACACAGTTGTGTGTTTTACTTCGGATCCTCTGTCAAGTTTTCTACAACCGGACATTAACAAATTCCAATCTGCCACATAACCGCGGGCACGGCTTTCGAAAGATCATAACCCTGCAGGGGTGTCCCAACTTAGCCCATCACAAGCTCTCACGATCAGCTGAGATAATAATAATTATTACCCCTTATCTTAGGGACAATCCGATCAGGCTCGGAATCCCGGTGCACAAGACATTTCGACAATGGTAAAACAAGTCCAGCAAGACCTCCCGGCGTGCCGACACCCTGATAGTAGCCGCGCGTATCTCGTCTCAGGCCACAACCGGATGGGTGATGCTACAGGACCCAATCCTCGAGTTTCCCCGTGGTGGTTCCCGCAGGCTCCCCGTTTGGGACCAACACCATCAGCACTGGCCCCCCTGCTATGTAGAATTAAGAACCCGGGGACATGACCCCCTATGCAATTAATTAATTATTTAATTTGTTATTATGAGCAAACTAAAACCAAAGTTGGGCCTTGCTGGAGGAGTTTTATTCAAAGTCGAACTGTCAAGGGGTCCCCATTTCACCCATCGTGTAAGGAACGCAAAATCAAGGAACATAATGCCGGTTTATCGGCGCCTAAGGTGGCATGAGTGGAACAAAACACCGAGCAAAAGGCCAAGCCTTCCACCCATGCCCAGTATATAGGTTTGTTAAATAATAGTTATAGATATTGTGATATAACAGCAACAAGTTCCCTCCTGGAACAAACTTCATCTTCACCTGCAACTAACAACGCTATAAGAGGGGCTGAGCAAGCGGGTAACATAGCCAAACAGTGGTTTTGCTAGGAAGGTGTCAAGGTTAGAGGTTTCATGGCAACAAGGAGAGGCTGACATAAAAAATGGTAGCGCGACATGTAACGATAGCATCGAGACAACTAAGCATGGCAATGGTAGTAAAGGTATCCAAGGGTATGATCATCTTGCCTGGGATTCCACAAGGGAGAAGAACGGATCCATGAAGTAGACGGAGCACACAGTCGAGCGAAACCTCACAACTCCGGAACGAAACCAAAGCTAACAAGAGAAGCAACCGGAAAGAAGAAAAACAACACGGTAAACACCCAAGCATGAACATGGCATGCGATGCACATCCAAGTATGATGCATGTCCGGTTAAATATGCATGGCAATGGCAAAGTGCACAAACAAGACTACAAGTTAAGTGGAGCTCAATATGCAACGAGTTGCATATTGATGATGTTGGGGAACATAGCATAAATCAAAAAAATTCTACATCTTCACCAAGATCCAACTATGGAGACATCTAGCAACGAGCAACTAAGAGTGCATCTACATACCGTTATGAAGATTGCGTGCGGAAGCTTTCAACGAAGCAAGGATGAAGTAGTCATACTCTTCACGTTCTTCGTCACCGATGATCTAGCGCCGAACGGACGGCACCTCCGCGTTCAACACACGTACGGTGCAGCAACGTCACCTCCTTCTTGATCCAGCAAGGGGGGAGGAGAAGTCGTCAGAGATCCGGCAGCACGACGGTGTGATGACGGATGCAGTGGAGATCGCAGCAGGGCTTCGCCGGGCGCCCTGCGAAGGAGTTGGGAGGTGTGACGGGAGGGGGAGAGGCGCCAGGGCTGAGGTGCGGCTGCCCTCCCCCCCCCCCACATATATATAGGGGGCCAGGGGGGCGCCAGCCCCTTGCAGATCCAATCTGCAAGGGGGGGCGGCGGCCAGGGAGGAGTCCCCCTCCCCCAAGGCAAGTGGTGGCCCCCCTCCCCTTAGGGTTTTATCCCTATGCGCATGGGGAGGTGGGGCCCCCTTGTGGTGTGCCAGCCCAGAGGGCTGCACACATCCCCTTGCGGCCTAGGGGCCCCACCGGGATGGGTGGCCCCACCCGGTGGACCCCCGGGGCCCCTCCGGTGGTCCCGGGACGCTCCCGGTGACCCCCGGAGATCACCCGTTGGCCGAAACTGGACTTCCCATATATCAATCTTTACCTCCGGACCATTCCGAAACTCCTCGTGACGTCCGGGATCTCATCCGGGACTCCGAACAACTTTCGGGTTTCCACGTGCATTAATCTCTACGACCCTAGCGTTACCGAACCTTAAGTGTGTAGACCCTACGGGTTCGGGAGACACGTAGACATGACCGAGACCACTCTCCGGTCAATAACCAACAGCGGGATCTGGATACCCATGTTGGTTCCCACGTGTTCCTCGATGATCTTCATCGGATGAACCACTGTGTCAAGGATTCACTCAATCCCGTATGTTATTCCCTTTGTCCATCGGTATGGTACTTGCCCGAGATTCGATCGTCGGTATTCCCGATACCTTGTTCAATCTCGTTATGGCAAGTCTCTTTACTCGATCCGTAATCCATCATCCCGTGACTAACTACTTAGTCACATTGAGCTCATTATGATGATGTCTTACCGAGTGGGCCCAGAGGTACCTCTCCGTCATACGGAGTGACAACATCCCAGTCTCGGTTCGTACCAACTCAACAGACACTTTCGGAGATACCCGATGCGTACCTTTATAGCCACCCAGTTACGTTGTGACGGTTGGCACACCCAAAGTACTCCTACGGTATCCGGGAGTTGTACAACCTCATGGTCTAAGGAATAAATACTTGACACCGAAAACCTTATGCATTACGAACTATACGATCTCGTGTTATGCTCAAGTTTGGGTCTTGTCCATCACATCATTCTCCTAATGATGTGATCCCGTTATCACTGACATCCTATGTCCATGGTCAGGAAACCGTGACCATCTGTTGATCAACGAGCTGGCTACTAGAGGCCTACCAGGGACTCATTTTGGTCTATGTATTCACACATGTATCGCTGTTTCCGTACAATACAATTCAAGCATGAATAACAGACAATTATCATGAACAAGGAGATATAATAATAATGCTTTTATTATTGCCTCTAGGGCATATCTCCAACAGTCTCCCACTTGCACTAGAGTCAATAATCTAGTTACATTGTGATGAATCGAACACCCATAGAGTTCTGGTGTTGATCATGTTTTGCTGGTGAAAGAGGTTTAGTCAACGGGTCTGCTACATTCAGATCCGTATGCACTTTACAAATATCTATGTCTCCATCCTGAACATAATTCCGGATGGAGTTGAAACGGCGCTTGATGTGCTTGGTCTTCTTGTGAAACCTGGGCTCCTTGGTAATAGCAATAGCACCAGTGTTGTCACAGAAGAGAGTCATCGGGCTTGACGCGCTTGGAATGACTCCTAGGTCGGTGATGAACTCCTTCATCCAGACTCCTTCCTGCGCTGCTTCAGAAGCAGCTATGTACTCCGCTTCACATGTAGATGCTGCCACCACGCTTTGCTTGCAACTGCACCAGCTGACTGCCCCTCCATTCAAAATATACACGTATCCGGTTTGTGACTTAGAGTCATCCAGATCTGTGTCGAAGCTAGCATCGACGTAACCCTTTACGACGAGCTCTTCGTCACCTCCATAAACGAGAAACATATCCTTAGTCCTTTTCAGGTACTTCAGGATGTTCTTGACCGCTCTCCCGTGTTCCGTACCGGGATCACTTTGGTACCTCCCTACCAAACTTATGGCAAGGTTCACATCAGGTCTGGTACACAGCATGGCATACATGATAGAACCTATGGCCGAGGCATAGGGAATGACACTCATCTTTTCTATATCTTCTGCCGTGGTCGGCGACTGAGTCTTACTCAATCTCATAGCTTGCAAAACAGGCAAGAATCCTTTCTTTGACTGATCCATATTGAACTTCTTCAATATTTTGTCAAGGTATGTACTTTGTGAAAGACCAATGAGGCGTCTCGATCTATCTCTATAGATTTTGATGCCTAATATGTAAGCAGCTTCTCCAAGGTCCTTCATTGAAAAACTTTTATTCAAGTAGGCCTTTACATTTTCCAAGAATTCTATATAATTTCCCATCAGCAATATGTCATCCACATATAATATGAGAAATGCTACAGAGCTCCCACTCACTTTCTTGTAAATACAGGCTTCTCCATAAGTCTGTATAAAGCCAAACGCTTTGATCACCTCATCAAAGCGAATATTCCAACTCCGAGATGCTTGGACCAGCCCGTAAATCGAGCGCTGGAGCTTGCATACCTTGTTAGCGTTCTCTGGATCGACAAAACCTTCCGGTTGCATCATATACAACTCTTCCTTGAGGAAGCCATCAAGGAATGCTGTTTTGACGTCCATTTGCCATATCTCATAATAATAGAATGCGGCAATAGCTAACATGATTCTGACTGACTTCAGCATCGCTACGGGAGAGAAAGTCTCATCGTAGTCAATCCCTTGAACTTGTCGATAACCCTTAGCGACAAGCCGAGCCTTATAGATGGTCACATTACCATCTGCGTCTGTCTTCTTCTTAAATATCCATTTGTTTTCTATGGCGTGCCTATCATCAGGCAAGTCCACCAAAGTCCATACTTTGTTTTCATACATGGATTCTATCTCAGATTTCATGGCTCCAAGCCATTTATTGGAATCTGGGCCCGCCATCGCTTCTTCATAGTTCGAAGGTTCACCGTTGTCTAACAACATGATTTCTAGGACAGGGTTGCCGTACCACTCTGGTGCGGAACGTGCCCTTGTGGACCTTCGAAGTTCAGTAGTAACTTGATCTGTATCTTCATGATCATTATCGTTATCTTCCTCCCTTGTCGGTGCAGGCACCTCAGGAACAGTTTCCTGCGCTGCGCTACTTTCCGGTACAGGAGTGGTGACTATCACCTCATCAAGTTCTACTTTCCTCCCACTCACTTCTTTCGAGAGAAACTCTTTCTCCAGAAAGTATCCATTCTTGGCAACAAAGACTTTGCCTTCGGATCTGTGGTAGAAGGTGTACCCAATAGTTTCCTTTGGGTATCCTATGAAGACGCATTTTTCCGATTTGGGTTCGAGCTTTTCAGGTTGAAGTTTCTTGACATAAGCATCGCAACCCCAAACTTTTAGAAACGACAGCTTCGGTTTCTTGCCAAACCAAAGTTCATATGGAGTCGTCTCAACGGATTTTGACGGAGCCCTATTTAAAGTGAATGCGGCAGTCTCTAAAGCATAACCCCAAAAAGATAGCGGTAAATCGGTGAGGGACATCATAGATCGCACCATGTCCAACAGAGTACGATTTCGATGTTCGGACACACCGTTACGTTGAGGTGTTCCGGGCGGTGTCAATTGTGAAACAATTCCACAGCTCCTAAGGTGTGTGCCAAATTCATGACTTAAATATTCACCCCCACGATCCGATCGCAAGAACTTTATTTTTCTGTCACGTTGATTCTCAACCTCATTCTGAAATTCCTTGAACTTTTCAAAGGTCTCAGACTTGTGTTTCATCAAATAGATATACCCATATCTACTCAAGTCATCTGTGAGGGTGAGAACATAACGATAGCCTCCGTGAGCCTCAACACTCATTGGACCGCACACATCGGTATGTATGATTTCCAACAAGTTGGTTGCTCGCTCCATTGTTCCGGAGAACGGAGTCTTGGTCATCTTGCCCAAGAGGCATGGTTCGCACGTGTCAAATGATTCATAATCAAGAGACTCTAGAAGTCCATCCGAATGGAGCTTCTTCATACGTTTGACACCAATATGACCAAGGCGGCAATGCCACAAGTATGTGGGACTATCGTTATCAACTTTACATCTTTTGGCATCTACACTATGAATATGTGTATCACTACGTTCGAGATTCATCAAAAATAAACCATTGACCAGCGGGGCATGACCATAAAACATATCTCTCAAATAAATAGAACAACCATTATTCTCCGATTTGAAAGAATATCCATCTCGCATAAGACGAGATCCAGAAACAATGTTCATGCTCAAAGCTGGTACTAAATAACAATTATTGAGGTTTAAAACTAATCCCGAGGGTAGATGTAGAGACAGCGTGCCGACGGCGATCACATCGACCTTGGAACCATTCCCGACGCGCATCGTCACCTCATCCTTCGCCAGTCTTCGTTTATTCCGCAGCTCCTGTTTTGAGTTACAAATGTGAGCAACTGCACCGGTATCGAATACCCAGGAGCTACTACGAGTGCTGGTAAGGTACACATCAATAACATGTATATCATATATACCTTTGACGTTGCCGGCCTTCTTGTCTGCTAAGTATTTGGGGCAGTTCCGCTTCCAGTGTCCCGTTCCCTTGCAATAAAAGCACTCAGTCTCTGGCTTGGGTCCATACTTTGGCTTCTTCCCGGCAACAGGCTTGCCAGGCGCGGCAACTCCCTTGCCGTCCTTCTTGAAGTTCTTCTTACCCTTGCCTTTCTTGAACTTAGTGGTTTTATTGACCAACAACACTTGATGTTCTTTCTTGATGTCTACCTCCGCTGATTTCAGCATCGAATACACCTCGGGAATGGACTTCTCCATCCCCTGCATATTGAAATTCAGCACGAAGCTCTTGAAGCTTGGTGGGAGCGACTGGAGGATTCTGTCAACGACCGCTTCATCTGGGAGATTCATTCCCAGCTGAGACAAGCGGTTGTGCAATCCTGAAATCTTGAGGATGTGCTCACTGACAGAACTGTTCTCCTCCATCTTACAGCTGTAGAATGCGTCGGAGCCATCATATCTCTCGACTCGGGCATGAGCTTGGAAAACCATTTTCAGCTCTTCGAACATCTCATATGCTCCATGGTGCTCAAAACGCTTTTGGAGCCCCGATTCTAAACTGTAAAGCATGCCGCACTGAACCAGGGAGTAATCATCACTACGCGACTGCAGACGTTCATAACGTCTTGGGTCGCTGGGAGAACAGGTGCATCACCTAGCGGTGCTTCTAGGACATAAGTTCTCTTGGCAGCTATGAGGATAATCCTCAGGTTACGGACCCAATCCGTATAGTTGCTACCATCGTCTTTCAGCTTGGTTTTCTCTAGGAACGCGTTGAAGTTGAGGGAAACCTGAGCGTGGGCCATTTGATCTACAAGAGATATTGTAAAGAATTTAGACTAAGTTCATGATAATTAAGTTCATCTTAATCAAATTTTAATGAACTCCCACTCAGAATGACATCTCTCTAGTCATCTAAGTGATACACGATCCGAATCAAGTAGTCCGTGTCCGATCATCACGTGAGACGGACTAGTCAAAAACGGTGAACATCTTCATGTTGATCGTATCTTCTATACGACTCGTGTTCGACCTTTCGGTCTTCCGTGTTGGCCATGTCTGTACATGCTAGGCTCGTCAAGTGAACCCTAAGTGTATCGCGTGTGTAAATCTGTCTTACACCCGTTGTATGTGAACGTTAGAACCTATCACACCCGATCATCACGTGGTGCTTCGGAACAACGAGCTTTAGCAACGGTGCACAGTTAGGGGAAACACATTACTTGAAATTTTAGTGAGAGATCATCTTATTTACTACCGTCGTTCTAAGTAAACAAGATGCAAAAACATGATAAACATCACATGCAATCAATTAAAGTGACATGATATGGCCAATATCATCTTGCTCCTTGGATCTCCATCTTCGGGGCACCATGATCATCTTGTCACCGGCTCGACACCATGATCTTCATCATCATGATCTCCATCATCGTGTCTTGAAGAAGTCGTCACGCCAACTATTACTTCTACTACTATGGCTAACGTTTAGCAACGAAGTAAAGTAATTACATGGCGTTATTCAGTGACACGCAGGTCATACAATAATTAAGACAACTCCTATGGCTCCTGCCGGTTGTCAAGTTCATCGACATGCAAGTCGTGATTCCCTATTACAAAAACATGATCAATCTCATACATCACATATATCATTCATCACATCTTCGTTCTTGGCCATACCACGTCACAAAACACATGCTGCAAAAACAAGTTAGACGTCCTCTAATTGTTGTTGCAAGTTTTACGTGGCTTCTATAGGATTTCTAGCAAGAACGTTTCTTACCTACGCCAAAACCACAACGTGATTTGTCAACTTCTATTTACCCTTCATAAGGACCCTTTTCATCGAATCCGATCCGACTAAAGTAGGAGAGACAGACACCCGCCAGCCACCTTATGCATCTAGTGCATGTCTGTCGATGGAACCAGTCTCACGTAAGCGTACGTGTAAGGTCGGTCCGGGCCGCTTCATCCCACAATACCGCCGAATCAAGATTGACTAGTAACGGTAAGAAAGTTGAACAAGATCATACGCCCACAACTGCTTTGTGTTCTACTCGTGCAAGATGCTACGCATAAAACCTAGGCTCAGATGCCACTGTTGGGGAACGTAGCATAAATCAAAAAAATTCTACATCTTCACCAAGATCCAACTATGGAGACATCTAGCAACGAGCAACTAAGAGTGCATCTACATACCGTTATGAAGATTGCGTGCGGAAGCTTTCAACGAAGCAAGGATGAAGTAGTCGTACTCTTCACGTTCTTCGTCACCGATGATCTAGCGCCGAACGGACGGCACCTCCGCGTTCAACACACGTACGGTGCAGCAACGTCACCTCCTTCTTGATCCAGCAAGGGGGGAGGAGAAGTCGTCAGAGATCCGGCAGCACGACGGCGTGATGACGGATGCAGTGGAGATCGCAGCAGGGCTTCGCCGGGCGCCCTGCGAAGGAGTTGGGAGGTGTGACGGGAGGGGGAGAGGC